>JAUPFN010000025.1:6299262-6856762 GCA_036924255.1 Apodemia mormo
ATCGGAAAGGTTTATACACCAAAACCTTCCTCAAGAATCAATCTATCTATTAAAAAAACCGCATCAAAATCCGTTGCGTAGTTTTAAAGATTTAAGCATACATAGGGACATAAGGACATAAGGACAGACAGAGAAAGCGACTTTGTTTTATACTATGTAATTAATAATTATATATATACACACACATATATATATATATATATATATATATATATATATATATATATATATATATATATATATATATATATATATATATATATATATATATTCTACTAGCTGACCCGCGCAGCTTCGCTCGTGAGTAGATTAACATGTCGTTAAGATAGCTTTTCATACAAATTTCATCCCCTATTTTAACCCTTTAGATGTTGATTTTTGAAAAAAAATATTAGCCTATGTTTGATCCGGCTCTTCAACTACTTCCATACCAAATTTCATGAAAATCATGCCAACGATTTAGCCGTGATAGCGTAACAGACAGATAGACAGATATATATATATATATACCACTAGGTGGCGCTGTACAAATCACATACAAATTCCTAGTAAACTCGAAACGCGCTCACGATCGAATGCGAAAAGAAAAACTCACACTTAGCACTCTGTGGGGGAAGAAAACCGACCATGACAGTTCACACTTTGTAATGATACAATATGTCTTGAATGATCTTTATAAAAACTTGTAATATCAATGCGCTTCAATTGTTAAGGTGCCCCCTCTCCGGGAGTATTCACGTGTAATGTAACATTATAGATTCGTCTTTGAGCATTAGATTACAATAATACCTTCCTGACTGACGAGCATTCGCATGTAATGTAACATTATAGATTCGTCTTTGAGCATTACATTACAATAATATCTTCCTGACTGACGAGCATTCGCATGTAATGTAACAGTATAGATTCGTCTTTTGAGCATTACATTACAATAATACCTTCCTGACTGACGAGCATTCGCGTGTAATGTAACATTATAGATTCGTCTTTTGAGCTTTACAATACAATCATAACTCCCTGACTGACGAGCATTCTTCTCGTTACAGAATCAATTTAAATTGCTTGTAGGTTAAGTGACACACATCTAAATACTAGATGCTAATTATATATTGTAAGATGTTCTCACATGGATCTTGCAACAATCTACCATCTAAACTGTCCGACAGATCGTGGTAATGCTTTGTTAGTGCAGACTTCTGCGGATTAAATTATTAGGTCAATGCATTATGCAAAGCAATATTTTATTATTTAATACATCTGTTTTAATCCAATTCTAAGTCTTTTATGAAGTTATTATAAAATTGCCAGACTTCTTCTCGCCAACCGGCCAACCAGTGAATCGTGGTGAACCGAAATATCTATAACATTTAGTTCACACTAAAGAGAATTACTGACGTATCAACACTTTTTTAACATTAAAAATAGAAATTGACCAAGTGACGAAAGAACCTTATTTTAATTATTAAGCTATCCACACTAATATTATAAATGCGAAAGTATCTGTGTCTGTCTTTAAACCACTGAACCGTTTTAGATGGCATTTGGTACAAATATAGTTTGAGATCCGAGAATGGACACAGGATATTTTTTATCCCAGAAATCCCACAGAAACGGGAACTATGTGGATAAAACCCCGGGAAGTCGCTGACACAGCTAATTTCTAATAACTAGCGATCGCCTGTGGCCGAATTTTGAGCATAGACTAAAAAGTAAAATCTCTTAAGTTTGACAACTCAATCGACTGTTTTTCCAGTGCAATTTATTTAAAACTATTAATTTTCTGCAGTCCTCCGCAGTGTAAAATTTGATTGTGCCAAATTTAATATTCTAACCGTTAACGCAATTGTCTTAAAAAGGGCCCAAAATTTTTCCTTCACGTACTCGTATTAATAATTAATATTATACAGAGTTAAATATATGCACCTTTTGAAGAATAAACCATCTGCCATTTTAACATACACGAGTCAATGTAGAGTAGGCACGGAAATTATTGTTAAATCAGATTAACTATTATGTTGTTAAGTTAATTAATATTTAACAGTTATTTATTTATGTTATATTATATCAGTAGCCTATATAATAAGTATTAGAAGCAGTAAAAATACGAAGCTACCAATAAAAAGTCCTCTAGAATAGTTTTGATAACTTTTAACATTTATTATTATCACGGTCTCTCGAAATATTTTTAATAACAGTATTATCATAAATCAAGTTAGCGAGCAAAAAAAAACGCTCTCTCAAATATTTTTAATAACTTTATTATCATATATCAAGTTATTGGTAATTATACTGATGCATAAAAATTACTTTTAACAGTATTTGCTAATATAAATAACGGTTGTTAATTGTTAAAAAAATTTAGTACGAATATTAATATGTTAACTGTTAAATGATCCATGCCTAATGTAGAGTCTCTCTCGAGTTAGGTACTATTCCTACCACGGAATTATTATTGTTCTGTGATCCCTACCGCAATAGCGTCACTACTTGTCATTGTCCGGTTTAGAAGATAACTGGTTAACTTGTGTGAGTGATATTAGCATCCCACAGTTGGCACTTTATCACGCACAATTTACATCTTTGGGGTTTGTAGACGATGATTATCTTTTTCCATTAGAAGATCCATCATCTTCATGTTTTATATCTTATATTCCATTTTATATATAATATGTGAATGAAAATATAAAAAACGGCCAAGCGCAAGTTGGACTTGCATACAGAGGGTTCTCTATAAACTTTTTATCTTAGCAATACATTTTAAGTCAAAGGTAAGTATCCTATAGGTTTTGATTCCTTACGTCAAAATGACCTAAAAATTACTAAAAATGACCATTTGCTTATGTCGCTTTTTTGCGTTTTCACAAAACGCAAAAAAAGCGACGTAAGCATATCTTTATCTCGCATTTTTTGTGATATAACAAAAATTTACGATTTTCGGATTTTTTTCTCTACATGTGCTGATGTACCCTATAGATTTCGATTCCCTTTTGAAATCGCAAAAAATTGCAAAATATTTATTTATTTAAATTTTGCACACATATGTTTGCACAGGTAAACTTAACACCCAAGAGCATTATCTGCCAGTCAACCTCCAAAGATTACATAGAAGGCGCAAGAGGCGCACATAGAAAGAAGAAAAAAAGGGCACTTTATTTAGTAGTAGTACTTAATTTAGAGTTAGTTAAACACACTAATTATGTGAAAAATATGCGACAAATTATGTCCTATATTTTGCGTTTTTTTGCAATTTCAAATCTTTTTGTCATATCTTTGGATTGCGTTACCTAAAACATTTGATTTTTTCACAGATTTCCTTGCGATAACCGATAACTGTTATGGTCATGGATCTGGTAATGAAACAGTTTATTAGTTTCATCTATCACCAGTATCTTGACCTGAATTCCCAAAAGTCGAGTGACTTTCTCCGAGTTTTATTCTACGGAATACATATTTTAGTGAAGTTTAAGTCCGATCGTGGTCTCTCCTCGTGAGCTCGTGATGTGGCGATAACGTCGGGACACGGCTAAATGATCTAGACGTCTGCTTGCTGATCACGCTCCTAGGAAATACTGGTTGCTTTGTTTAAAATGTGGACTTGTAACAAATACTGCTTTTAAGACAGGACTGGGGCATTCTGAATACAAAACTAATAGAATTAAGGTTTTATAGATTAATTTAAAAATCTATATATACATATTTAATTTCTATTATTTTTATTATCGTTATGAAAAATTGAACTTATTTTTTTTTGTTTTAAAATCCTTCATTCATTGACTGTTTGTTAGGCGTAACGAAGTTTTCGCCGCGTCAGCTATTATATATATAAATATCATCACGAGTTAACAAGATTTTTAGAACTCATGATTTGAGTTAAACGGACTAACTACTGTTACAATAAGGCAGTCAACATTATTTTTAAGGTTCCATACCACATAAGGAAATAACGGAACTCTTATATGATCACTTCGTTGTCCGTCTGTTAAGACCCTTTTTCCCAAGAACGCGTAGAGGTATTAAGTCGAAATTTATATCAGATACTTGGGTCTACGGTCCTTCTCAGCTGAAAAAATCAAACATGTAAGTAAACGCGATCAAAAGATATGACCATTTATGTCACATATTTCACAAATTTTTGCGATCAAAAGGGAATCAAAACCTGCAGTGTAGGTACTTTCTATTGACCTAGAATTATGAAATTTCGCAAGAAGCATGTCTTACAGCACGTCTAAAGGATAAAAACCGAAAACCATACATTTTTAGTTACATTACAATATAAAATGCGAGAAAAAGATATGATCGTTTATGTCGCATATTTGCGATTTCACAAGGGAATCAAAACCTTTTTTGATATCATAAGATAGCAAACAAGCATATAAGTCTCCAGATGGAAAGAATCAACCATCGCCTATAGACACGAAAGATATTAATGGCGCGTTGCTATCTAGTGGCGAGGTCGAATGCCACATGCATAAGTTTACCGGCTACCTCACCCTCTAAACCGGAACATGACAGAGACAAGCACTGACGCTATTGCGCCAGGAATAGGTAAGGCGGTGGTATCAGACCCGGGAGAGACAATGCATAATTTTTCTGGGTCCAGGTAGAACTTTACCCTTGCTATAAATAGAGATATGTTGACAAATACAGGCAGTTTTTATCAAACGATCGAGAGCGATACTTCAAGTGATCAGTGCGAAGCGAGAAGTGTTTTAATGTGTAGTCAGAGATAGTACAGTGAGTGACTAGTGTGTAAAGTGTATTTTAGTATTACATTGTGTTGTCTTGTGTATTGTGTGTATCGTAAATACACGGATTTAATATAAGTGGTGTTTTCTTACAATTACGAATCCGAGTACGTAACAATATTATTTGGCATTTGCTCTTTAGTTAACAGGGCTAATCATTGTTGCCGTGTTTGTTTGTCTTGTGCTATCAAAAACCTAATACAGGTTAAATTGCAACGCTATTATATAGCAGAAGTAACTAAAATATGTGTTCATATTACCGCATTGGAGAAAGTTTAAAACAATCTCTTTCGTATTTTTATTGATTACAATTTAAAATTTTAAGCGCAGTAAAACTGGCGCAACCTACTTATAATTGTCGGTATCTTTACAACCTTAATTAAACCTAGCAAACTAAAATATGAAAAAAAACCCGGTCAAGTGCGGTTGGATTTGCATACTTACCGAAGATTCCGTACAATCTGGTATATAACATTTATTAGCCGTGCTGCACATAAATTTCACGATTTTTGGCCCACGGGAAGTACCTTAATATTTTTCCCCGTGTTGGTCCCGGGCTCCTTTGAAGAATAGGCCAACTGTCATTCTGCAAGGCAGGTCATAAAAGGCGACCGATTGGCTACGCGATTCACTACCATCGTGACTACTAGGTGGTACAGTTCTGCATTGTCTCGCCCGGATCTGATATCACCGCCTTAGCTTTTACTGCCGCAATAGCGTTTGGAGGGTAAGTAGTATTAGCCGGTATTAGTATTAGTAGTAGTAGCCGGTAAACTTATGCATATGGCATTAGACCTCGCAACAAGATAGCAACGCACCATTAACACCTTTGGTGTCTATAGGCAATGGTTGACTCTTTCCATCAGGAGACCCATCTACTTGTTTGCTAATAGCCACGATGGTAGTGACTCGCATAGCCAATCGGTCGCTTTCTACTACCTGCCTTGCAGAACGGCATTTGGCCTTTTCTTCAAAGGAGCCCGGGACCGACACGGGGAAAGCACAAAAAGATTGTTTTTGTTCCTTGTATTTAGTCAGCGTACATAATATTTTTTAATTTAAACAAAGCAAAAGAAACTAAGCTAAGATAGCACTTCAAACTGTAGGTTTCATTTTTAATGTATTCCGTAGGATAATAAATATGTAAATCGTGAAACGTTAAACGTATATACGTTAATCGTAAAACGTAAAAAACATTAACGTCATTAGACCTCGCCACAAGATAGCAACGCATTATTAACATCTTTGGTGTCTATAGGCGATGGTTGACTCTTTCCATCAGGAGACCCATCTGCTTGTTTGCTATCTTATGATATATAAAAAAAAAGTAGACGGTAAAATGTTGCAAAACCCTACCACCTAGTAGTCACGACGATAGTAAGTTTGGCTATTCTTCCTTTTAAGAACTGCCTAGTACAGGGTCGGCAAACTACGACTCATGTGAAGCTGCGGCTCTTTCATACGTAAATAATATTTATTTTATTAAAAAAAATGTCATCGCTTTCATATATTAATATGTGAAGGAAAAACTTTGGACCCCTTTTTGACAGATAATTGTGTAAACGGTGGAGTATGAAATTTTGAAATTTGGCACAGTTAAGTTTGCATTGTGGAGGACTGCAAATACCTAATATCTATATATAAAACATATAATAAAATCGTAGGATAGTCAAAACTGTACATTGAATATATTTTTTTTTAAATATTTGGGGCGTGATCTATAATCGATATCAAAGCCAAAAATATAGTTTTTAGAATTTTTGTCTCTTTGTCTGTTTGTCTGTATGTATGTCCGGGGTAAATTCAAAAAATACTGCATGGATTTACTTCAAATTTTGCATGAATATTACTAATCGGTCGGGTCAACATATAGGCTACATATTATCACGCTATCACCTACGGGGGAGGAGAAGTGCGGAGTAAACGAAGTCCGCGCGGACGAAGTCACAGGCAACAGCTAGTTTTAATAAAATGCATTAGAAGTACATTAAATTAGTAAAAATAAACTAGATAATATACACTCTAAGTACTATTTCTTTACCTACGGCTAAAGTCTGTGATTTGAATGGGTTTCTATCTATCTACCAACTATCTAATCTACCGACTTGGGTTACTGTTTCTGTTTTATAAAAAAAAGAAATGTATCATATCAATATAAAATTTATAATTTAATTTGTAAAAGTAAACAATAGGTACTTTTACAAATCAGCAAATAATCGATACTTAGCCGACTATCAAATGGCAATACTACTCATCTAAGCAGTCGCTGAAACGCGCGACTCCGCGTTCGATCGCTAAAACGCGATGCAGCATCGATGCAATCGCTAAAACGCGCGATTTGGATGCCGCGATTGATCGTTGAGAGTCGCTAAAACGCGATGCGGCATCGATGCAGTCGCTAAAATGCGGGTTTTGGATGCTAAAAGTAGCACGTGTGCCCGCTCTCTAACATATTCGGAGAGCTTTCAAGCTGCCAGTCGCAGTGGTCGCAAATAACAAGCAATAGGTGTCAAACCTGCCAAAGGCTGTAATGAAGACAATTTTTCTGAGGAGAACTTCCAGAACTCGAATGTGAACATTTATTATTTTAGGAAACCCAAAATATCAATGACGACTTATTTAAACCGGTCGCGAAGCCAAAACAGTATCTGGGTCATTGATCGGCGCATCCTTATATGGACAGTTAAGCCAGTACAACAAGCAGAGCCGTCACCTTACATAAAGTATAATATGTCTGACATGTCTGACTAAGAAAACGAAATATTTCAAGCCCGCTGAATTTCGTCGGATATTTTTAAAGTGAGGCCGCGTTTCCGATTTGGTACCTACTATCAGAAACACTGTTCCTTTATACGACCGTAATAAAATTGTTGACCATTCAAGTCTAGTTTGGGACCAGATTCACGTAACAAAACGTCAATGTAGTGTTTAGGGCTATTACACATTATGCCACGTCTTAGAACGTCGTAACATTGTATCATATTTATGTGTAAGAGCCTTAAGCGCTTTGACTCGATTGATACGTGAAATGGGGGGCTAGTCACTGAGCACGGACATGTAGTTAGAAGACGTATGTACATTGTACGTATCTATAAAAAACATTGTGTGCAAGTTTTGCAAGCAATCACAGAACAAATAACAAGGTAGCAATGTCAATTATTTGAGATACGCGTGCCACAATTAAGTACAGCTGTACATAACTGACGTCAATAGTGATCTCAAACTGTATCGTGACGGACGTACATTATAGTCAAGTTTGAAAAGTACTACAAATATATACCTCTTACTACGCTACACTTAAATACAAAAACCATAACATGCTTTAAAATATTTTCTACAGAACAGTATTATGTCATCGTTGACATTGACGGCAACGATATTTAAGCGCAGAAAATGTCACATTTAAAGAAAGTTCTTTTCACACCTTTCAGACATGCGAAGACATATATGGCGTCATCTACAATATCTATGAGTCTGGCATTAAGGTTCGCCTATTCAGCTTAGATGGAGGTACGATCGTCCGGTCAAGCAAAAATGTTGTTAAGGTTCTTTGGGATTACACTCGAAAATTAAAATCTAATTGCAGCTCTGAATTTGATATGATATCACCCCTATGCCTCGTAGGAACATGTAAATCTCGATCCTGTTTTTTTTATATAATAAGATTGCAAACAAGCAGATGGGTCTCCTGATGGACAGAGTCAACCATCGCCTATAGACACCAAACATGTTAATGGTGCGTTGCTATCTTATCTTGGTTATCGAAAGAAATAAGTGATAATTGTTATCAGTTCGGTAAAATGCAGCCGATTGTGAGATATCTCTTTCACGCTAACCGGCATAATCGTTGAGTCTAACTCTGGAAAACCTATTGACATTCGAGAGAGTAAGATTTTTTAAGTAAAATTCCCTTCTAAATTTTTTTGTATAAACAGAGAATCCTGTATGGAACCTCGGTCCCTACTAGACAGACGGACAGTAGTATTTTTTTATACCATAAGATAGCAAACAAGCAGATGGGTCTCCTCATGGAAAGAGTCAACCATCGCCTATAGACACCAAAGATGTTAATGGTGCGTTGCTATCTTGTAGCGAGGTCTAATGCCACATGCATAAGTTTACCAGCTATCTCAACCTCCAAACCAGAACACGACAATGACAAGCACTGACGCTATTGCGGCAGGAATAGGTAAGGCGGTGGTACCAGACCCGGGCGAGACAATGCAGAACTCTACCACCTAGTAGCCACCATGGTAGTGACTCGCATAGTCAATCGGTCGCCTTTTACGACCTGCCTGGCAGAACGGCAGTTGGTCTATTCTTCAAAGGAGCCCAGATCCAACACGGGGAAACATATCGTAAATTCTTAACTGGAATGAAAATATTAATAAGAAACTTTTTAACCTAATGACATTGCATTTTTGTGCGAAACAAATCTATACATATAATAAAATCGTAGGAAATTCAATGTATGTCCGGGGTAAACTCAAAAAGTACTGCATGGATTTACTTCAAATTTTGCATGAATATTACTCACAGATCGGGTCAACATATAGGCTACATATTATCACGCTATCAACTACGAGGGAAGAGCTGTGCGGAGTAAACAAAGTACGCGCGGACGAAGTCGCGGGCAACAGCTAGTAAGATACATAAAGTCAGTAATTCTCAGAAGACAAATCATTTTGCGATGCCTTACGCGTTTCTTGTGGCTTTATAAGGCGAGATAACGGTCGTCGGGCAGATGGCTGCAACTTTACTTTTTATCGTAGCGTCTTTGGCGGTTAGACCACTTTAGATAGATTTAATATTGATTATTACTTACCGTTGTTCACTGTTTTACAAAGCGATTGTATTTTGATTACTTTTACTTTGCAGAAATTGTAATAACGCAGTTACTGCAGCAATTGACTTCCCATTTCCTATATCTCCGAAAACCTTCATCAGGTCTTCACCAAATTATAATGAGATCATACGAGGAGTACACCCTCTCAAACAAAAAAAAAGAATATTCAAAATTGGTTCATAAATGACAGAGTTCTAAAGAACTTAAAAACGCCGCGTTGGTCCCGGGCTCCTTTGAAGAATAGGCTAACTGCCGTTCTGCCAGGCAGGTCGTAAGAGGCAACCGATTGGCTATACGAGCCACTATCATCATGGCAACTAGGTGGTAGAGTTCTGATTTGTCTCGCCTGGGTCTAGTAACATCGCCTTACCTATTCCTACCGAAATAGCGTCAGTGCTTGTCACTGTCGTATTCCGGTTTGGAAGAAATATAACATCTTTGGTGTCTATAGGTGATGGTTGACTTTTTCCATCAGGAAACCCATCTGCCTGTCTGCTATCTTATGATATAAAAAAAACACACACACACAGAGAGAGCCCATTGAGTACCCCCTCCTTTTGCGAAGTCGGTTGAAAATAAACAAAGCAGAATAAACAGCTAATAACAATCAGATGCTACTTCTGGTAAAAAGGTACAATTATGACCTATAGAAATGGGCGTACTTACAGGAGCAAAGTGGGCGGCAAGTGGGGAATATGGCATGGCTCCATACCATGATCCCCGAATCGAAGTTAAAATTTAAATTACTAAGTAAAACAATATTTATTTGGTACTAGCTGTTGCCCGCGACTTCGATTACTCCGTTCAGCTCCTCCCCCGTAGGTGATAGCGTGATAATATGTAGCCTATATGTTGACTCGACCTGTCAGTAATATTCATGCAAAATTTGAAGTAAATCCATGCAGTACTTTTTGAGTTTACCCCGGACATACATACAGACAAACAGACAAAAATTCTAAAATCTATATTTTTGGCTTCGATATCGATTGTAGATCACGCCCCAAGTACTCTTTTAAAAAAATATTCAATGTACAGTTTTGACTTTCTTACGATTTTATTATATGTAATAAATAATATATATGGATTACCAAGCTAAATTATACAGTATATAGTAACTCTAGCTACCTAATAGTCGATACGTTTGACCGTTAATAAATTGTTAACCTTTTACCAAAAAATTTAATATGGTATTTTTTTCTGCAAATCTTATGAAAAGAATAAATCAATATTTAAATTTCTAGTAGATTTCTCTTCTCTCAATTTATTTTCATCGTACTCTGCTTAAACAATGTTGGGCTCGCCTATGCCTACAAACGCCGGAAAGGTGAAGCTTATCAGTAACATCACCACAGTGTCCACAGTAGAAGCTGATGATGAGACAAAAGAATGGAATAAATCTTCCCACCCAGGCAAATTGTATTGTTGGTGCTCGAATATCATAAAACAAGCGTTATAACTTGTATATAATATCGTTAAATGATAAGTAATTGTTATAAGTTATAACGTGATTTATAAATTGTTTTAACTATATTTTCTTTAGCATTGAATTTATGGACCGCTACAACATCTAAGATGTTAATGATGCATTGTCATTTATGTGTCGGGGTTGAAATTACGCTTGCATTAGTGTACCGGCGCGGGCGCCCGCCTGTCTCAGCGCATTGCTATTGCGACAGGAATAAGAATTTTCATTACTACAAATGTTCACAGATAAGTGGAAAATTTAATTTGAAACAGCGCAATTTCTTTCATTATATCAAAGGATAGCCAACATGGGTTTTCTGATGTATTAAGAGGTAATTATCTATACATATAATAAAATCGTAGAAAAGTCAAAACTGTACATTGAATATTTTTTTAAAAGAATAATTGGGGCGTGATCTACAATCGATATCGAAGCCAAAAATATAGTTTTTAGAATTTTTGTCTGTTTATCTGTTTGTCTGTTTGTATGTCTGGGGTAAACTCAAAAAGTACAGCATGGATTTACTTCAAATTTTGCATGAATATTACTAACAGGTCGGATCAACATATAGGCTACATATTATCACGCTATCACCTACGGGAGAGGTGCTGTGCGGAGTAAACGACATCCGCGCGGACGAATTCGCTGGCAACAGCTAGTCATTAATATAGAGGATATATATATATATATATATATATATATATATATATATATATATATATATATATATATATATATATATATATATATATATAGCAAACAAGCAGATGGGTCTCCTGATGGAAAGAGTCAACCATCGCCTATAGACACCAAAGGTGTTAATGGTGCGTTGCTATCATGTGGCGAGATCTAGTGCCACATGTATAAGTTTACCGGCTACCTTACCATCCAAACCGGAACACGACAGCGACAAGCACTGACGCTATTGCGGCAGGAATAAGTAAGGCGGTGGTACCTGACCCGGGCGAGACAATGCAGAACTCTACCACCTAGTAGCCACGATGGTAGTTACTCGCATAGCCAATCGGTCGCCTTTTATGACCTGCCTGGCAGAACGGCAGTTGGTCTATTCTTCAAATGAGCCCGGGACCAACACGGGGAAATTAAAAAGTATAAAAAAATATTTTTCAAAACTAAGAGTGGTCGTAGTAGAAGTCTCGGGATACATTAAAAACATGCCGAAAAACGAACACAGAACCTCCTAAACTTTAAAGTCGACAACAAACCAATTTCTCTTTCATCTTATATGACTATAAGCCGATGTAAAAGATCGCCTATCACTCTCCCATATCCCTGAGCTTTCCCCTTCGACACGTGGTTATCAGAACGGAACGCTTTCGGTCTCTCCACAGAGATTACTGACATAAGTCTATTGATGTATGTGAGTGAGAATTCTTAAAATATACTAGCTAAGGCCGGCGGCTTTACTTGCGTGAAGGAAATTATTTTTTAAAATAGATAATATCTTAGATTACTCACTGATATAATCTATCTATACAAATAAATAAAATTGGAGTGTCTGTTTGTAACATTAAAATAACCGCTTTTTATTAAATGTATACACAGTACATATACCAAAATAACATTTTTCACCATTTTTATCTGTCCGTCTGTCTATCTGTTTGTTTGTTACTTTCACTGGCAGATAGCTGATGTACCTAATAAGGAGTAACTTAGGTTAATTTTATTTTCCACGGGGACGAAGTCGCGGACACAGGTAGTTAATTTCTAAAGGTAGAATATTTAAAAAATCGATGTCGTAACTCGATCGGATTTAAATTATTATCCATTCAGAGTTTATCCATTAGATACAATAGATAATTATGTATGTATCATAGTAGTATACATAAAGATATAATAATTGCAACAATGACATCCGATTTCCTACATCAGATCTTCGCCAAATATAATTACTTCAAAATAAAAAAGAATTTTCAAAATTGGTTTGCAAATGACTGAGTTAAAAGGTAACAAAAAATACTGCTGAATTGAGAACTTTCGCAAGAAAGTGTGTAGAAAAGCGAAATTTTCGCGATTTTACAAAGAAATTATTAAGTGCACTAAGTTGTACGTATTTTTAGCTATCCAGTGGTATCTTCACGCCTGTATCACCGAAGGGCTAGGCAAAAGTACAGTAAAGACAAAGGTATCTTCAGCTTACCGTGGGTACCAGTGCACCCGGTAAGCTGAAGATACTTACCACAATGTGATAGGTGGCTAGCCTATCGCCAACCGGGCACTTTTCCAATCCCAGGCAAAGTTATTTTTATCAGAAAACTGAAAACCACGTTTTTTAAGTTGCCCGACCCAGGAATCGAACCCGGGAACTTATGAGGTCAATACTGACACCGGACCACCCAAACACAGAGGTAACATGCCTGTGTTTGAGTGATCCAGTGGTATTGTTAGATTTTAGATGTTCATGGTGGATATGTAGCTATAACACCAAATTATATCCTCCGATTTTGTTATCATCAGTTTTTTTTTACTGGCCCCCACTATGAAAGAGAATTTAAAGAAAGAAAGAAAGAAAATATTTATTTTCTTTCTTTCTTTCTTTCTTTATTTTAAAGACGTACATGTTCACATCAAAAAACGTAACCATCTTAGAATCTCCTCTTCTTAAGGGCGTCGGTTGAAACACAATATTAGATTTTAGAACAATATTAGAATTTAGAACTGTATTCATTATTTTTATCCCATAGATAATACAAAGGTGCACCCATACGGCACCTGTCTCAGACGGGCAGGAAACGCAACAGGTGCGGCGAGCGACGCGCGCAGTGGTGCGGAAACGCTAGTTTATATCGACACGCTGTTTTAGGTGCGATATGTATAATTCAAAGGTCATGGTTTAACTGTACGATTTATTGATAACTTGTTCCATTATCCGCTGTTTTGTCGTGTCTGTAGTCTAGGTACCGCTATGAGGATCGAGATTCGAATCTTAGAACAGCAATTCGATTTGTTTTTTTTCTCGAGACTGAATAGTGGCCCGAATTGTCTTTTGACTCAATACAGTTAGCTTCTCATGGCTTAATTAATCCCATCTCTACTGAGAGAGACATTATCAGAGTAGACCATGTGTCATTCTATCAGGTCAGGCGTCACTACTATCTAGACTGCTAGGTGGCAAAGTTCCGAAACGTCTCGCCCAGGTTTGGTACCACCACTTTACCTATTACAGACAACGTTCGTTAATGTCGTATTCCAGTTTGAAGGTTTATGTAAAGAATAAATTAAAGCATGTGGCATATCATCTTCACACGCAAAGCGACACAACATCTTTAATTATTGTTCTACAGGCAATTAAACAAAATAAACTAGTCAAGTGCATGTTTACAACCTGTATAAAACTAGTATTTGTACCATTGATATAAACGAGAAAGATACGTTATGTTCTTATATCGCATTCACTAAACTAGGCTTGGCAGAATACATTTACACCGACACGCACACACATCTGAGTGCTAAGTGTGAGTTTTTCTTTTCGCATTCGATCGTGAGCGCGTTTGGAGTTTACTAGGAATTTGTATGTGATTTGTACAGCGCCATCTAGTGGTAAACGTGAGAAACCAGTTTACCACTAGGTGGCGCTGTACAAATCACATACAAATTCCTAGTAAACTCGAAACGCGTTCACGATCGAATGCGAAAAGAAAAACTCACACTTAGCACTCTGTTATCACAATTATAAACATGGAAACAAAGACAAAGATAGGGCGGTTATACTCGTACGAGCGAAATGGTAAGCGTTCGATGTTACGATGTCCCGCGTGTGACTGAGTGGCATACAATACAATACAAGCACTGTGTACACGGACCTAGTTTTGTAGGACCAGACGCTGTGACTAGGTAACATATCTTCCTCTTTATATATCAATGATTTGTACCAACTTTTGTGATGAGTAAATAAATTATTATTATTATTTAAAAAATGGTTATCTCGTTCAATTGCGAGAGCCGTCTACTTGTTTACAACCCTATAATATTTATTAAACTAAAAAAGGGAAAATTAAGTAATTAGTACTAAATAAGTATAAAAAACAAAAATACGTATTATATGATATGGCATTATAGTATTAGTACATAACGATAAGCGTAACTTGTCAATTAAGACACGGAATGTTAGCGCCTGAGCGCAACGAGGATGCAAGAGCTGCGATCATAGGTAAACAACTTCAATCAGACGTTATCGTCACTGATATGTATAAATGTAAGATCATAGATAACTTCAATCATATGCATGAAGCTGTATTATACCTGGAGGCAGCCCTTCAAACACCTACTTGAAACCAAACTTCAAACACTGCTGTCATCTTCTGAGGTCTAACTCTGTCTTTCTAATACAGCTTTATAAATAGAGATGAGGAGACCTCATATACAGAGATGTAACGTAAATTTTGTTTCTATTACCTAATACTTCATGATCATATGTATCGTCGCTGACATGTGTGATATGTATATATACTAGCAATTTAGCCACGCTTTTCGGTGTAAAAACGTCTATTTGGGTCATAGAAAAGCGTAATCAAGTGTTGGCTTAGATCACACAGTGCTATAAAGTACATATATTTCGTAACGTAAGGACCTTCTACGCTAATCTGTAGGTAGGTCATTACGAAGCCCATTAAAACCTCGGATTCAATTTTATCGTAGTTAAAACAAAAACAATGGTCGCTGTAGCGTAATTCCTTGAGAAATCCTCGCGAATGAGCATTGTTCGTCGATAGAGTAAAACCTAACTGAAAACCTAATTGTCTAGATGTTTCGAAATTATATTTTTTATTGAATGAATCGTTTTTCTTATCTTTAACCGATTTATCAAAAGTTGGAGGTTCTTAATAAGCGATTTCAAAAATCTCTTTTTTGTTTGGTACTACTTATCATTTGATCCCTCTATAAAGCATCACCACGACCGATTCCAGGCAAAGTAAACCGAACGTGCGGCCTAAGACGGAACGCGCTTTCTTAGAAGGTACCTGTTCACTCTTCCCTTGAAGATCCTCAACACCACCCGACAGACTCCGAGCTGCTACAGAGATTTTGGATTTTCGAGAACTATCTTAAAAAAACCTCAATAATACTTTGCCCGACCTCATAATCAGAATCGGATCGGCTATCCCCTAGACCACGAGGCAGTCAGTTACCACAATTATACCTTTTTTACCTTTTAATAAATGTAATCGGAAGACGATTATTGCAGTTTTACTGGTTTTAAAGTCTTTATAATAAATATTATAAAAGTAAGTAACTGGCCACAAATAGATTATTACTACCAATTTTTGCAGAATAAAAATTTATCCTATATGATTGAATTTTTCTAAATATCCTGTCTAACCACCAAATCTCAGTTCTTCTCAGCAATTCCCAGTTAAAACTACTATTACAATATTCCGTAGGAATAGTGTATTTTTACGGGATAAAAATTACCCCATATAATAGGTTACCCCGTATAATTTAGGTTAGAATCTTAACCTGAGTGCAAAATTTCACTCAGGCCTCCAGTATAAAAGTACATTTCCCACTTAAAAAACTATTACAAAATTCTTTGAATATGAGGATTTTTTGGGTATAATAAAAATTATCCTATATAATAATCTAGGTTAGAAGCTATCTGTGGATCAAATTTTATCCTATTTCCCAGTATAGAAATAAATTCCAAGTGAAAAAAACTTATCTTTGGGAATAATGCATTTTTGCAGGATAAAAATTATCCTATAGCTAGATTAGAAGCTGTGTGCCAGATAACGTTTAATTCCCTAGTATAAAAGTAAATTCTCAATTAAAACAACTATTACTATTTTTGGGATTAAACAACTATTACTATTATTAGTATTTTTGGAATTATATATATATATATATATATATATATATATATATATATATATATATATATATATATATATATATATTTGCAGGATAAATATTTTCCTACATAATAATTTAGATTAGAAGCTATTTGTGTGCCAAATTTCATCTAATTCCCCAGCATAAAAGTTAATTTCCAGTTAAAATAACTGTTACAATATTCTTTGGGAATAGTGCATATTTATGGGATAAAAATTATCCTATACAAATAATAACCAATGTTAGAAGCTATATGTGTGCCTCTAATTCCCCATCATAAATGTTAATTCCCGGTAAAAACAACTGTTACAATATTCTTTGGGATAATGCATATTTGCGGAATAAAAAAAACAGTAGCAGTCGTGGGACTGCCGATAGAAGTGAAAACGGAACTATTAAGTTGAGAGTAATTAAAACTATATGCAAAAATTATATGAATTTTTTAATGTTTTATTTATTAGTTACATATGATGGTTTAAATAATAAAATACAGTCAGAAATAGTCGATGTATTAGTGTATACGTGTACACAGGCTACTGCGCGTGCGCTAGTCTGGCTCTCCATAGCTATAGATATACTATTATCATAAGCATGTCGGTGACGCGAACCGAGGATTTTACCCTCTACCAAAACGCTCAACGCGCCTAAAGAAGTTTTCACTTCAAAAATTATCCTATATAATAACCAATGTTAGAAGCTAACCGTGTGCCAAATTTCATTTAATTCCCCACCATAAAAGTAAATTCCTAGTTAAAAGGACGATCACAATATTATTTACTACGGAACAGAACAGCTTGTGTAATACATAGTCTGGTACATAAAGACAATTACGCATTACGACGATCAGCAGACCATAGAAATGATCGTTTCTTAATTTTTATAAAACCGCAAAAGCGTTTTGTAGACAGTATTATAAAATGAGTCTTATAAATTGACTCAAACATCTATCTATAAGTATGTGTGCAACACACATGTGTGTATGTGTGTTTTAGCACTTATCTCGTGCTAGGGAAAACTTAAAAATTATCGAATCACAGAATAGCTTCTAGCTTAGGAGTAGCAAATAGCTTCTCCGTTAATTTAATAATAAAACTCGTACACTATTCCAAAATGACGTCAATTTTCCAAGCCGATGCAGCTACCACAAAATAGCTACTGTGCAATTACAGCATATTGTATAGCGTGCGGAGGTATCTGCATACCGTAGATGATATTAGCATACGTCGGAAAATAATAAACGTGAAATGAAAATTTCACTGGGGATTCTTAAGTATTGTGAGACGAAACATAAGAACACTTTTATAAATGACTCGCATTGTTCTATAGCTATAGCAATCCTACAGACGAATAAAAATACATACATACGTACATTCTCTCCACATACCACACACATGCTAATAGGCACAGTGATGGACGAAGAATAAGTAGCCGCTTCCCAAATGCTTTAAAGCGAGTCATCGGGACAAACAAGAAAATACTGGTTTGCTAATAATCATGTTTCTTTTGTATTGATTGTGAAATAACAATTTTACAAAAATTACACGACATACCTGAAGATATTATCTAAGGAATATGCTAACTTATTACATGATAGAATGTTCTTTACTCGATCATATAAAATTCAACAGGCTAAAAAATTTGTAGAACAAATAATTTCTTAATAATATTTCTAATCTTCCACATGATTTTTATATGGTGATATTTAGTTTTAAATACAAAAACTGACTGAACTAAATTTTGGTTTTCAGCTGAAGTCCTATATTTATTTATCCGAAAATTAACACGTTTCCCAGCAGTTTCAGAACATACCGCGCCGCCTATTTCCTATAGAGTTGACGCGCGTCAAAATACCTCGCCAATTAAGGGTCAAATACTACTAGATGTATCGTGAAAAAATAGTTAAATATGCTATGTTGTGCTATTTTATCGTGTCGAATTAAAAGCCAAGATTTAAGAAATAGCCCTGAAGCCATTTTATTTCATCGGTAAGTACTATAACCCTGTATATGCAAACTACACTAGTAAACTAAGAAATAGCCTTGAAAGGCATATCCAATTTAATCTGTGATTCCCGCAAAGAGATCAGAAAGTGAAAGAGGCAGTAGAACTGAATGCCATTAATCATTAAAATGTATTTTTTGCTGAAAGATTTTTTTACATCTATCCAGTAGTTTCTTCATTGTTTTTTATACCTATAATAAGATAGTAAGTTAGCAGATAACTTTCCTGATGGAAAGTCGCAACTATCGCCTATAGACACCAATGGTTTTAATGGTACATTGCTATCATTGTGGCAAGTTCTTAATCCCATAAGCATAAGTTTACCTCCTACTACTACGGAACACGACAGTGACAAGCATTGATGCTATTGCAGCAAGGGTGGTGGTGGTAAGGGTGGTTCCCGGGTCAAACAATGCAGAATTCAGAGCAGAATCGAACCCTCGGGGTATTCCCATTCTAATAAAAGAAAAATTATTAAAATCGGACAACACTGAAAAAGGTTATGGGTGGTCTAAACATTAAAAATTCCCAGCTTTATTTTCTGGGTTAGCTGAAGGAAATCTCTGTCGTTAGGCATAAGCTCACATTTTGTGCATTATTTTAAGTATGGTTAATTTGTTGTCATTACATAAGTGTACAATAAAGTATTAAATAAATAAAATAAAATAAATAAAAATTATATCAAATTGAGAACCTCCTTCTTCTTTTCATCGGTTGAAAATGTGAGTCTGTCATACTTTTTTGTAAGCGACAGGTATCGTGTGTAATAACTTAATTATAATTCAACATATTACTTATTAGATCTCTCGCTGTTTATAAAACAGAATTTTCTTCAATCCGATCTTCACGGTCAATTAACCGAGCTGTCAGTGCTTAAATACCCACCTTCCTGACAATTAATTAGAGAAACGTCTACATGATCAGATGATAATCAGATCAGATTGCATCTGTGATGTTTAAGAAATGCACCCTCACGTTTTAATTATATAACTGTCCATAATTAGCGGCATTAATTGTTTGCCTCATTTGTGTAGTTCATTTAATGAATCATAAGTTCCTGGGTTCTGTTTCCAGGCCAGAATGAGTGGTAGCGAGTGTGTCGCATCTTAAGTCTTTTTTATTAAAAAATCTCTATAATAGCCTTGACCCTCGTGGTGATAATGGATTATAATTCCACGACCCAAATCACGTAAACCCAGTGGTCCTGGTTCAAATAATAGTAACGCTAATAATTGACAATAACGGCTATGGGGATGATTACCCAAACAATCAGATGCCTCTCCTGATGAAAAGAGAAACAATCGCCTATAGACCAAAGTAATTAGCTAAAATAACTGGCTACCTTACCCTCCAAACCTAAATACAACAATGGCAAGCATTGACGCTATTGCGTATATATGGTGGTATACTGCTATACCACCATATATACCCAATAGCGTCAATGCTTGCCATGGTTGTGTTCAGGTAGCAAGCATATGGTGATACCATATACCCGGGCGTGACGTTACGTAACTCTACCACCTAGTAGCTACGATGGTAGTGACACGTATAGTCAATCATTCGTCTTTTACGAACTGCCTGGCAGGACAGTAGATACAGATATTCATAGAAGGAGCCCGGACTAACACGGAGGAACCATTTATCCTGAAGTTATGTGCGTATTAACATTTTGACGATTCATTTTTATTAATATAGATAACGATGAATCGTCCGCCTTTTATTAATCTGCTTGGTATTGATCGGCTCGGAATGCAGATCGTCCATTCTACGAAAGGGCATCGGACCATCCGTATAATGCTTAGATGTAATCTGTATAACAATATTAGAAGCGAAAGGTTTAGAGGCAAAGATTGAGAGAGACAAAGTTGTTAGTATACTTACAAGTTAAAACGATTATTATATTAGCTGCAAGACAGTGACGCATCAGTAACATCTAAGATTTTCCTAGATGATTCCATAGACTTCTAAGGATGATTCTATTCCGTTTACAATAGTAATAAAAAAAAGCTATCTTTTTATAATATATTTTTCACTATATATACTTATTCCTGTGAGACACAAAATATCAGTTCAGGCGCTTTTACATAATTGAGTAATAAATATTCATCCATCCATAATTTTTTTTATATTATAAGATAGCAAACAAGCAGATGGTTCTCCTGATGGAAAGAGTCAACCATCGCCTATAGACACCAAAGCAGGTGTTAATGGTGCGTTGCTATTTTGTAGTAAGGTCTAAAACCACATGCATAAGTTTACCGGCTACCTTACCCTTGAAACCGGAACACGACAGTGACAAACACTGATGCATTTGCGGCAGGAATAAGTAAGGCGGTGGTACCTGACCCGGGCGAGACAATGCAGAACTCTACCACCTAGTAGTCACAATGGTAGTAACTCGTATAGCCAGTCGGTCGACTTTTACGATTTGCCTGGCAGAACAGCAGTTGGCTTATTCTTTAAAGGAGCCCGGGACTAGCTAACACTTTCGCATTTAATTAAAATGCTACCTCCGCCATGCAGCCCGCTGCATTAGAAAGTTTTTGAAGAAGACCACAGGGACATCTGATTTTTTCGAAATAAAAAGTAATCTACGTGCCATTTACGTCATCGCCTACATGTGTACCAAATTCCATTCAAATCAAACCAATTTTTGGGTGAAAGAATAACAAACGTCCATCCATACATCCAAATAAACTTTCGCTTTTTTTAGTGTCGATAGGGACATTCAGCGCTTGACCACGATCTCGCCTGTTGGTTAGCTGAGATGTAGTCTAAGCTAAAACGCGCTTTCCTAGAAGGTACCCGTCCTCTCTTCTCTTAAAGATACCCAGATTGTACTCGTCGGGGAACACAGACTCAGGAACTTTATAAGTAGGAAACGATATAGATTGAAAAGCAGAACAAGTTAGGCCATATAAATAACAACTATTACAAACTTTCTCTTAGCCGATCCTGATGATCCCACCACATTGTACACTTCACAATTCAAACGCACACACACACGCCGCCGGCGGCGACTCGGCCCACTAACTCTCGGCCACTAAAACTCGGCCCGCCAACACTCGAGACTCCGGTCAAGAGCCAAAATCCTGATGCCACTTACTCTCCCACCAATCGTCAAGATACTGCCCTAAGCCGAGGTTCGGTCTCATAGGAGACACCCTTAGGGCGGGCTCTTAGCCCACTTTACTTAAATTCTGGCTGAGCATTTTGCTTGCCTCAAAAGCCCGGTTTCGCAGTAGCGGTCATTTGGACCAACTGCTTAAGTTAATTGCGAAAAAAAGCAATCTTTATTCTGGCAAATAAATTCTTTCTTTATTTAATGTCTAGTCTAATAAACCACCAGAAGCATTATAACGCAATATCTATCACTGTGCAGTGTAGGGATGTCGTGTAGCGAATCAGTTGTCGCCATTATTACGGTTATTTCAAGACTTGAACTTTACGTCGGGAGAATGTTCGTCCATTGTATTCTTATCCATTTTCTATCTTAGATGTGGGATTTTATTTTTGGATGAATGATGTTTTGTTAAGTTACTGAATGAGTCATAATAAATAAATATTCACGGGACAAACTACACTTCCTGGTCTAACCCCAAAGTAAGCAAATTATTTGCATGTATTATGGGTGTGAGTCAACGATACTAGTACATAGAAATACATATATAAATACTGGAATATATTTAATAAACACCCAAACCCGGAAATACAAACATTTATGCTCATCAAATGCTTGTCCCCGTTGGGAATCGAACCCGAGCCCCATCGATTGCGTAGTCAGAGTCGCTAACCACCAACCAACGCAAAAGACGCAGACATATTCTTAAGAATATGGCGGTGTATGGTAGTTCCACTTTTGTCCACCGAACAGATAAGTTGGTGGCACCAAATCTAAACTTTTTTTTTAAGTATAAGCTTTTAAGAGATAGCTTAGTTTATAAATTAGTTTATCGACATAACGTTACATCTCCTTTACATCCAGGTTGGGTAAGTATCCAATCATTACCTACGTAAACGGAACTAGTCAATGTATCGCTGTCAATGTAGCGCTGTAAATCCAAACATTAAATTTAGTCACAGCACTACGTAGACAGTTTTATTAGTATATGTATATGTCGCAGTGAAATTGTCAATACCGTTAGATTATAATCTACCTAAGTGATATTATAATTTAACTGCTAACCTAACCTAAACAAATTATAAAATCACTAGGTAGATTATATATGTATTATATATATGTGCTAATACACTTGTACTGTTTCACAAATTACTTTAAATTTAATTAATATCACCAACTGGTTTCGCCTTTTACGGCATCTTCAGGGCTATGACACTTTTGTAAATATATTCTTAACGTACGTGTTTTAACTAATATTTTATACAAAACAAGGTATGCGAAAATCTACTAGATAAACAAATGTTGTTAGCTCCATTGGTAGAAATTTTCTTAACAATGGTATATTTTTTAAGTAGGGAAGCAATATTCCACCAAGAAATTTTGAACAGAATTAAATTAAAGTATACATAGTTTTACATGTCAATCATTAAATTTTTAAATTGTCAATAGAATAAAATGTCAAGCAGTGGTAATAAAAGTGCTGTCTATGTTACTTAAATAAGTTTAAAATTATTATAATATTATGTCAAAACTAAATTAAAAAATATGTTGGATATAACTAATAATATGTCAAAACCAAAATTAAAATATGTTAAATATAACTAATAATAAGTAACATGCTGCCCAATAAATCATGATTATAAAAACAAATAAATTAAATTTAGGAAAAAATGTTTAGCAGGGGAGAATTATTTAAGTCTAACTTGTCGTTCAAGAGGTAAGGGCTATTTTTCAATTTGTTTATTTCCAGCGCTTCTAGAGAGTTGAGTTTTCTGCCTTTGCTACAGAAGTGGAGTGTTTTTATATTAATAGGGTCAAATGTATGATCTTCCACTAATAAATGTTTCGCAAAAGCAGAATCACCCTTTCCCGAGCGCCAGCTCCTAACATGCTCTCTAACTCTCGTTGTAAATGATCTCCCCGTCCGCGTCTGCCCAATATATACTCCATCACAGTCTTTACATTTTAATTTATAAACCCCACTTTTACTCATTTCTGGTATTTTCTGTTTGTTATTAAATAATATTTTTCCTAAAGACTTCGTAGGATAGTACACTGTCTTCCGTTCCTTTACTAATCGTGAGCACTTATAAGAGATATTTCCCAAAAAGGGCAATCTGGCATAGTTTTTCCTATTTACATCCTCTTGATCACCTACTGAATATAACAGAGACCTTGCACGAATTTTTAGTTTTCTTCTTATCATGGTGTCAATGAGTTGAGAGTTATAACCATTATTTATAGCTATTCTTTTTATGTTTACCAACTCTTCATGATAATTGTCTTGACTCAGTGGAACCATTAACAGGCGATGAATCATAGCATGCAGTGCCGCATGTTTAAGCTTGACAGGATGATATGAATCCGCAGGTATTATGTTATCACTATAAGTATCCTTTCTATAGATTTTAAATTCATGTCTACCGAGTGATATATCTATATTTAGATCTAAAAAATTAATTTGGTGGACACCAATTTCTATTGTAAATTCTATACTTGCATTCAAGGTGTTTATATATTGGAGGAATTGGTCAAGTTCTTCTCTGGTCCCTGTCCATAAGCATAAAATATCATCCACATACCTATACCAATACTGGAGATATTCATAATATTTCTTATTGTTGTGTATTACTTTTTCTAATCTGTCCATAAAAACATCAGCACAAAGTGGTGACAGAGGGCTACCCATAGCTAAACCTTCTTGTTGTTTATATATAGTACTGTTAAAGGCAAAATAGTTTTGTGATAGGCATATTTCAAAACAATGGGTCAAGTCTACTATTTTTTGTGGTACCAAATTAGATTCTACCACTACATTATATAAAGCTTCTTTGCAATCTTTAATTGGTATACTTGGAAACAAGTTTTTCACGTCAAAAGAAACCATGATACTGTTAGCAGGAACGATGTCTTTGATTTTATTTATTAAGTCTAAACTATTTTTAATAGCGTACTTGGGCTCAAATTGTGTTAATGTCTTGAACACTTTGTTGGTTTTTGCCGCTAATCTGTAAGTTGGAGCCTCCGTATATGAGACTACAGGGCGTATTGGTTTGTCGCTCTTATGTAGTTTATAATTCTCCCCTGCTAAACATTTTTTCCTAAATTTAATTTATTTGTTTTTATAATCATGATTTATTGGGCAGCATGTTACTTATTATTAGTTATATTTAACATATTTTAATTTTGGTTTTGACATATTATTAGTTATATCCAACATATTTTTTAATTTAGTTTTGACATAATATTATAATAATTTTAAACTTATTTAAGTAACATAGACAGCACTTTTATTACCACTGCTTGACATTTTATTCTATTGACAATTTAAAAATTTAATGATTGACATGTAAAACTATGTATACTTTAATTTAATTCTGTTCAAAATTTCTTGGTGGAATATTGCTTCCCTACTTAAAAAATATACCATTGTTAAGAAAATTTCTACCAATGGAGCTAACAACATTTGTTTATCTAGTAGATTTTCGCATACCTTGTTTTGTATAAAATATTAGTTAAAACACGTACGTTAAGAATATATTTACAAAAGTGTCATAGCCCTGAAGATGCCGTAAAAGGCGAAACCGGTTGGTGATATTAATTAAATTTAAAGTAATTTGTGAAACAATACAAGTGTATTAGCAAAACTACAGGTAGATTATAATCTAACGGCTATTCACAATTTCACTGCGACATATACTATATTAATATCTCTAACAGTCCACTTGTGTGAAGTGCTAATACATACAACCTTTAGAAAACAGTCGCCAAGTTCAAGTCGGTCACGACTCACGTCGTTGCAAAGAACGACCAACTATGAGGAATCGATATGAAATTTATTTAAACAATAGCGTCGAGTAGCAAGCTACAATAGCACCTAGAAACTACACCTATCAATATTAGTTTAGCTTTGCTACTAGTTTAAAAACATATATAAAGACAGGTAAAAGAGAAACCGTTAGTCTTGTCCACAATGCAATAAATTGGAAGTTATTTTTTATAGATAGGTTCACTATCACGTGCTTATGTATAAATAATAAATACGTAAATAAATAAATATTCACGGGACAAATTACACTGACGGATCTAACCCCAAAGTTAGCAAATTATTTGCTTGTGTTATAGGTGTTAGTCAACGATACTAATACATAGAAATACTAGAATATATTTAATAAACACCCAAACCCGGAAAATACAAACATTTATGCTCATCACATAAATGCTTGTCCCCGTCGGGGATCGAACCGGAGCCTCGTCGATTGCGTAGTCAGGGTCGCTAACCACTCGACCAACGGGAAGGAATGTATACTACGACATATGGTAAATGCGTAAAATTCTTAGAAGTTAGTAGAAGGCCGGAAGTGCCGCATTTGAGTCAAAAAAATTTAATCTGGTAATAAATGAATGAGAACTGAGATAAAACATATTAACTCGTCGACTCCTCAAAAGTTAAAGCCTGTAAAGGTTTGGTTGAATAAAGCATTTTTTAGTTGGAGAATTTAAAGATACAGCCGAATCAAGAACCTTTTCAGATTTGGATAGTCGGTTGAAAGACAGACCTCACAGATAATAATAAACAAAAGGGTTGGCCGTGGAAAGTTTAGCTACTCATAGGAGCAAAAGCGTCAAAAGCTTGTAGACATATTATATCGTGACAAAATAGAAATATGCCATATTGTGCTATTTTATCGAGCCGGATATAAAGCCAAGGCTTAAGGAATACCTCTGCAGGCTTAGGATAAACACCGCGAGATACGTCTCGATCGAGAAAGTGACGTTTGCTCGACTGTTATTTTTGTTGATCAGTAGAGAAAATAACTACCGTCGAGGAATAATGATATTCTCTTCCTTTGAAGTATGTCATGTCGAATCAAGTGTCAAATGCATTAGCAAATAGAGACAGTTACATAAATATCGAGAAAACGGGTCGATAAAATTTTATCGTGTTGCTTATCCTAAGCCTGCTGGAGTGATTTTATTTCTTCGGTAAGTATTATAACTTCGTATTTCTGGATGTAAATGCAAACTATATTGACAACTTAAGAAATTGCTAGGCGTATCCAATTTAATCCGTGGTTGAAAACAAAACTACATAACACAATATTTCGTCTAAGCTATTCAACGTCGGCATGACTAGACCAATTGTATATTTCAATAAAGTGACGTAATAACACCTATATTAGCGCTGACGTCACCATTCAAGTAGAACCTTCGGTTGTATATCGTTACAATGATTTGCATCAAGTTATAGATAGCGGATAGAGATAAATACTTGTAACAATTATCAACTGACTTCCAAAAAAGGCGTAGGATCTCAATTCGTGTGTTTATACTTTTAATGCATTTTTGGGCACAAATCTGATCTATAAAGACAGTTTTTTTTATATTCTACACTATCTGTCATCGGCACTTGGTGAAATTCCATCAGGGCAGTTACAACATAAGATTTTATATTGTAACTGCCCTGACGATGCTTATTTAGAAGCGAAACCGGTTGGTTGATATATGTAATAATTTATTGAGAAACAGTACAAATGTTTTAATATTAAACATTGAATGACAGTTTTTTTATATCATGTGATAGCAAATTAGCAGATGGCTCACCTGATGGAGAAACCATCGCCTATGGACACTAAAGATGTTAATGGTGCGTTCATATCCGTGTGGCGGGATGGCAATGTCACATGCATAAGTCTGCCGGCTACGTTACCCTCCAAACCGGAAGTTCGGATCACGACAATGACAATTAATTTATCTTCCTTTATATTACAACAACAATATTATATATATGATATACAACAAGCAAATGGTTTTCCAGATTGAAAGATATAACCATCGAAATAGACACCAAAAGTGTTAATTGTGCGTTGCTCCCAATACTATAGGGTTGTAATGTGACATGCATAAGGACAATAACTCTTTTGTTAAAATATTCTGGGCTGCTCTCATTTACTGCTCTCATTTCCCAAAAACCAAGTTCCAAATTCGGATGTATTTTTTTATATTTGTTTTTTATATATATATATATATATATATATATATATATATATATATATATATATATATATATATATATATATATATATATATATATATATAATTAAGTATATTATTTGCTTGTAAAACAGTTGGAATAGGTAATTAAAATACAGGTGATATGAAATATTTATACAAATTTTGAAAGCAGTAAATGAGAGCGTCCTGAATATTTCATCACAAGAGTTGATTCAGACTTAATTTAGTCATTCGATAGGAACGCACTCGACCAGATAAACCAACTTCTTGAGCGAAAATAATCCGTCCATATTTGGATACACTCCAACGTTTCAAGTGCAAGTGAAACATTAAATTATATTTGCACTATCCATGAATTGATATTTGATATTTGTCCCAGTTCTGATCCGGGTCCCTTTTAAAAAATTAAAAATATACTTTCAGCCCTCCTACCAAGTAGTACATACAAGCGGATAATCTTTTTTTATATCATTAAATAGTAAACAAGCAGATTGCTCTCCTAATAGAAATATAACCATCGCCTATAAACACCAAACATAAACAATAATAAATAATAAATATTCAGGGGACAAATTACACTCACTGATCTAACCCCAAAGTAAGCAAATTATTTGCTTGTGTTATGGGTGTTAACCAATGATACTAATACATAGATACATATATAAATACTAGAATATATTTAATAAAAACCCAAACCCGGTTTGGGTGTTTAATAAACACCTAAACGTCGATTGCGTAGTCAGGGTCGCTAACCACTCGACCAACGGGGCGGTTAAAGATAAACTAAAAAATAAACTAAATTTGAAAATTTCATATTTATGAAACGATAGGAAACACGGTGAGAGTTTCCCAAATTTTAATTTTTAACGTAAAAAATTTTTTATTAGCAAAAAAAAAAAATTGTTTATTATCATCTGTAGGTAAGTCAACGACAAACCATTTATAATTTGGTAAACTCGAAAAACTTAATTTCGCTTGTAGATATCCCTATCAGAAATTTTATTTTGTCTGCTGTCCGCTAACTTCAGGGTCATTAAAATTTAATGTCAAATAACCCTTTGATTACAAAATAACTAAGTGTTAAATAACATGCCCAATTGCAATATAATTTATCAATTGTTATGTAGACAGTAAACAGCTGTTCTTAAGTCCGCCATTGTTAGGGACGAAATGACACGGTTTTCCCTTGGTTATTTCATGTCTAGTAGTAGTTTCCTTCATCTAAGGTAACTACAGATAAATATACAGAAGAATTGCTAAATCTCCAGTAACACATATTATACAATAGCCTCTATTGTAGGGTGACAGTAGGTTGTAATTAAATGTCTATATACAAAAGTTCCCCGGGCTAATTTGTAACACGATAATAATTTATCAATTACGGATATCTTTGTTACAATATCTGTCTTGGTCTTTCGCGGTAATTACATACACCCTTCTACATTCACACTGTATGTCTGTTTTCTTAAACTTTTATCAGTCTATATGCCCATTTAATAAATTAATTAACACGTCTACAAAACTGTCTAAAATAACCGCTACTTATTTTTTACATTTTATATCTAAAAGACGAAATAGCTTTCAATACAGTTTTTGTTGCTGATTAAATATTTACTTTTAGAATACAGAAATACAATGATTTGTAATGGCTAAATATCGATTGTTATGTTCGATCGCTAGAATAATATAAAAGATTCAGAATCCAGTTTAATAACTCATTGGGAATGCACTCGACAGAAATAGCTTCCTCTTCAGCGAAAATAATCTATCCATATTTGGATTGTGCTCACTCAGAGATCCTTTCAAGCATACGATTTCAAGTATTTATAATACAGATGAGACTTATGAGCTCATAAAGTCAAATGCAATTTGATTAGTCAACATCTGAAAACCAATGTCGATTCTGAAATCAACAATTGTTTGTACTGAATTTTATAAAACGATTATGTGAAAAAAAGAGTAAAATATTTTGGTATCACTGATAAAATTGTAAATAATTATTTTAATTATAAAACCTTACTAATATAATAAGTGCGAAAGATTGTGTGAGTATGTTACTCCTTCACGCCTTAACTGCTAAACAGATTTGGGTACATAAAATTAGTATACAGGTTACTAATTGTCACTATATTGGCACATAGGCCACTTTTATACCGGATACCGTTCTCAAAGAATACGCAGCAGAATACGGGACTAAACTATTTATGATATAAAATTAGGTAGATAATTGCAATCTTGTTGACTATATTTATAAACTAGCTGTTTCCAGCGACTTCGTCCGCGCGGACTTCGTTAACTCCGCACAGCATCTTCCCCGTAGGTGATAGCGTGATAATATGTAGCCTATATGTTGACCCGACCTGTTAGTAATATTCATGCAAAATTTGAAGTAAATCCATGCAGTACTTTTTGAGTTTACCCCGGACATACATACAGAAAAACAGACAAACAGACAAAAATCTATATTTTTGGCTTCGATATCGGTTGTAGATCACGCCCTAAGTATTCTTTTAAAAAAATATTCAATGTACATTTTGACTTTCCTACGATTTTATTATATGTATAGATAGATAAGGGGAAATTATAATAAATCATACAATCAGTCTTATTTAAAGAGCTCCTTCAACTTTAAGTATAAAGAATCATCAAAGCGATGGATAGGTACAGCTCAATTCGTAATCCGTTCAATTTTAATGTGTGTAATTATTTAAGTGATAATTTTGTAAAGGGAATAATTTTGAGTGGTACTTTATTGTTAAGAGCTGTTTGAACAACTCTCGTTTAAATCTCCTTTGATGTTCTCAAGACTTGATTTGTAATTAAAAGCAGACAAGCTACCGGTTTCCAGAAACCAGTTCAAAGGATAACAGGATAAACAACCGTTGCTTCGAAACTATCAGTTACAAATGATTAACCTACATGAATAAATTCTCTTTATAAACATTTAAAAATACCTTGACTCGTCTTGATGGCGACGCTTCCATTTCGACGTGTCGATAACTTTCAGCTGTTCTGTGAACTTGCTTGCCACCTCTCACATCCTCCATTGAAGCCTTCTCTTCTCCACGTGTCAAAGTTGTAACCTTCCTAACAATCCTTGTCGTAATACGCCTCTGGCCACTATCATCTTTCTTCGAGATCTTTGTCGACTCCAACGAGGAGCCGAGGACCTCGGTCGACATGCGTTTGTTCGTGTGAATCGCCTGTAGTTCCGACACGCCCCTACCACCTGCTGACATCGGAACAGCTAGTGCGCTTTCTCCATCGTACTCAAAATGTGTCTGGTTGCCATCATGAACGATTCGACCATTGTAACTCTCCTCTCTGTACGATCCTGAGCGATAACTTGACCGTTCCATTCCTGGGTAATTCCCATCGTATACCGTATCATGTCTCGTTAAACCTTCTCTTAAGCTTCTAGGCACTGAAGCTAGGTTTAAACTTGTTGTGATGGGAGATCCAACTGGGGAAGGAGTTGATTTTTTCAAACTTGACTTTAAGGGTTTAGATTCATCCCCTTCTAAAGTCCCTTGAACAAAAAGGCGCTTGCTACTGCCTTCTTTTACAAATCTATACATAGACATTTCTTCGAGCCTTCACAGGCCGTTTCAACATAATACGCGCTGTAATGATAACATTTTCGATTCGAAACGCGTTTCCTAGGAAGTATGTGACAAAACTAGCAATAAAATTCCTCAAAGGTTTTTCTTATGAGTGGGAAATTGTAAAGATTGCCTATATTAAGACATGTAACCGCAGGTGCATTAGATTTTTAATTAGATAAGATATGTGTTTCGCATTTTAATTCTTCCACACAACTGATCGAATAACATATTCTAATTATTCATAGCCATGCAACATTTATATTTCACATTACATATGCAGTTTAATAGAAAAAATATTAAACTAATTTATACAACAATTATGGTTATTGCTCGACGTTAGGTACATACGTCAACAAACTCTTAAATGTAATCTTTAAATTACTACAATCTATATTATTATTATAATATTATAAACAAGCTGTTGCCTGCGACTTCGTCTGCGCGGACTTCGTTTATTCCGCACAACCTCACCCCCGTAGGTGATAGCGTGAAAATATGTAGCCTTTATGTTGACCCGACCTATTAGTAATATTCATGCAAAATTTGAAGTAAATCCATGAAGTACTTTTTGAGTTTACCCCGGACATACATACAGACAAACAGACATACAGACAAACAGACAAACAATCTAAAAACTATATTTTTGGCTTTGATATCGATTGTAGATCACGCCCCAAGTATTCTTTTAAAAAAATATTCAATGTACAGTTTTGACTATCCTACGATTTTATTATATGTATAGATGCGAAAGTTAGGATGTTTGGATAGATGGATGTTTGGATGGATGTTTGTTACTCAACCACACAAAAACTACAAGACGGATTTAAATGAAATTTGGCACACGGGTAGCTGATGACTTGAAATAGCACATAGGCTATATTTTATCCCGGAAAAATGAGGGGTTTCCGCGGGATACGCCAAAAACTTTTATAATGCAGCGGGCTGCACGTTGCAGTTAGTCAATAATATATTTTCATAAGTTTCATATATCTTTATATATCTATATAAATTACATGTCACGTTGTTTGTCCGCGATTTTTTTCCTTTTCCTAAACTACTGAAACGATTTCAATGAAATTTCGTCGATAATATCTACTCTTTGGTTCAACTCAAAAGATAGGATAATTTTATCTTAATTAACCCCCTCATATAGCATATGGCATCGATATAACATCTTTTTTTTCGGAAGTCGTTTAGAATGACCTTTATAATCCAAGAAATTTGAACGAAGCTGGTTATGAGTCATTGATATTTAATAATTAGTGTAAAATTTTAAATTGCAATAAGTATGCGGGTTAATTATAACACAAGGTGAGAATTATAAAGGGTAAAAAAATTCAAGTAAAAATATATTTAATTGCCGTTTCTACCCAACAATCGAATGTTCAGGTTAGTTTCCGCTTCCTCTCCGGTTTAGAGAATCGTGTTCTATCTATTATTGTCTCTCTCCCTACGCATTTTTTAATGGGCTCCCCATGTTTTAGGAAATTATTGACGAGTTGAGAGCTATTAAGGTCTTTGTTTGCAATAGGCCATTTAACAAGCGTTCTATTCAAATTGGTATTATCCTTTATCGCTCTTTATTAATATCTTTAATTGTAGACGAGCGGTTAGCCTATTCGGCTAAGAATATAAAGTTCAAAGCTTGAACTCTGGTGGTGGAATTATAGTACCCCTGTGTCTCGGATGAGCATGTAAAGCTTTTTGATATAAATACTGGTCGAAGATACATTCGTTTGATAGAAAATAAGAATTTATTTTAAAAATTGTCTCATTGTTATTATCATATTATGTACTTTTGATATCTACTGTTCAACCTTATTTAGCCTTACGGAAGTGTTCCGAAATAGCTTCTCTTTTATTTTTATTTAAATAACACATATAAATATTTTAAAAATATTAATATGTTACTAGTTGAAAAGATAAAAAACTAATATTTTTTAATAAGAGGACTATTTATTTACACTTTACTGTAAAGTTTCGTACACTTAACGAAAGGAGCCATTGCTTTTCATTTTTATATAAAAAAGCGGGCAGGAGTTTTTTCCTCATAAGGCTCTCTAGATGGCAAAAGACAACCATAGCCTATATATACCAAATATTTTAATAATAGGTTGCTATCCATGTGGCGGGGCCTTAATGCCACATGAATAAGTTTACCGGCTACCTACCTAAATCGGAATATGACAGTGACAAGCATTGACGCCATTGCAGTAGGAAAAGGTAAGGTTGTGGTACTACACCCAAGCGAGACAACGTAAAACACTACCCTAATAGGTACACCGATGATAAGTGATTCGCACCGATCCCACCGTTGGAATGGAAAAATTCATATCCGTTTAGAAAAACACGTCGATAATCACATAATGCGAAGCAAAAAGTGCCTTGAGAATTGCAGCACAGTTTCTAGTGGGTGTGATTTCTAGACACCAAATTGGTGAAGATGAAACTTTGAATGTTGTAGTGATGACCAATGATGAAATTCTGCGGCAGGGAATAATAAAAACAGTTCTCTTCAATAGATGCGATTGAAGAACCCGTATCTCTAGGCAATATTGAAGAATCAAGGGGATAATAAATAAACATGTCGTCGACGATTCGAGTCAAATACGGCCAAAAGGACAAAAATTACCTATTTACTCATAACAATGTCTCCGTAGTCTAACAGGTTTTTGGTTGGATTTTCCGTTGATTCTTTCTGTCGTTTCTTTTTTGTCGACGTATTTAAGGCGAGGTATTTCGACGCGCGTCAATTCTATAGAAGATGGGTGGCGCGGTATGTTCTGAAACCGCTGGGAAACGTGTTAATTTTCGGATAAATAAATATAGGACATCAGCTGAAATCAAAATTTAGCACATTCTTTTTGTATTTACAACTAAATATCACCATATAAAAATCATGTGGAAGATTAGAAATATTATTAACGAATTATTTGTTTTAGAGATTTTTTAGCCTGTTTTTGGAATTTTATATGATCGAGTAAAGTACATTTTATCATGTAATGAGTTAGCATATTCTTTAGATAATATCTTTAGGTATATCGTGTAATCTTTGTACAATTTTTATTTAACAATCAATACACAAAAAACGTTATTGAACAAAACAGTTTTTTCCCGATTGTCGCGATGCCTCGCCTTAAGTCATTATATTATTGAGACTTTGTATTATGCATTGAAAATATCGAGTTTAATCGTTCTTTGACTAAAATCGAAGTTGATCGGAGTTTTTTCTCGCAAAACGAAAAACGTAACTTTATTCTTTTGATGACTTATAAATGATTTTTAAAAGTTTCTATGAGTTTTTAATTCATAATATTAAATTTTTATTTAAGACTTCATTAAATTTAGGCTGTACTGATGTTAAAACATTTCTATCCAGCAGCTTGTAAATTTGTGTTAATTCTGTCATATTCAAACTTTCAACTAGGTTTAAATGAAAGGGATAGTATAAGCGGTAATACTATGGTATAACTGGTTTTGAAGACTCTTAATTTTAAAAATAATAACAGGTCATAATTATTATTGCACATGTGACGAAACTCACAAATGAACTTGCTTACATCCATGCAGTCTCAAAATAAATTGAGGAATATAAGAAAAAATATTCTAATTTAAAAATGTTTTAGGAAATCGATGATGAACTAAACGAATAATATACAATCTAAGCCAGAACCTAGACCTAAAAACATTAGACTGTATAATTATACAATGGCTAATAAGGAAGCACTTAAAATGGATTTTTGAGAATTCATCCTTTAAAGAGAGGAGGAAAGTTTGTATGAGAATAAAAATAAACTTTTATTAAATGAACATGTTACATTTTATTAGTATTAAGTAAACTTCTATTAAATGAACATGCTACATTTTATTAGTATTAAGTAAACTTCTATTAAATGAACATTCTACATTTATTTTTTATTAGTATTAAGATTTATCGTCCCGTGCACACAAAGTAACATAAACTAATTAATGTTTAATTTTTTTGAGCTTTGATTTGTAGTATTTTATTTTGAATTGTTTAAAAAATGTAAATCCGCCATTGGCTTTCTGTTAAGTAAATAAGATTAAATTATAAATTGTACAAGGGCTGTGGATTTTGTTAATAAATAAAAACTAAACTCTATGCAAAAAAAGTCGTACACTGCAGCTAGTATAATTTTATTTGTTACGATATAAACAGATTGACATTTTAAAATTGAAAAGTATGAAAGTGAATACAGTCAAGATAAGTGAACGTTAGTGTCTACCGGTTTACAAGGCAATGGATTAGCTGGGCTCGTTTCGAAGCCATTTTAGGAGCACACTTATATGGAGTGCCCTTCCGGCGGACGGCGTCAGTGTACCCAGGAAACAGATTGTTTTAAACCAATATCCTTTATAATTTATAGGAGAAGCGGCTACAGCACTGACTTCGTTAAAAATTTGCTTATAGTGGAGACTAGAGATATGTAGTGAAGTAGGGCTGTGTGATGAATGGCATTGTTTATTACGGTCGGACTTAAGATGGGTGACCATTTGCAATCGGAAATGCTCGAACTTTCTAGCTTCATATTGCACGATAACCGTCTATATATATATATATATATATATATATATATATATATATATATATATATATATATATATATATATATATATATATATATATATATATATATATATATATATATATATATATATATGTATATATATATATATATATATATATATATATTTATATATATATATATATATATAAATTGCTGTTCGTTAGTGTCGCTAAAACTCGAGAACGGCTAAACCGATTTGGCTAATTTTGGTTTTGAATTAATTGTTAAAGTCCAGGGAAGATTTAAAAGGTGAGAAAATATGAAAAAGAGTAGTTAAAAAGGCAGAACAACGTTTGCCGGGTCAACTAGTCCTAGACAAACATAAGGTCCTTTTTTCTGAGATCAACCCCTAAGGGGCTAAAGTAGGAATGAGATCGTGTGACAAAATCTCACACTCTCCGGCAAAGCTGCGTGCGCCAGCTAGTTATGAATAAACGCATTTGGTTAGTTAGTTTTTGTGCATACATTAAAACAATAGTTTTCACGCTTATGATAGCTAAAAATTAGGTAAGGAAAATAAAAATTTTGACGAAACTAAAATTACTAGACACTACAGGATATTGTAGGATACAAGAAAACCTTGACCTACATAATGTAAACAACTTTTTATTTCGCACCAACATTAGAATCACATTTTAATAATTAAAAGCCCGAATAACAAGTAAACAAGGTCGAAACCACAGATCACATGAATACTAATGGGCACGGTGTTTGCCCAAATGCTTGATCATTGTCAAAAATGTCAAAAGCAAATATCGCTCATTGGCGACAACATCGAAATTTCTCAAAAAACATCATTTTACAGAAGAGCCAGACAAAAGGCCACGTAATACTATAATGTCATAACTATAAAATTATTTTCTCTCCCATTTACTATATACCTTAAAGAAATCAAGTTTTTGCAGAACGAGTAAACTAGCAAACCCGGCCACAACGTCGTTTTGCCATAAAAATTACTCGCATTGAATATTTTTGTGGGGTACCTGAAAGGGGTGAGGAAGGGAGGGGGGGAAGAGATAAAAAACTAAAAACCCAAGGTATAAAAATTACCTATGGAGGGTTTTATTTCATCCGTAACTATAACTCTGAATTAATTCTAAACTAAACTAAATTCGTCTAGAAGGTTCGAAGTAAATTGGCTATGACAGACGGGCGGACACGCTCACAGCCAAACGGACACAAGATTTAAGAAGCCCTAAATTCTAAGGCAATGCTTTTATTGATACCATGAGACTCGGATTGAGTAAGATTAACTTAAAAAGTAGTAACTATGTTTATACTTATGTATCCTCTAATATACTCCGTGAAGGGAAGATTAACATTAAATACAATGGCCCATTCTCTCATGTGCTTATACAATACTGCATGCGCCAATAAACACTGAGACAAGTCCTATTGCTAATTGTATGGTGATTAGAATCACCCGCATAACCTTTCGTTACGCCATACCACAGGTCAAAATGTTATAAATGAGGACTTTGGTAAGTAGGGTTGTCTCTCGGAACAAAAAGGGTTACCTTGAAATCGAAAGCTTAAGCGAACATATAAAACATAAAAATAAATATTACAAGCTAGATTCTGAGGATTCTGGATTCGGGGTCATGAAAAAGTTATAAGGATTTATTCTCAGTTGCAGGTAGCCAGGAGTTAGATGTGGTTTGTAAACACCTTGTGCTTTGAAAAATCGCGCGAAACTCTTTTTTTTAATATCATAAGATAGGAAATAAGCAGATAGGTCTCCTGATGGTAAGAGTCAACCATCGCCTATAGACACCAAAGATGTTAAGGGTGCGTTGCTATCTTGTGGCGAGGTCTAATACCACATGCATAAGTTTACCGGCTACCTTACCCTCCAAACCGGAACACAACAGCGACAAGCACTGACGCCATTGCGGTAGGAATAGGTAAGGCGGTGGTAACAGACCCGGGCGAGACCATGCAGAACTCTACCACCTAGTAGTCACGATAGTAGTGACTTGCAGATCCAATCGGTCGCCTTTTACGACCTGCCTAGCAGAACGGCAGATGGTCTATTCTTTCAATAGAGCCCGGAACCAACACGGGGGAAACCGGCAGTTACAAATAAAAAGAAAGTAAATAACTTGACAAAAGCTGCTTTATTTAGCCAGCAAATTAAAAACCGTTAGAAATTTGAAATGGCGTCGTGAGATATTTTTAAATATATAAAATAAATCTGAAAGCGTCAGTGACAAAATGTAAAAATAATGACAAACAAATAATTCGAATATTGACATAACCGAGTGAGCGCAACACTATTTGACTTCTTTGGACTTCAGATAAATTAACTAAATAATTTTATAGGTTCTATCAAAAAATAAGTCAAAAAAATGTATCAAATAAAAACACTAAAATAAAAACTGCTCACCAAACTGTATTCTTATCAAAAATTTAAATAATTAAAAATGAATCGATGCCACGACTTTCGTAGTCACATGGTATCTAAGTAATCACACTAATCTTCTAAAAATGATTCTTAAATATAAATTCAAGTGAGATTGCAATCAAATTGCAAAACGAGACAAGAATATACTAAATTGGTGCGAAAATAAAATACTTTTATTTAAATCATAATACAGCAAAAAAGGGAGTTCTGCTGATGTAAAGACAAAGGCAAAATTTAAATAAACAAAATACTAGGTACTAACTAAATTAGGAAACATTGTGGTTTTAGTGTACCTACTTTGAATTAATACAAAATTGAAAAATATATGACGTCACACTAAAGGGAAGGATCACAAGTGTGACAATTTGTGTCAAGAGGGTTGAGGGTGTCAAAATACCTCAGAATTTGTGTAATTTATAGATAGCCGCTAAGGGGAATATGACTCCAAACTGAAACACACGACATTGAAAAACGCAACTGCTCTTACAGCAGGAATAGATGAGGCGTAAGTACCATAACCCACGCCAAGAAGTCGCAGAACTCTGCCATCGTATGGTAGTAAGAGTGACACATAGATCCTAACGTACGCATTCTGTAAAATGCCTGACAAACGCACGTAATCTATTTTACAAAAGCGGTACACTAATAATTCATTATGATACCGGAATAAAACATGTATTAAACCAATAAAAAAATCACCGAAATTTCGACATTACATGCAGTAGGCGTCAAATTACATATTTCATACGATGCATTGATTTCATCAATACATAATAAACCATTAAACATTCAATAATTTAAGTATGTGGGCGTGCAAACTCTAGTTAGCGACATTTTTTGCGGGGGACGCGAGTGTTTCAATGGTTGACACCCACATACCTCGGACCTTGAAGGACATATATGGCGGTGTTGCTTCGATTTTAATACACCGTGAAACAATGCAATCTATTACAATTTGAATATGTTTGATGTATTGAGGCCTTTTTGGGAAACGTAATACGTACCGTAGTAACTATCAGTAAAATTAAAAATGAGTTAAGTTAGCGAAGGTTTCGTAACAAACCAGGGTCAAAATAAAATATCGTATCATCCATGACAATATATTTAAAGGTAAAACAAAGATTATATTAATTAATATTCAAGGTGATATTTTAAAAATGTTCAAAGAATTCGTAAACATAATATGCGAGTCTTAACCATTGATCTAAAACAAGATTTCAAAGCCATTATCAGAGAACAAAGGAGAGAAATATTCATTACTTCGAATATTTTCGTATTCATATCTACTTCCATCATTAATTCAAGTGTGTCTGTCTGTTCGTAACGCTTTCACGGCTAAGCCGCTGAAACAATGTTGATGAAGTTTAGCATGGATATAGTTGAAGAATTAACTCCGGTTTCAAGTATAGGCTTCTTTTTTAATCAACCTCAAAAGGATGAAACAGTAGATGATGTTATATATAAAGTAATATTGTTAATATTGCACTCAGCTCGCTGATTGTATATCTAAATATCTATTTATTTGAGTTTCAATTTATAGAACCAGACTTTGCTTTAATAATGTTATGCTTGTCATTGGTGTGGTTTGGTTTAGAGGGTAAGTTAGCCGATAGACTTGTATAGCCGGTATGGATGTGGCAATGCCATACCGCCCCACGAATAACAACACCATTAACATCTTTGTTGTTTATAGGCGATGGTTGTCACCATTAGGAGCGCCATCTGCTTGTTTGGTATCTTTATTAAATATATATAAAAAATAAAGGTTGGTATTTTTTTGTAGCACACATGCGTATGCACTTTCAAATAATTGAGAGATGTATTGGAAACTTATAATAAAATACTTAAAATTTTAATATTTTTTAAAGTTTCAAGAAAAGCACTAGTTACAAAACAATATTTCAAGGGTTTAGTCAATGAAGACTTTGAATTTAGTGTCAATATTTTTAAAATTATTTACTTTCAATTCAATTTTATTATAATATATTAAGATTTTAAAAAGATAAAACGAATTTTTATTTTGTACATATTTTTAAATGTAAAAATATTTCTATTTACTAGGTGGTAGAGTTCTGCATTATCTAGCCCGGGTCTGGTACCACCGCCTTATCTATTCATGCCGCAATAGCGTCAGTGCTTGTCCCTGTCGTGTTCCGGCTTGGAGGGTAAGGTAGCCGGTAAACCTATGCATGTGGCATTAGACCTCGCCACAAGTTAGCAACGCACCATTAACATCTTTGGTGTCTATAGGCGATGGTTGACTCTTTCCATCTGCTTGTTTGCTATCTAATGATATATAAAAAAAAATCTTTCATTACGTTTTAGATTAATTTATAGTTTTTAGTTAGTCTTAAGATTTAGCTTTGAGAAAGAAAAATATTTTTAAATCAGTACCTATCCGTTAACATTAAAAAATACACAAATTAAATTATGTTTAAAAATCATTTTAATAATTAATCAGAATTCGTCCGTTTTAATAGATCAAATTTTGATAAAACCGAAAACTTCAGCATGTTCATCTTCAGTCTGTGATATATACTTCAAATCTGATCCCAGCATTAAAAGTCGTCACCAAATATAGTACTCTCAAGGGGAGACATTAAGCATTGTTTTACAAAAATATTATATTCACCATTATAAAACCTAATGAATGCTGTATCGTTAAACAGAAGTTTTTCTCATGTTCATTGGCTTGCGACCTTGCTTTTTGTGGCCATTACCACGTTTCCTATGTTTGTATTCGTATTAAGTTAAAAACTTCAAGAGCATACAAACATATTAATAAAACAAAGCATCTGCTTTAAGTTTAAGTAAATCATAATAAATTTAAAATTTCCTCTGTCTTTATCCGTGCCCCTTTCGAATAAAAAATCAACTGCCTTACGCTAGGCATTTCTTAAAAGGCGAAAAAAGGCCACTAACATAGTGACTACCAAGTACCAACTAGGTGGTAGAGTTCTTCAACGTCTCGACTGGGTCTTGGTATCACCGCCATATCTTTACTTTTCTTTTTTATCTTTTATAGTATAAGATAGCAAACAAGCAGATGGGTCTCCTGATGGAAAGAGTCGACCATCGCCTATAGACACTAAAGGTGTTAATGGTGCGTTGCTATCTTGTGGCGAGGTCTTATGCCATATGCATAAGTATACCGGCTACCTTACCCTCCAAACCGAAACACGACACCGACAAGCACTGACACTATTGCGGCAGGAATAAGTAAGGCGGTGGTACCAGACCCGGACGAGACAATGCAGAACTCTACCACCTATTCTTTTAGTCGGTTCTTGTCACTGTCGTGTTCCAGTTTTGAGGGTAAGGAAGGTAAGGGTTTGGAGGGTAAACCGGGTAATAGCAGGTAAACTTATGCATTCTAGCATTCCATCCTGCCTCACGAATAACAACGTGCCATTAACATCTTTGGTGTCAATAGGCGATGTCTGTCTCTTCTTCATTCGGAGAACCATCAGCTTATTTGCTATCCTAAGTAGGTATAAAAAAAAATAAAAACTACTAAAATAAAATCAATACACCTATTATTTTCGAAAGAAGTAGCGCGTGGGAAAGAGAAAAGAGAAATCATATGGTACACGTAACGACGAGGTTTAATGGAAAATGAAAATATTAGCTTTGAACCCAAAACATTCAAAGCAGGAAATTTTAGAAAAATATTACGTCTGTTTTGCAAATATATAATGTAAATATTTACTACAGGCCAGTACTATAAATCTGAAGCAGAGGAAAAGTCAACGAAAAAAATCCTATTACAGGTTTAGTAATTTATAACTACAGTCAATGACTTAAAAAATTCAATATGATTGTGATTCTACTACCGCAAGTACGCAATACCATCCTGTTATCAACAACAATTTAAAAATGATGAACTACAATACTTAAAACAAAGGTAAACTAAAAAAATAACAAGCAATGTTAAGTCTTACAACACTATTATTTCACATTGGGATGATGACATTGGGTTTTGTCAAGGTCGTTGAAAAATAAACATTATTAATATTTAAATAAGGTCCAAATATTTTCTCAAGCATGTTGTCATTGACAGATGTCGTTTTAACTATATTATGTCACAGATTACGTTACCATATTATACCAAGGTGGTAACTAATGGTGACTTGCTATCCGTGTGGCAAGGATGTTAATCGACAACTTCCCGGTGTTGACTCAATTAAGGGCCCAATTTCGACGCATATATCAACAGCCTTACTGCTTCACATTTCGTAAAACGCGAGAGAATTCTATAATAAAGTGTTACCAACATCGTGATTACTAATTAGGTGGTAGAATTCTGCAACGTTTAGGCCGGATTTCATACATTCTTATTTATTCCTGTCATTAATAGCTTCGTGTTCCAGTTTAAAGTGTAAAGTAACCGGCAAACTTTTGCATAAGGCATTAGGACCCCGTCACACTGTTAGCAACGCACTATTGACATTTTTGGAGTCTGTTTACGATGGTTGTTTTTTCTGTCAGGAAAGCCACCTACATTTTGTTATCTTCATTACATACTATAAAACAAAGTCGCTTTCTCTGTCTGTCCCTATGTCCTTATGTCCCTATGTATGCTTAAATCATTAAAACTACGCAACGGATTTTGATGCGGTTTTTTTTAATAGATAGATTGATTCTTGAGGAAGGTTTAAGTGTATAAACCTTTCCGATATTCCCACGGGAACAAAAGCTGCGCGGGTGAAACCGCGGACAGGTCGCTAGTATGAACTAAAATAAATAAGTGTAAATTAATTGCCACTCACTTTGACAATGTAATTTAATTTAATATAATTTAATTTAATCTACAAGTTTTGTTATGACCACGGATTATGACATATTATTCTGTAATCTATGGGAATTGGTACCTGAAATAAAAAAAATCATTTCATTCGTTCAATTGACTACTCTACTCCGCAAGCAGGAATACGATGGTAACAAGTCCTGATATTACGGCGATTGCAAGGTAAGTTATTAAAGTACCACTGACATGTTTCGGTTTGGAGGGTTACCGGTTAACCGATACGCTTTAACTTTTGCAATGCACTATCTTTACGATACTTATTATGTAAACATAAAAAGATGTGACAACAAAACTAATTCGTTTAAAACATTTTCTACTATACTTCATTTAAATACTATTGGCAAGAGAAAGATTCAGAAGATTTCTTAGTTTTAATACATTTTTTGCATCTGGAGCAATTTTTGCATTAAATAAATGATATCATATGCCACGAATTTTAATGTAATTTGTTTTCTAGTTTTTACTTTATTTCAGTCATAAGACATTAAATTCACATATTAAGTATAATATGTTATACTAGTTGACACGCGCAGCTTCGCCCGCTAATTGAGTAACATGTCGTCGATATCGTTTTTTTTACAAAATTTCATTCCCTATTTCAGGCCCTTAGGGGTTGATTTTAAAAAAAGTTACCCTATGTTTGACTCCTTGTACCTATTTGTATAATAACACCGACCGGGTGGTCGGTGTATAATACATACGCCACAATAACATAATGACTGATTGACAAAACAAAACTGATTTTTACGTTCCTTTCGGGTAGGTACATATAATTATTTCAAACTAGATGTAGCGTGCAGCATTATAAAAAATTAGCAAATCCCGCAAATTAGCAAGTAGCAATAAATTATAAAAAATAAGACTATGTGCTATTCCAGACCATCATCTACCGGTGTGCCTAATTTCATCCAAATACGTTAAGTAGTTTTTGCGCCATTGAGTAACAAACATCCAAACTCTTGCATTTATAATATTAATATAGATTAAGTTCCACAGCAAATTAAAAGGCCAATACATATTGAAACAGTATGAGAATTAAATCTCCTTTGTGTGGCTTCTTAACAGCTTAGACTTAACGACCTATAACAACCTACTGTCAGCAGATCAAGATTAAAAGATTACATTTATTAGACATTTAAATTAGATTACACGTAATTGTAGAGCTATTTCTTAAGAAAAACAATTAATTGATCATAAATTGATATTAAAAATAACGAAGCTTAAGCATAGAAAGTACACTAATGGGATCAGCCATAAAAAAGGCCAAATAATCTAAAAGCCAGCCGTATGTACTGTAATACTAATATCTACTTTGAATGTCTTAGGGTAATAGATTTGGCTGAAATTGACCGAAATAAAAAATCGGTAAAACCGGTGAGATTGATTCATATAGAACACATATACACTATCACATTTTTTATCAAACCGCTTTTAGTGATGTACAAAAAATATAAAGAACATTTGGATTATTTTTATGATCGTGTTTCAAATTTCTTGTTATCTATATAAACCAGATATTATTTTTATTAAATAGCTATTAATTGATTTGTCTTGATTCATTTGATAAGTAGGTATAACGAGTATGTAAATTATTTTTGCGCGGAATCCAGTTTCATCGTAGTCTTTTAGAAAAATGAAAATATAGATACCTATTTAATTAAATTTTCGTAAATCTAAATGTAAGGTTATAATACTACTTTGCAGGTTATAATATTCCATATTATTTTATCCTGTCTGTTCAAAAATAAATGGATATTTCACCGTTTCCTACCTCTCCAGTGTAATAGGCGTAAGAGAATTGAGTTGGCAATGACTACCTAAAAATTATTTTATCGAGGACTATCCAACTCACGAAAAATAACGGAAAGCATAAATAAACCCTATACTTTTAAGAAGACACTAAAGATATAAAACAATACTTTAGCTTTACTTTGGTTACTAAAATAATCTATGGTTTTTTATAGCAAGAACTTTTTAAACATGTAAACGTATAATGGCGTGAGACTTGAATTAGTTCAATTGATCAAACAATATTGATCAAATGTTAAAGATATACCCAAATATTTTTGTTTACGGATACAATGTAAAGTCACATTGCACGCAGGTCCGTGTTATTATGACCATATAGATTAACAGGTATTTCTTTTTTGCTCTAATCTAATGATGAGCTTACAAATCCTAAGGATAAGCTTTATAAAAGAGTAATAACATTTTAATAAGCTTATTTGTAACCTATACGGAATCAGTAAGATTTAATTTCAAAATTGGGGACTATTCAGGTCATAAAAATCAGGATTAATTAAGATAAATGTCATATTTTTGACTATACGTTTCGGTGATTAAATACGTTTACTTGTAGTCTTATCTAAGCAAAATGTTTTTCAATTTCGAAATACCAAAAGTTCCTAAGAACATAAAACTACCGAGACTTAATTCATTTAGCATACGTTACGTTACTCTAAACAATACAATCCCTGTTAAGCAACGTATTTGCTGGCATCATTAGTATCAATGTTTGCCTAACTAGGTAAACTATATTTTTACGAATCCGCTATTTTGTCACATAAACCGTTACCGGTTACCGGTAAACGCGAATCGAATCAATGACACGACACAACACTAAAAAAATCACAAACCACAAAGAATTCAATTTTCGAAACGGTTAGTATGTTACTGTTAACGTTCGGTTCGTTTTTCGAAATTTGAATTTAAAAGCGCGCGCGCATCGGTCGGATTCTAACAGGTGACTGGCGCGCAGTTGGAGCCTAGCCGCGCGTGACGGATGGTAAAAAACGTATTGTGAGTTTACGCGCATTCCGCCCATTCAATATGGGAAATGAACTCTTCGGAAGGATTTGTAAACCTTCAATGATAGATCTATTAAATAATATTGACGTTCAACAGAGTTCAATCATCTATCGGGAACCGATATTTTCTTTCTTATATGAAAGCATAACGTATGTTTAATTTAGTAGAGTTATGGATTTCCACAACGTAACGCCTGAGTCTATAAAATATATCATAGCAAACAAGCAAATGGCTTTTCTGATAAAAGTAGGTAACCTTCGAGGTTAAAAATTAAAAAAGAATAACACCTAAAGATGATAATGCACTGATGCATTACTAGGAGGTAGAGTTCTTTAACGTTTTGCCCTGGTCGAGTACCACCGCCTTACCTATTCCTGCCACAATAGAATAGCGTCAGCGCATGTCACTGTCGTTCCGGTTTGGAGGGTAAGGTAGACGGTAAACTTATACATGTGCGATCAACACTTATGTGATAGCAACGCAACATTAACATATTTGTTGTCTATAGGCAATAGCTGTCTCTTTCAGTCGAGTCATCTATTTCTTTGTTATCAAATGATATAAAAAAAAAAACTTAGGTTTTAACTTAATAGAAACAATAGTACGAGAGATGGTATATTTTTTACAGGACCCCAGACCAGCCTTGACAGTTTCACTACGATTCACTGGTTAATTAGTAGACGTGATTGTGATTCCCATCACCGCATTTTTTCGAAATGATAACTATCTTTTCTACATCAAAAGATAGCAAACAAGCAACTCTTTTGCTTGAAAGATACAATCTTCGGCTATATACTCCATACATGTAATGGTGCGATACCATATTTATAGCAGGAATGCACATGCTTTAGTCTACCGACTAACTCGCCCTTTAACCGACCGCAACCGAAACATCGAAAATAACCGAAACATCGCTAAAGCGAGAAAGAAAAAGGAAAAGTTTTCCCCGTGTTGGTCCGGGCTCCTTTGAAAAATAGACCAACTGCCGTTTTGTCAGGCAGGTCGTAAGAGGCAATTGGTTGGCTATACATGTCACTATCATTGTGACTACTAGGTGGTAGCATTCCGTAACGTCTTGCCCGAGTATTCAATACTACCGCCTTACCTATTCTTACCGCAATAGCGTCAATGCTTGTCATTGTCCTGTTCCGGTTCGGAGGGTCAGGTGGCCGGTAAACTTATGAATCTGGCATTAAAACCTCAACCAATAACATCTTTGGTGTCTACAGGCGACGATTTTTTGTTTTCCATTAAAAGAGTCATCCGTTTGTTTGCAAAACAAAATAGGAAGCAAGGCTAATCTGTTTGGACCATGATGAATGGCATTCAATTGTCACTGCCTACCTCGTAATGGATTTAGGGTGATTCTATGAAAATATATATTTTTGTATGTATTAAACTTATCTTTACCCTAGATTGCCTCGTGATCTTGGGGGTAGCCTATTCGGCAATGGTGTTATTGAGGTTTTTTCGAAGTTTTGAGGAAAATCTAAAATCTCAGTAGCAGCTAGAAGACATGGCGGAAAGATGTAGGTGTATTACTACTTCCGTGCTTCGGATCAGGGTTGTCGCTGATGCAGGTTTTTACTGTATCAGCGGATGCTGATGTTGATGCTGATGCTGATATTAATAAATCGCTGACATAAAATACATCCAACTTTGTAATTATTTGCAAATATGATATTATCACAATGTAAAAAAGAACAGTGGGACATCGCGTTTGAAGTTAGGTGAAATGCCGCTTTTGTGTAGGTATTCGTCATTGCTGCAGGGTTGTCAAAATATGTATAAATTTGTGTATTCATAGTATATGTATGTATATCAGAAAATAATGAAAAAAATTCGCGTCCGTTATCTTGAACATCGAAATATATTGTCATATTCAACTTCGTCTTCGTCCAAGTAGAAAAATTTCGAGCCTTATTATATATAAAAAAATATATATAAAAAGCCTTATTACACCAGCTATCTGCCAGTGAAAGTCCCGTCAAAATTGGTCCAGTCGTTCCAGAGATTAGCCGAAACAAACAGACAGATAGACAGACAGACAGACCGACAGACAGACAATAATTCTAAAAAATGTTAGTTTTGTGTATGTACCGTGTATACATCCATATGCATTTAGTAAAAAGCGAGTATTTTATTACTACAAACAGACACTCCAATTTTATTTATTTGTATAGATATGAACCATTAAGAACAACAAAAATGAAACACTTCAAACTATTTATTTAAAAAGCGTTAACCCTGCCTGACGTCTCCCGAACGAGTGTGTGGCAGTTCGGGCTCCCTCTCCTCCCGCAAACTCGTGCCCTGTCTAGACGTGTTCATTGGACGACTGTAAGTGTATATAGACTGTGATATTATGTTACTTTCAATAATTGTTATATTTTTATGATAACAAAATATAATACGACTCTATCTGAAATAATAGTATACTTTCATATAAGATAATTGTTTTGTAATAAACATTTATATTTTATAATAATAATTAAAATAACGTTTCAAGTTATTGTTTCTGTTTATAAAGAAGAAGATAATCATGGGCATTTTTATAACGTGGCCTTTGAGTATATAGACGTTGAATATATCTATGAAATGACATTTATAATGACATTACAAACCGATGAATCGTGGTGAACCAGAGACTCTATAGACGTTCAGTTTACTCTGCCTACCCCGCAAGGGAACCGGGCGTGATACTTTATTAACTTTGTTATTATTAAAGTTACGGTAGACCAATGTCACACCTCGGCCCGCCTACGTCACTCCATATAAATATAATTAGTTTATAATAATTAGCAATTATAATGGAGGTAAATTATGAGATCAACATGTAGGAAGGTATGCCGATCAGATTCTTTGTGATTTTTTTATAGAACCGGCTGTTACACGCGTGGGCTATCTGGGGACCTAACAGCAATTTATTGCAGTTCTATCAACCCACTTCAAAAAAAAATGTATTCACAAACATTTTCGCAACTCTTTCGAATTTTACTGCATACACCAAACCCATTTAAAAAGTATCTTTACGCTCGTATTCTTGAGGAGGTATGTAGAGGTACAACAAGTGCACCCACGATTAGCCGAAGATACTTGGTCCCACAATGTGATAGGTGGCAACCGAGCACTTTCCAATCCCGAGCGACGTTGTTTTTATCAGAAAACTGAAAAAACACATTTCTGAATTACCCGATCCGGCCGGGAATCGAACCCGGGACCTCATGTGGTCAACACCAACACCGAACTACTAGACCACAGAGGTGATCAATTTATATTTGATTTAAAATTGATTTTATTACTAACTGAGCCCGCGACTTTGTCCGCGTGGAAAATTTCGAAATTAAAAGGGCCCAAGTTACCCATCACATCAGCTATCTGCCGGTGAAACTCCCATCAAAATCGATTCAGCCGTTCCAGAGGTTAACCGGAACAAACAGACAGACAGACAGACAAACAAAAATTGTAAAAAATGTTATTTTGGTATATGTATCGTGTATACATCCATACGCATTTAATAAAAAACGATTATTTTAATATTACAAACAGACACTCCAATTTTATTTATTTGTATAGATAACTAGCGGCCCGGTACGTGCTTCGCTACGTATAAAGTGAAATATTAAAAATGTGATAAATGAAGAACCGATTTTGTGCAAACTTCACATAAACCATCTACTAAATAGTCCGAACAAATCCTAAACATTTGGTTTGGATACGTGAGCCCGTTCTTGAGTTATAAAATTACAACGAAAAGTGGCATTGATTTTTATACATATAGATATAGAATCTATGCATATAATAAAATCGTAGGAAAGTCAAAACTGTACATTGAATATTTTTTTAAAAGAATACTTGGGGCGTGATCTACAATCGATATCAAAGCCAAAAATATAGTTTTTAGAATTTTTGTCTGTTTGTCTGTATGTATGTCCGGGGTAAACTCAAAAAGTACTGCATGTATTGACTTCAAATTTTGCATGAATATTACTAATAGGTCGGGTCAACATATAGGTTACATATTATCACGCTATCACCTACGGGGGTGGAGCTGTGCGGAGTAAACAAAGTCCGCGCGGACGAAGTTGCGGCCAACAGCTAGTAATAAATATAGATAATCACCTAAAACAGAACAGTGAACACGGTTACAATGTAGTCATAAATGGCGATCCGTTCGTTTAAAGTAAAAATTGCAATTATTTAAAGAAAAAGTGCTACTTGTATAGTTTTAATAGCGTGAAAGTAAAAAGTATAAGTATTTTAAAAGAAAAAGCACATTTATTAATTTAATTTAAACCGAAACACTTTTACTTTAGCATCGCAGAGTTTAATTAGACGGCATTAACTGAAACGGAATTTAATGTAACACGTTATTTGATTACAAAGAACTAGACATTTTTTCATACATTTTATACACTGATGACTCTCCTTACGAAAAACTAAACGATGTGTATTTTTTTTTATATCTAAAGATAGCAAGATTTGGGTGTTTATTATGTATGTAAAAGTATTTATTTATTATTATTATATGTAATTCTATGTATTAGTGTCGTTGACTAACACCCATAACACAAGCAAATAATTTGCTTACTTTGGGGTTAGATCCGTCAGTGTAATTTGTCCCGTGAATATTTATTTATTATTATTTATTAGCAAACAGGCAGATGGGTCTCCTGATGGAAGAAGTCAACCATCGTCTATAGACACCAATGATGTTAATGGTGCGTTGCTATTTTGTGGCGAGGTCTATTGCCACATGCATAAGTTTACCGGCTATTTACCCTCCAAACCGGAACACGACAGTGTCTAGAACTGACGCTATTGCAACGGGATTAGGTAAGGCGGTGGTACCAGACCCGGGCGAGCTAATGCAGAACTCTACCAACTAGTAGCCACAATGGTAGTGACTCGCGTCGCCAATCGGTCGCCTTTTACGACCTGCCTTCTTCACAATTCAAAAATGTGTTTTTTCAGTTTTTGGATAAAAACAACGTTGCCCCTTGATTTGATAAGTGCCCGGTTGGCGACAAGCTTGCCACCTATCCAAGAATATAAGTGTTCTGTGTACCTATCATATTGTGGGACTAAGTACCTATATTCTGCTAATCGTAGGTGCACTTGTTTTACCCCTGCCTACCGCTTCGTGTATACGGGCGTAAAGATACCATTTTTTTAGTTACATTTAGAACACCTCAAAAGCAAAAAAATTGTAAAAAAAAGTAAAAGCTTTCTAATAAAGTCTTCAATATATCAATTAATTAAGAAAATGTAGAGAGGGTTTAGTAGTTATTACCTATATTTAGTTTTGCTGAAATTCTGTAAAGGCGTATTCTCATTTCTTCAATCAGGATACTCATCTGATTAGTTAAAAAATCTTTAACCTTTAACTTGTTATACATTAGAGACATATATATATATATATATATATATATATATATATATATATATATATATATATATATATATATATATATGAAAAGTCGTCAAAAATATTTGGATATTTCTGTAAACAACTTTAAGAACAGACTGCGACATCTATTGAGCGCCATGGAAAGCCGATGAAAAGCAAAGCTATGTAAAACAACACCCTCTATGATTTGTAAGTGACAACATAAGCTAGCCAGTATACATGAACAATGGGTACATCTTTTGCAACGACGACTTACCATAATCATCTATGGTGAGCGTGGACAAATAGATAATTTAAATCACATGTTGTAAATTAAATAAACTATACTGTAAATTAAATAAATTAACAATAAATTTTAGTTGCATGTCCTATGTCCGTAGTACACAGCGTGAAACCTAGATGGCGCAGCAAGTCATTACCTTTGGTCACTTTACATATAGAGTCAGTAGTTACCTCTAAAAGGCTCTGTAAAAAGTTCCTTTACTGTAAAGTGAAAACATAACATTTAGTTGTTTTATTTTTGTTTATCATCTATAAAATCTAATACTATTAGTATGTCGGTTTTTAAAAAAGCTACATTGATTAACGTTTGCTATTTTTATTTCAAATTAGTTATTACCTTCTTCCGCAAATTGTAGGTGTGTGACTGATACGCAAAGAATGAAAAAAAAATGGCGAAAAATGTATCCTTGAATATGTGCTTCGAAAAAGAGTTATGGTAGAATATAGTAACGTAGCTTACTTTACTCGGATTATTAATGGAAGAGCTCTGACATCTACTTGGTTTTGCTGACCACATCTAATTGACGACCCCGTTGGTCGAGTGGATAGAACCTGGCCTCGGCATGCTCTATCTAAATAAGCCAGTGACACTAGGTTCAGTGTGGCAAAATTATTCTTTCCATTCGATTGTTGATCGATGTTCTTCTTCTTCGACGTTCTTAGATGAATTTGAATGATGAATTACGATGATCGATTCCGCGATTGTATTGGTCACTAGATATATCCTACTTAGAAGAATTTCGCCACAGTAAACCATGCGACACGTGACTCAGTTTGACAAGCGTGCCGGCCATAGGCAAGATCGTAAGTTCAAATCTGGGCATTGCAACATTTTTCTTTTTTAATTTCATAATTTCTAATTTAAAGCAAGGCTGCTCAACCTTTCTAATAGTCGCGTCGAGCTAAAGGGAAGATTCAGACATTGACGGTGGCCACTGATAATTCCTATGGTAGTTACTCTCAGGACATAGACAATAACAAAAAAAAAACAATACTAAAAAATAAAATTAACTTTATTTTTTATTAAGTACTTACTAGCTGACTCGGCAAACGTTGTTTTGCCTTTTTAACTACTCTTTGTTTCTATATTTTCTCACCTTTTAAACCTTCCCTGGATTTCAACAATTAATTCAAAACCAAAATTAGCCAAATCGGTTTAGCCGTTCTCGAGTTTTAGCGACACTAACGAACAGCAGTTGATTTAGATATACACACATATATATATATATATTAGGGATGGGCCGAAATTCGTTTTACATTCGGTTTAACCGAATTTCGGCAGCTTGAACCGAACTTCGGCATTCGGCCGAAATTCGGTTTAAATGCCGAACATTCGGCAATAGGAAAATGTATATTATATTTTGACTGAAATCTACACTTATATTATAAAAAAGAAATATTTGTATTTTTGTATGTATCGAATAAACTCAAAAACTACTGGACCGATTTAAAAAATTCTTTCATCGTAAGAAGGACTTTATATTATCCTCGAGTAACATCTAGGCTGTATTATATTTTCAAAAAAATTGGAGATTATCTAACCTGAAACAATGTAACCCGAGGTATCATAATTTTGCCAATAAGACGTTATTTCGCATACGCTGCGAAAACTACTAACGATATCTATACATATAATAAAATCGTAGGAAAGTCAAAACTGTACATTGAATATTTTTTACAATCGATATCGAAGCCAAAAATTTAGTTTTTAGAATTTTTGTCTGTTTATCTGTATGTATGTCCGGGGTTAATTCGAAAAGTACTGCATAGATTTACTTCAAATTTTGCATGAATATTATTAATAGGTCGGGTCACCATATAGGCTACATATTATCACGCTATCACCTACGGGGGTGAGGCTGTGCGGAGTAAACGAAGTCCGCGCGGACGAAGTCGCTGGCAGCAGCTAGTATAAAATAATTAAAGTGAATTCTTAAACAAGTCACGACTTGTCGCTCTCGAGAAAGCGCAGGAATTGAACCGAAGTTCGGCCGAAATTCGGCCGAATGTTTTATTTTTACCGAATGTTCGGCCGAAGTTCGAATTCGGTTCAAACCACATTCGGCCCATCTCTAATATATATATATATATATATATATATATATATATATATATATATATATATATATATATATATATATATATATATATATATACTTTTTGTACATTAGATTGCAAACAAGCAGATGGGTCGTCTGTTGAAATCGCCTAGAGACACCATGGTGTAAATGGTGCAGTACTTTACGTGTGACGGGATGGCAATACCACCGCTTACCGTCCAAACCAGAACACAACAACGACATGTATTGACGCTATTGCGGCGAGAATAATGGCTGCTTGCGCGGGCCATATGAATTTTGTTTAGTGTGGCCCGTAGGCCTGGGGTTGAGCAGCCTTGATTTAAAGTAAGGGGCCATCCATAAATTACATCACCCGTTAAGGGGGAGGGAGGGGGTCGCCAAAGTGTGACGAGGGAGGGATCCCAGATTTTGTGACATCACATTTTTTTAAATATAATATTTTATATTTAAGTATTACAACATTTAATTTAAAAAGCTCTCTGTGTAAATAAAAAATAAACGAATGAGATCATTACTCCAATGTAAAATAACAAAATATGTGACGTCACACTAAGTAGGGGGGGGGGGGGCTCAAAAATGTGACCAGCTGTGACAAGGACGGGGGAGGGGTCAGAAAATCATGGAATTCGCGTGACGTAATTTATGGATGGCCTCTAATGAACTTGACGTAAGGATATATATAATCAATTGAAGTCAAGGCTTCCAGTAGAAAGTGTGGAAGTAAAGCAAAGGGTAGCGCGGGTGTACCGTGTATGTGGGCGCACCATCTGCTTGTCGGCCTTCCACCCACACTACCCTACCGCGATAAAGGTCAGCGTGACGTCACTCCTGTGTAATTTACTGTTTGACAACCTTGATTACAAGATAATTAACGGAAAATATATGCCTCTTTAGTGCAGCGGTAACATCCTCTATCAGAACCTGAGTTCGAATACCGGGTAAAACAAATTGCTTTGTATGTGTTTTTTAGATACCGTATATGAAAAATTGGATATGTATTAACTGCTATATACTGCTATATATGCTGCTAAACCACCGAACCGATTTGAATGAAACGTACAATGATAGTTTGCGACCCCAGAAAGGACATAGGATGGTTTTTATTTATTCCAGAAATCCCACGGGAACGGGAACTATGCGAGTAAAATCCCGAGACTGTTTATCCTTTAAACCAGTTCACTTAGGCTACTTTTATTATATAGATTTTTTTTATTAATTATATATATACATATATAATTAATAAGAAAAAATTCTAAGAAAAAGTTCGTTAGTCTCGCTAAAACTCAAGAACGGCTGAACCGATTTGACTAATTTTGGTTTTGAATTAATTGTTGAAATCCGGGAAAGGTTTAAAAGTTGAGAAAATATAGAAAAAAAATATGAGTAGTTAAAAAGGCAGAATAACGTGTGCCGGGTCAGCTATTATAAAAATCCACAAAGGTAATGTTATGCATAAGGCATACATGTGACATACATATGTGGCATTTCAACCCCGCTGAACTAATAGCAACGCATTAACATTAACATCATTGATGCCTACAGGTCATCTCTTTCCATCAGGAGAGCCTTCAGCTTGTTTGCAGCTTATATATAAAAAAATGTAGTTCAATTCATTAAAGTGACAGCTGAATGAGAGGTGCTGTTTTATAAAGATAACAGTAATATAAAGAACCAGTTCCGCGTCGGGTGTGCGAACCTGTTATAAGAAATCTGCAATACCAATCTCTATGAAAGTTGGTACGAACGAAACAAATACTTTTCCTTAACTTATTGATAACCAGCTGTTCTGATTTGTCTGTTTGTCTGTATGTATGTCCGGGGTAAACTCAAAAAGTACTGCATGGATTTACTTCAAATTTTGCATGAATATTACTAACAGGTCGGGTCAACATATAGGCTACATATTATAGAAGTCCGCGCGGACGAAGTCGCTGGCAACAGCTAGTATTACATAAAAGAATTCAATCACAGCAAATTATTTGCCCACCATACAGGTTCGTATTATTTTATGTGAGTTTGAGCGATTGAAATAAATCGTTCGTGTAATAATCATCTATTTGATGCAGATAAGGACCGCCATCTTACGTATTAGATGTTATCTCAACAATGTGAGTTTGCAATAGTGAACGCAAACGTTCTATGAATAAACATAATATTAATTTAACTGAGCAAACACAGTTTTATGTATAGAGTGTTCATAGTTTTATCTTATTTAAAAACCAACCATAAAGCGCGTATGATTATATCCTCTTACTAACAGTCACTGGCGACTTCGTTCGCGTGACCAAAACTCATTACTTCCCTTTGCTCATTCGGGTAAAGAGTAGCCTGTGTCACTCACACTATCTAGGAAGATAATGTGTCTTTCAAAAGGTGAAAGAATATTTAAAATCGGTCGTGTAGTTTTTGAATGAAATCGCAATAAACGTCCAAGCAAAAAATGATTTAACTATAGTAAATAGAGTAAATATTTAAATAGTTTATGATGATGTATAAGATTCGCTTGCACCAAGCAAGAAAATCTTATACATCGAAGATCGAACACATCGTGTTATCATAATCCTATCATATGGAATATTTCCTGGGCGTTTTTTTGAAGTGAAAACTTCTTTAGGCGCGTTGAACGTTTTGGTAGAGGGTAAAATCCTCGGTTCGCGTCACCGACATGCTAATGATAATAGTATATCTATAGCTATGTTTTGCATATAGTTTTAATTACTCTCAACTTAATAGTTCCGTTTTCACTTCTATCGGCAGTCCCACGACTGCTACTGTTTTTTTTTTGTTTAAGCCGATAATTTATAGAAGGTTGGATACAGTTAAACAATAATTTGAGTGGACCGGCCAAGTGCGAGTCGGACACGGGCACGAAGGGTTCCGTACCATTATCTATAAAATCACGGCAAAAGATCACGTTTGTCGTACGAGAGCCTCCCTTAAATATTTATTCTATTCTGTTTTTAGTAAGTGTGGTTAAAGCGGCACAGAAATACTCTTCTGTGAAAATTTCGACTCTCTAGCTATCACGGTTCATGAGATACAGCCTGGTAACAAACACACGGACGGACGGACGGACAGCGGAGTTTTAGTAATAGGTTTCCGTTTGTACCCTATGGGTAAGAGAACTTAAAAATGATTATAAAGTAATTTAAATACATTTAAAAATTTTGGTGCGAGCGAATCTTAAACGTCGAAGATACTGTCCAATAATGGTCCTATCATACGGTATCCTTCCTTTCCTTGCTAGGTTAAGCTTTAATTTTTTTTATATCATAAGATAGCAAACAAGCAGATGGGTCTCCTGATGGAAAGAGTCAACCATCGTCTAAAGACACCATGCATTAGTTACCGGCTACCTTACCCTCCAAACCGTAATACGACAGTGACAAGCACTGACGCTACTGCGGCAGGAATAGATAAGGCGGTGGTATCAGACCCGGGCGAGACAATTCAGATCTCCACCACCTAGTAACATATAACCAGTCCGTTTACCTTTGACAATTTTTAGTTAAATCTAATTTAACAAATTTTTTAAATAAATGATACTAATATTGAATCAATAAAAGATACTATAATGTTGAAGCTGAATGAAGCTATACCAGACCCGATACCAGACCCAGGCGAGACAATGCAGAACTCTACCACCATGTAGCCATGATGGTAGAAACTCGCATAACCAATCGGTTTTACAGTAGTTGCAGCGAGTCTTAAGGTAGTCGCTTATGACTTTTTTTTGTGTGGTACAAATTCAATCACTTAGATTTTAGATGTTTGACATCTGAGTGATTAAATTAATGGCAAACTCTACCAGCGCGCGCGCCCATTGGTCAATTCTAAAAGCGCGCGCCTCCCCGGCTTCCTGCTACACGCTTCCGTTGTATTTAAAGAAATCTCTCCTAATAATTGCGGGAGCACGAGAGGAAAGATGTTAAGTATAAAAAATCCAAGAGTGCGTGCCATAAAACCTCCTCCTTTTTTGACGTCGCTTTAAAACAATATCTTATCAGTCACCATATCGAATACTTAATGCAAATGTTAGGTCTTGGCACAATCAAGCAACATACTGCAGGAATAATTTGCAAGCTTTATAATGCAAATAATATAACGTTAGTGGTACTTAGCATTTGAGAATTATTTATAAACTGCGCTTTGCATTTTAATAAAGTTGGCACCGTGTATTAAGGACAAGGTTTTTTCTGTAAGTGCATTAGGAGTTAAACCACAGATTACAAACATTTTGCTCAATTAGTTTGACAATTTCGAGTCCGTTTACTGTCTGATACACGGTCGATTTTTTTTTCGAATTGAGAGCGAATTCGAAAATATGTGGCGTGGCGGAATATAACAATTTATTAATGATATAGAAATTGTTTTAGAATAAAATCGGCGCAACATAAGTTGACTTCAACCTTTTTTAAATTAGATAAAATTCCCAAAAGCATGCAAAACAATGTACAAATATTTAGTGAAAATATTGAAGAACTGTTCATTCAAATTTTTAAGAAGTAAAATGAAAGAGTCTTTCTAAGCGAAAAATGGACTCAAACCACCTTGTTTTAAAAAAATGTATATAGTTATCCTAAGCATTATAACAACGCTATTGCGCTTAGTATTGCATGAACTTGAGTTTTTTTATAAGATAGCAAACAAGTAGATGTCTCCTATCTCCAGTTTAATCTGTGATTCCGGCAAAGAGATCAGAAAGAGAGAGGACAAAAGTGCCGAGTGCCAGTAATCAAAAAAAAAAGATTTTTGGTGAAAAAATTTTTAATATCGTGAATCGATATTAAAAATTTTAGTTTTTTCTCTATCATAAGATAGTAAATAGTTTTTAGTTTTTTCTCTATCATAAGATAGTAGACAAGCGGATGCCTCTCCTGATAGTAAAAGATAACCATCGCCTATAGACACCAAAGATGTTAATGACACACCATTAACCACAATACTATCCTTGTAGCGGTGTCTTAATACCGCATGCATAAGTTTATCAGCTACCTTAACCTCCAAACTCGTACACGACAGTGAAATGCAGTGACGCTATGCGACAGGAATAAATAGTACCAGACCGGGCAAAACAATGCAGAACTCCACCACCTAGTAGCCATGATGGTAATGACTCGCATAGCCAATCGCTCGCCTTTACAAACTGGCAGGACGGCAGGCGTATCACCTAAGCGATGACTTTTGAACGTAACGAAAAACTCATTAAAAACGTCCCCAATTGCTTGCACTTTTGCACTAGATGCACTTTTTGCGATGTCCCAGCACCAAACCTAATCAAGGGGCAACGACTGCCACTAATATACAAGGCTATTATACGTCTTGCAATAACAATTACGATAATTTCGCATTGCAAGTTACGTGATAACCCCGCGGGAGATAGTCTATTCTAGTAGGGGCGCCCTGATTAACAATGTAACAAATTTTTCTATTTCCTATTTCTTGTAAAATCAACAATCCGTGGCTATGTGGTTCCAGAGTAATTGAATTTGAAGGAATAATTTATTGGAACGAAGTTCCTTACGGCAGGCTTGGATTTTGCTGCGCGACCGAACTGAAAAAAATGTGATAGTAAAACCGTAAGAAAAAATCCGCGGAAAAAAGTGCGTGGAATAAAACCGTTAAATGAGACGTGCGCAGGCGCGACAGTCGCATACACAAGCGAGTAGTACCATTTAGCCGAAGCAACTTCGTTCCTACCTGGTGTCCCACGACACCACATCATTTTTTTATTTATTTATTATGTATAACAAAGTCCACAGTTCTTAATCTATTTTAAATTTTACTTATTAGAATTATTCTAAAAGCCTATTACGGACTTACATTTTTTAATATTTACATATAATTACGTCACTAAGTAGTATTGACGAGGGTGTGAGTGTGTGTATATGGATATGCGTGTACTTGCGTGTGAGTGTGCATGTGTATGTGTGTGCATGTGATCTGCAATAATTGTATGAAAAACTGTCACGTATAAAAAAGCCATAGAGCACACGCTGTATAACGCCGTATAAGGACACGGTAAGTAAACCGGCGCCCACGCGCGCGGCTGCCATATTAATAGATTGTTTTTTATCGCGACAACCACCAGGCAACTTTCAGATGTGATTACGTCGCTTTCAATTGCAAAAGCGAGAAAATCGCAATTATTTATAGGTAGCCGAAGTAGTGATTTTGCGTATCGACAAATGCTTATAAAATTTTAATCTGTCAAATTACTCAAGGCCGTCAAAGGTATAGAACAAGCGTTATTTCTCTAAGGTAGAACAGTGATTCTAACCTTTTCAATATACATAACTACCCATGGCCTATATAAGGAATTACTCAAGGCCGTCAAAGGTGTAGAACAAGCGTTATTTCTCTAAGATAGAAAAGCGATTCTAACCTTTTCAATATACATAGTTAGTTACCCATGACCTATAGGAAGAAACAGGTTTTACCACACAATTATACTTGACGTAAAAACTTTGTACCCCTTTTCCGACAATTACCCGAACGGTGGACATTTAAATTTGGCACAGTTAAATTTTACTTTGCGGAGGGCGGCAGAAACTTTTTGCTAAATACATATGGATCTATACACGGTACATATACCAAAGTAACATTTTTTACGATTCTTCTCTTTCTGTCTGTCTGTCTGTTTGTTCCGGCTAATCTCTGAAACAGCTGGACCGATTTTGACGGGACTTTCACTGGCAGATAGCTAATGTACTAAGGAGTAACTTAGGCTACTTTTATTTCAAAATTTGTTGCAAGCGGACGAAGTCGCGGGCGCAGCTAGTATATAAATATATATACATACCATACATACACTCGAAATACCTAAACCCTCTTTCTAGCATTGTCGGATAAAAACGAGGCACTCAGAGGCTTAAAAAACACAAGTCAAGCTACTCATCGATAATTGGGTACGAAAAGCACCGGAAGGTAACCGTTAAAGGACAAGCACATTACATAAGCGAGCGAAAGCAAAAGTATGCGACGAGCTTAAATATTAATGGCGCAATTTTTAACGGTGCACGCATTGTTGCGTGGTGTTCCTGACTTCGTGGGTGGGACGCCATTACGTGGTGGTGTACAGAATGGTTACACCCATTTTTGTATATTTTATACCACAAGGCAGTAAATAAACAACTTAAAACAGAGACGACTTACAAAGAGAAGAAATAACTAGGTATCACTTATATATAAAAGATATTAATTATTCTCCATCGTCGGCACTTGGTGAATCAAGCATATGATAATTGCATTTATTTATATACATATCGTTATATACGTATATTTATAAAAATGTACGTATATTTTTATGTATATTGGTCTGCCCGTAGGTTTACTCAAATGTAATTTGCCCCTTTGTTTAATATGAAATTCCCCGTGTTGGTTCCGGGCTCCTTTGAAGAATAGACCAACTGCCGTTCTGCCAGGCATGTCGTAAAAGCGACCAATTGGCTATGCGAGTCACTACCATCGTGGTTACTACGTGGTAGAGTTCTGCATTGTATCGCCCGGGTCTGGTACCACCGCCTTGCCTATTCCTGCCGCAATAGCGTCAGTGCTTGTCGCTGTCGTGTTCCGGTTTGGAGGTTAAGGTAGCCGGTAAACTTATACATGTGGCATTAGACCTCGCCACAAGACAGCAACGCACCATTAACACCTTTGGTGTCAGGCGATGGTTGACTCTTTCCTTCAGGAGACCCATCTGCTTGTTTGCTGTCTTAATATATAAAATTTTTTTTTTGTAATTGTTGGTGCAATTTGGTTTGCAAATGGGAGTAACCATTTTTGTATGGGTGCCCATAAATCGAACACGTGACCCGATGATTTCAGCCGATAATGTTGACAACTTGACCAACAAGGCAGTCAACATAATGTGTATGTAATAATTGTACAATAATAAAGGTAAGGTCACAATATCAAGGTCCAATGCGAATTACGTCGTTCATACAAACATGGCTTTTTCGTCACAACCGCTGATACGAATACTAGATATGTGTGTCATGGCGACGAATAATACTATAATGGGCACATTCTTTCCTAGAACGGCTCGAATTGTCCTTGTCATCAGAGGTATTCGGAAGTATGAGTGACGTGCTTATTTTATTGATTCACCATTATCGTAACGTTAATAAATGGTTTTAAATTTTACACTTGTACTCTTTCACAATTCACTATATATATATATATATATATATATATATATATATATATATATATATATATATATATATATATATATATATATATATATATATATATATATATGTATATATACACTTTTTATTTAAATAGCCAACCGGTTTCGCATTTTACTGCATCATCAGGGCGAAAAATCGATAAAATATATGATTAGTAAATTGTGAAACAGTACAAGTGTAAAATTTAAAACAATAATTATGACGGAGTTACACCAAGTGCCGACGATGGAAAGTATAAATTATGTTCATAAATGGGTCTATACATAGAAAAAAATTGAAGTGTCTGTCTGTAATTTCAAAATAACTAGGTTTTTTCAAGTGCAGTGTGTTATTTTTCGATACTAATACCTAAAATACCATATTAAAAATTTCTGTATGTCTGGCATTCTGTTTGTACGGGGTAATCTCTGCTGTACTGATTTTGTTGGAATTTTCACTCAAAAATAGAGGAGTTTATAGGGCGGGACATAGGCTACTTTTTACCCGAGTGAGCATAAGGAAGTAATAATCAAGTGAATAATTTCGCGAGTAATAGCTAGAAATATATAGGCACTCAAATACCGTAGGCCGTAGTCAGATTTTTTTCAGGGAAGATCGACATAGAAAATCATGTAAAGGAAATCTTCACTGGTGGTAGGGTTCTGCATTGTCTCGCGCGGTGGTATCATACCACCGCCTTACCTATTCCTGCCGCAACAGCATCAGTGCTAGTCATTATCGTGTTCCGGTTTGGAGGTAAGGTAGCCGGTAAACTTATGCATGTGGCATTAGACCTCGCCACAAGATAGCAACGCACCATTAACATCTTTGATAGGCGATGGTTGACTCTTCCCATCAGGAGACCCATCTGCAAGTTTGCTATCTTATGATATACACAAAAAAAAATACAACAAATCAGTACTTATCTCTTTCATGTTGCGGTTTTTTAAATTGAAAGAATTGAAATTTTAAATTCAAAGAAGAAGTCCGCGTGTTGTTCTGAGTCCCATTGAATAATAGATCATCTGTCAATATGCCAGAAAATTAGTATATTCGTGATTAGTATTATTCGTGAATACGAGGTGGTAGAGTTCCGTAACCTCTCACCTGCTCTCTCGCTATAAACTATGTAACTGAGTGCTAAGTGTGAGTTTTTCTTTTCGCATTCGATAGTGAGTGAGTTTCGAGTTTACTAGGAATTTGTATGTGATTTGTACAGCGCCACCTAGTGGTAAACTGGTTTCTCACGTTTACCACTAGGTGGCGCTGTACAAATCACATACAAATTCCTAGTAAACTCGAAACGCGCTCACGATCGAATACGAAAAGAAAAACTCACACTTAGCACTCTGATCCTGAAGATGGTTAAAAAGTGAAACCGGTCGAGTGATATACCAAAAATATATATGTTATGAAGTGAAATTAATGTACAAGTGCATTGTTTATTGTGTCTAACAGTAATGGAATTTCACCAAGTGCCGACGATGGAAAGTATAGAATACATCAGTGAATAGCACTAACGTGGCAATACCGAGCTGGGTGGGAAGTCGTAGAACTATAAAACCGAGTAGTTTCCGTGGTAATAACAACTTTGGCCAATCTTTCGCCTTTTACGTAATGCTTAGCAGTAAGGCAATCTATTCCTTAAAAGGGGCTCCGACCAACAAAGGTGTTAACTTGCTAAGTGAAAATAACCTTGGCTGGATAGCGACGGGGTCGTTGCCTAGAGTTTTGCAAAAATTATAGATGGCAGCACTGCCTCTATGATTTTGTGTTCTTGCTGTGCAGTCATTTGTCATATTGAATAAAATAAATAAATTAATTCTCTCAGCTGTATTCATTAGGAAGCCCAAACATTAATTAAGGGCAAGTCTCACTAGCTAAGTCTAGTTACTGGCACGTTTTTCGAGCGCTGACCTTGACTTAAGCAAAAGTGAATAGGATAATGAATAACGTAGGTACGTAATATGGTTTATTTTGGCAAGCATAAAGTGATCCCCACTCCATAGAAGAGGGTACTTCAGCGTCTCGTCCTACGACCGACTCGGCCCCAATGGGCCGAGTCGGTCGTAGAAGAAGAAACTTAGAAGATAGAAATTTTGAAATATTTTTATTTTCATTCAGTGTTTCGTCCCATTTGTTTAATATTTTCGAAAACTAATGTGTGGTACAGTCGATAGCACACAAAAGTAGTTACATCTATATTAATATTATTATAAATGCGAAAGTTTGAATGTTTGGATGGATGTTTGTTACTCAATCACACAAAAACTACTGAACAGATTTGAATGAAACTTGGCACAAAGGTAGATGATGATCTGGAATAGCACATAGGCTATATTTTATCCCGGAAAAATTAGGTGATCCCGCGGGATTCACCAAAAACTTATAATGCAGCGGGCTGCACGCAGCAGTTCGTAAATAATAATCAAGGATTCAATAAAACGAAATCTAGTTTTGTAAAAATTTGGTATTCATATTTCGTAATCATATACCATATACCCATTGGGCCGAGTCGGTTGTAGGACAAGATGCTGAAATAGCCATAGACGAGCGCTCAAGAACCGTGCTGGGAACTTTACAAAGAGGCCCCATTTACCAGGAAAACTTAAAACTCGAGCGGCAATGGCAGGTTTCACTTACGTTGTCTATAATGTAACGTTATACGGTGTATATTGTAGACGGACGAAATTTATATCCTTTTATTGGATTAGAACGCGTTGAAAGCACTCAAGGATTTTTAAGTTTATTACATGTCACTTGTCACGTTTTAATACATATTATGTCACTTATAACCGCCCCGTTGGTCGAGTGGTTAGCGATTCTGACTACGCAATCGACGGGGCTCGGGTTCGATCCCCGACAGGGACAAGCATTTGTGTGATGAGCATAGATATTTGTATTTCCGGGTTTGGGTGTTTATTGTGTATGTAACACTATTTATATATGTATTTCTATGTATTAGTATCGTTCACTAACACCCACAACACAAGCAAATAATTTGCTTACTTAGGGGTTAGATCAGGAAGAGTAATTTGTCCCGTGAATATTTATTTATTATTTACTAGCTAACCCGGCAAACGTTATTCAGACTTTTTAACTTCTCTTATATTTTCTCACCTTTTAAACCTTCCCTGGACTTCAACAATTAATTCAAAACCAAAATTAGACAATTCGGTTCAGCCGTTCTCGAGTTTTAGCGAGACTAACGAACAGCAATTGATTTTTATATATATATAGATTTATTTTATTACGTCGCGGCTACATTACCGGCATCCGGCCAAGATTCGCGATGTCACGATGTGTGCCATCCAATTCGCTGAATCAACCTCGGTGATTTTGTCAGGCCCCCATTTGAAGAAGAGACCACCCGCCATTCTGCCAGGCAGTTTGTAAAAGGCGAGCGATTGGCTACACGAGTCACTACCATCGAGACTATTAGGTTGTAGAGTTCTGCAACGTCATGCCCGGGTTTTCGTACCACCTTACCTATTTCCGCCGCAAGAGCGTCACTGATCGCCTCTGTCGTGTTTCGGTTTGTAGGGCAGGGCTTGTAAATAGCAAATAGTAAATCGACGCAATTACTTTTTTTTTCCGACTACCTTACCCTCAACTGAAACACGATAGTAACAAGCACTGATGCTATTGAGGCAGAAAGGCAAACCGGTGGTAGAAATAGATTTTCTACCACCGGTTTTCCGGTTTGGTGAAACCTTTCGGAACTTTTTCTACTCGTGAATTCTTATCACCCAGTAGTCACGATAGTAGTGTGACATTTAGTCTATGGTTTTCATTTTATTTACAAGTTAAAGCCGAGCCACACTGTTGGAAACAAGCCCTCCACATGTATCCTCACCGGCGGTTTACAACAGTGTAAACACTTGTTTGCAACAAAAATTCATCTGAACTCCACAAGCCTCCCATGGTCACCCAGGTCACCAAGGTCACCCGTGTTGGAAGCTTGTTTCCAACAGTGTGGCTCGGTTATTAGCGAAACGGCAGAAAGTCTATCATATCGGGTGCCTCTGTACGTAAAAGACGATTTTAAAGTATCGGCATTTTCTTACCACTTAGCTTCTAACATTTACGCAACATAATCCAAGTCTGACCTGGTTGTTGGATTTCGAATTAATTTGTTTTAATGAACCTTAGTAATCGCAGTGACCGATAGCGATTGCTAAATGATGTTAAAGTGTGATAATTTTAGATTTGTAGTTCAGGTTTATGGAAAAACATAGATAGATAATTGGTCTCACGGCGCTTGACCAGCGAGAAAAATTAATTATTTATCTAAGGGAAAAAATAATCAGTTATACAAATATACCTAATATTGACATCTAAACCGACACCTATTTAACATAGGTGTGACAGACAGCCCTTTATGCCGCGGCTGCATGGAGGAACAGGAAACCACTACTCACGTTCTCCTTGAGTGCAGGAGTGTGGCCGAACAACGGGCACGTATCCTGAATAACCCAAAAACTCCTAAAGAAGCATGTGAAAACATAAGCCGTCTAATAAGCTTCTGGAAGGAGTTAGGATGGCTGGAATAGACATAGCCAGCTACGTACAAAGGCTCAAATGGCTAAGTGCGGAAAATAAAATGGCAAAAAAAAACCTAACATACGAACTGCATCGTGCAGTCCGCTGCATTATAAAAGATTTTGGTGAATCCGGCGAAAACAACTAATTTTCCAGGATAAAAAAGTAGCCTATATGTTATTCGAAGCCATCATCTACATGTTCACCAAATTGCATCCAAATCGGTTCAGCCGTTTTTGCGTGATTGAGTAACAAACATCCAAACTTTCGCATATAAAATAAGATATATAAGATAAGAATAAGAAATAATTTAACTAGCTGATTCGGCAACGCCTAACATTTACCCCACGCCTAACATTTTATTTTTTTATTTTTTGGACAAATTTTCATTTTTTTTATAATGTGATTAAAAATATATACAACCTTAAATTTTTAACCTTCTACCATCAACCCCTATTTTTTAATTTAATAATTTATATGGCAAAACAACGTTTGCCAGGTCAGCTAGTTATATATCTATATTAATATTATAAATGCGAAAGTTTGGATGTTTGGATGAATGGATATTTGTTACTCAATCGCGCAAAAACTACTGAACGGATTCGAATGAAATTTGGTACACAGGTAGATTATAACTTGGAATATCATACAGACTACTTTTTATCCCGGAAAAATTTAGTGATCCCGCGGGATTCGCTAAAAACTTTTGCTAACTGCAGCTAGTTATTAATACAGATTACACAGATTTACTGATAAAAGACTGTTGTTCAACGCGCATATTGAATGAAACGATAGATAATTCATATGAAACCACTAAAAATATAATAAAAAGGGAATATTGCTTAACTACACAGCTAGATTCAAAGAAATTAGTGTAGTCATACTCAGAAAATATGCTCATCGCCCGGGTGGCAGCGGTATGCTAACGAGTCTAGTCACGAGTAAATCGTCATTTTTAAACAATGAATCAATGCGCCTGTACATGTACATATACTTCATTGAAAAGTTACATTTAGGGTTGCGCTTTTCAGAGGACTCAATTTAAATTTTTTGATATATAGGGAGGATTAGTATAAGCTTAAGTTCAAGTTTGTGGGGACAACCCTTGTCCCCCAGCCGTAACTTTGGAAAGGGGGTGCGCCAAGAGTATTCGCGCTGAAACCTTGTCTGTCCTATTATTTTTTTTATATTAAAAGAATTTTTATAAAAAATAATAAGACATTATTTGTAGCAACTTAAATTTTCTACAAATTTATTCATATTACTTTTTATCGTAAAATGGAAAATAAAACTTTTCATTTTTAAACAAAAATAACCGAAAATTTTTGGACAAATTTTCTGTTGGGCATTATTACTTTTTTCTTGTAATTTTGCAATAAAATGACATCAATATTATAGAGAGCAATCTTATTTTCAACGAAGAACCTTCAGTACTTTGTTTAAATTCATTATTTTATGTGGGTTTTACGGCGCTTCGAGGTTGACCGGGTTCTTAAATACTCGTAAGAATACGATAAAAACGATCCATTAGGAATAGTTTTCTATTATATATTTTAAATTAACATAATTTATTAATTTCTTAACATTCCTAGGTTATTATTAATTTATTATATAATCTATAATCTAATACCTTTAAGCGAGCAATTCTTGTATATATATAATTGGAATCTCGGAATCGGCTCCAACGATTTTCATGAAAGTCACAAATTAGGGGTTTTTCGAGTCAAGGAATTGATTTATCAAGGTTCCAGGTTTAAGAAAAGCTCGGTGCCCAAGATATGGGTATGTGAAAAACCGAGCAAAGCTCGGTCAACCAGGTACAGAAAAAAAATTTATATATTCTATAGGAATCGATTTATCAAGTTTCAAAGTCTAAGAAAAGATCGGTTTCAAAAGTATGGGAAAAACTGAGCAAAGCTCGGTCAATCAGATATTATATATTAAACGAGCAAATTACAAGATACAGCGCGAAAATCTTTTGCACCCCTTTTCCAAGATGGCAGCCAGGGAAAAAGGGTCGTGACCCCACAAACTTGAATTCAGCCTTATATTATCCCCCCACACATAAAAAAATGAAATTGCATCCTTTTTTATCATAAGATAGGAAACAAGCAGACAAGTAACGTGATGGAAAGAGTCAACCATCGCCTATAGACACCAAAGATACATAGACACAATAGCGCGTTGCCATCTTGTGGCGAGGTCTAATGCCACATGCATAAGTTTATCGGCTACCCTACCCTCCAAACCGGAACACGACAGTTACTGGCGCTGACGTTATTGCGGCAGGAATATGTAAGGCGAGGTAATGCAAAACTCTACTACCTAGTAGCCACGATGGTAGTGACTCGCATAGCTAACCTGCCTGGTAGAACGGTAAATCTTCTGAAAAACGCACGCTAATGGCTAAAAAATGCAAAGACCTACAAAAAATTTTTTTGTAGGTTAGGTAGGTTTTACTTTGAAAAAATGTAACATTTCAATGGAGTAATAAACATTTTTAGAGGATAACTATCTGACCCGGCAAACGTTGTTCTGCTTTTTAACTACTTTTGTTTTTTTCTATATTTTCGCACCTTTTAAACCTTCCCTGGACTTCAACAATTAATTTATAACCAAAATTAGCCCAATCGGTTCAGCCGTTCTAGAGATTTAGCGAGACTAACGAACAGCAATTGATTTTTATGTATATATAGACTAGCTGTTGCCTGCGACTTCGTTCGCGCGGACTTCGTTTACTCCGCACAGCTCCTCCCCCGTAGGTGATAGCTTGATAAGTAGCCTATATGTTGACCCGATTTGTTAGTAATATTCATGCAAAATTTGAAGTAAAGCCATGCAGTACTTTTTGTGTTTACCCCGGACATACATTGACTTTCCTACGATTTTATTATATGTATATATTAGGTCAAAATGTAAGTACCTACCTACTAGGTGGTAGAGTTCTGCATTGTCTCGCCCGGATCAGATACCACCGCCTTATCTATTCCTATCGCAATAGCGTCAGTGCTAGTAGCTATCGTGTTCCGGTTTGGAGGGAAACTCATGCATGTGGCCTAGCCACAAGATAGCAACGCACCATTAACATCTATGGTGTCTATGGGCGATGGTTGACTTTTCCATCAGTAGACCCATCTGCTTGTTTGCTATATTATGACATAAAAAAAACTATTTTTACATGTTCGGTATCAGAATCGAGTACCGAATACCTTCCTTCAGTATGTATTTTGTCAACCAAACCATATAAGATTTTTTCAAACGTTGCTTTGCTGCAGTCCATATTTTAAATAAGAAATTGAGGTCATTTATGCGCCCGCTTCGTACATAAGTAAAACGCCTCATTTTAATTACGAGTAGTAACATTTTCTACGAGGCGTAAGCTAAATATGTTCCAATAAATGTCACATTACCAAATGTCCAAATAACTTGTGCAAATACCTCATTATTAAATTCGTTGCTAATAGTTAATACTGCTAGGAATGACGAATCGTTGTGAACCCGGCATTAATATGTAATTTTTCGCCAACTCTTTTTTTTAAGTCAATTTAGGCAGTTGCTTCGCAGTAACCGTTACTGCCAAACCAACCAACAATCGCAGAAACGACTCCAACGATTTTCACGATATTTATTATGCAGGGGGTTTCGGGGGCGATAAATCCATAGGTTTCACTTTTGGAAAACATCATTTTTACCTAAAAAAATACGGTCAGTCATCCATGTACTGTAAGTTGAAAATTAGGACACATTGATTTTATTTACACGTAATCAAAGCTGGCACGCTTGGTTTCTTATAGACGAAGGATAAATATTTTATCCTCTAATCAGATATTTGCCCTGCGGTATTATAGTTACAGTTACAGTACTTTGCGTGTGATTATTAGGTTCATTTGAAGTATTCTATATCTTTATAAACCAAAAGTTATGAAGAAGACGATAACAAATGTCAAATACGCTAAGCAATAAAACAGCACTGACCTGGAAATGCAGAATGATGGTCCATATAAGCCCCAGTGTGAGTTTCGGGTTGCCGTCAACGATATCCTCGGCCCGGATGTTGACCAACTTGATTTTCTTGTACCGGAGGAAGTCCAGCGCCATCTGGACGTTCTGCAGCATGTGGAATCGCATACGGCCTCGCTCGCGCGGCTGGAATTTACAGAAGTGAAAATTTAGGATTTGTAGATATTAAAATGACTTATTTCGGCGGAGTGTGATTTGCTTTCCCATCGTGTCGTCCGACAAAAATCTCCATCTTGTCCCGAGACTCTTTTAAAAGTATACCATACCAGCCTGCTCTTAAAAGTCAAGCAAAGGTATAGGTGAACCGTAAATGTAAGTGGTAAATTTATGCGCGTCTCCTCCGCGTTTGATATCACCGCTTTGTCTGTTCTCATTACGATAGAGTCTGTGCTTGTGATATTTAAAACTATGAGTTAAAAAAATAACTTTTTATATGTATACAAATATTATAAGCAAAAAAAGGTACCTATGTCAGTTTGTGATGGTTACACAAACTTTTAGACTGATTAATATCTATAGTATCAATGAGTATTATATGTTACATAATACTTTAAATATTGTATCTGATATATTTTTCATAACTATTTATTAATTTTTCAAATTTAATTAAGATTGTTTAGCTACAAGTCCTGATGATGCGTTAGTACGTGAAACCGATAGGCCTTTATACAATTAAAATATATTGAAAACAGTACAAGTGCTTTTTTAATAATAACTAATTAATTGTTAAATAAAACAATATAATCTTATCTATATGTGTTTAGCACTTATGCCGTGCTTGGGAAAACTTTAAAAAAACTTTCTTTGTAAAATTTTTAAAGATTTTGTTATTATCGGTTTTTTTATATCATTTGATAGCAAATAAGAAGATAGTCCTCCTGTCGGGAAAAGAAAACCATCGTCATCCACGTTGTGGGTCGAAATTCTGCTTGCATAAGTTAACCGAGTACCTTACATTACTACCGAAACGCAATAATGACAAGCACACACGCAATTTTGGCTGAGCTGAAGCGATGGTAACGAACCCGGTGAAGACGTTGTAAAACTATCACTAACAGCTGCCGGTTTAAGCTACCACATATTTGTCAGACAATTAATTTCAAGAGCATTAAACATAACTCACTTTTACTCAAGACAGTTAAATGCCATCAGAGCTACAAATAGCCAGGGTGCGGTCACGAACAAAGGGGTATTTACACCCTATTATGATGTAATCAACTAATGGGAACTATATCAGTGAAATTTGCTCCGATAATTAATAGACTCTGATAAAAGTGATTGATTGACGTTAAATGATTTAGCGTTTTACTTGACTAAAGAGGGATTTTTTAAATCGCAGGATAGCAAATATTCTCTTGATCAAAAGAGATATACTTACTATCATCTAAACAATAAAAATGCTCATACATTATTTTATATCGATAGCACTTGGACTGTTTCACAATAAATTATTATATATATTATCAAACCGGTTTCGCTTATATAAGCATCATCAGGGCAATTACAAGTTTAAACTAAAAACAAAACAACATCTAACCGTTCTGATTTAACATTTTACATACATAACATAAAATAACATAAAATGTTAAATCCGAACGGTTAGATGCTGTTTTGTTTTTAGTTTAAATTTGTAATTGCCCTGATGATGCTTATATAAGCGAAACCGGTTGGATAATATATATAATAGTTTATTGTGAAACAGTACAAGTGTTATCGATATAAAATAGTGTATGAAAATGAAGTTTCACCAAGTGCCGACGATAAAGAGTGTTGAATATAATAAAAATGCTAATGGTACGTTGCCATCCGTATGGCAGGGATGTAATTCCACAAGCATAAAACCGGCTTTTTTATCCGGAACAACGTACATGAGTCTCTAAAAAAAGTATGGCAGTGCTATCGAACCGACAAATTAATCTCTAGACAAACTGCTATTATTGCTTATTGTTATGTCAGAAAATTTTATACAGTATTCCAATTACATTGAGATGTAAACATATACTCACAAGGTGTTCGCCAGATAGCACCTCCAACAGCGAGATAAGGTTGAGGCCATCGCGCAGGTCTTCAAACAGATCGTTGACATGACGATTCACCTGCAGATATTAAAAAAATCATATACTAAAATACATATTATATAGATTTACATATTATGGAAATTAGATCGTTTGGATATATTTTAATGTCGTTACTTTGGTTTTTTCTTTATAAAATGCAACCCTATGAGGCTGTAGTTATCTTAGATACAAATATAGGATTTATGTATTGTACTTAATACTATTATCAAGTTTTACGCACACAATATAAGCAGAGTTGGAGTTCTTAAATGGAGAAACGCCGGTAGGTGCTCAAACAAAATGATATATGCTGAGAATAAATTTTATTGAAATGAAACATGATGCATCGTTTCATAATTATTTTGTTAATTCGTTGTGGGTGTGTGACTTAAATTTCATACAATAATTTAAAAATGATACATTTATATAATATAGTTCTTGAAAAATATATCACATATTTATAAAAGTGTCTGGCCTGGAAATCGAACCCAGGCTTGCAATATGATTCTGTACGAACATATCTAACACTAGATCGGGGAAACGTCCATAACCTAAAATTAAACAACTATAACTCGATAATTTAGTAGTATCAAAATACAAACAATATCGAAATAAAGTCTAGTAGTATATTAATTAAATTGTTAGTGCTTAGTGTAACATTTTTATAACACAGATTTTAAAGTAACGCAAAGTGACATTTAACTACGAAAGTAACGTTATATCTACATTAAGGAACTTAATTAAAAAATATAGGCAGCAAAGAAAAATAAATAAAATATAATTAAATTGATCAAAACAACAACTGGAAGAGTATGGCAAGAATTAAATTCGCGTTAAGCCCCTAATAGATTTAATATATTTATTAAATCTGTTAAAACCAGCACAATTAAATTGCACTAACTAGAATTAAATAGAAACAAAATCATAAAGAAAAAGTAACAGCATATCCGTATGATAAAGCTTAAAATTATTAATGAAAGATTAAAAATAGATTATGCTAATTCGCTAAACAAGTGTAAATTTTAAATGCAATTATAAAGAGGAAGCAATCAATAAATTAAAGAATCATACTTTGTTGTTCAACAATAAAAACTACGAAACAATAGTCGTAAAAATAAACAACATCGACACTACAAAGGCGATGTTTGCCAAAAGTGTCAACATTTAAAACAATAATATCACACAATAAAAATGTCTACGAATTGTTGAAAAGAAATTTCGAAAAATTTAAGAGATATTTTAGAAGAACTCTGCCGAAATTGGAAATATGAGCAGCCGTATAAATAAGTACGGCTTACAAGTCTTCAATAGAAACATGTTATGGATTTCGTTTATTCATAACGATTTTGTCTTTTGTATTAATAAACGTCGATTTATGTCAATTACATTGCAGATATTAAGATATTAATTGAAGGCCATGGAATGGTTACGAATGATAGGTGAAGTAGTTAAACGAGAGATATATCCAAGGTGATAACTGATAATAAAAACAACTAACATCATAGAAGGCATTAACATCATTAAAAACAAAAAAAAACATCGAAAATAATAGAAAAAGACCGCGACTATTCAAATAAAGCGTTTTTAGTTTAAGCCACACTAACAAGAAGAGTGAAATATTTTCTTATAAAATAAATTATTTAGCAACAAACTTAGTACCTATTACCTACATAATAATGCGTAACGATTGTTCAGGCAACTGAAATCTAACAATACGAATGACCAACTACCATGCTTGCAAAAAGGCTCCGGAAAAACAAGTTTTTTAAACTTATATTTACTTACAGGTTGTTTTGACAGGCAATGCAATATTAAATTACTTTTTCAAATCAAAATTTTCTACATAACAAGTTATTATTTTAAATTACTTAATTATTTATAAACCTTAAGAACAAGACATATAAAACGCATCGTGATAAAAGAAATAAAAAATATATAATACAAATAAATTTTCCGGAAGCCTTTGATAAAATCGACACTCATGCAAACAAAACCTTACTTGTTGAGGCGGACAACAGGGCTGGTTATTGACGACCTCACACACATGTAGCCGTGTATACGTCTGTCCGAGCAGCGTGAAATACGCAAACACCTTAAATGAGAAACTTATGAAACACTAAACATTTCATGATATTACAACTTTCTTAATCATACAAGTTTTAAGAGAGGTGTTCCATGTCGTACAAATATTAAGGAGCATTTCAAATCTAGGTACACAGTAATCTGAACGAATGATAAATATTTAGCAATAATTATATAGACTTGCAACTTACGACAATATTTACAAATACTATGGTCAATATGAAGCAGTATGGTGAAGTACGTGCACTATCAACTGCGTTAACTGTATAAATATTTGCAACTAACGATGTATAATGATGGAGCAGTTGAGATAAATTAAGCGCAACAGAGTTCAGCTGTATGATTCATATAATTGACTAAAAACTAATGCAACTAAGGATAACATTAAAATAATTAGCAACTTTCCGTAAAGAATAAAACTAAAATAACTAATTTGCAATTTTCTGCACATATAGAATAGTTTGGAAAATCTAAAAGTGCAGGTTTTAAAAAATGTTTTCATGATTATCTTTGTATGTTCAGATTCAATTTTTAAAATAAGAAACGGTCGTATATAGTTCTGATTTAAACAAATACAGCTAAGAATCCATTAAACTAAGATGGCTTCTTCTATATTAAGCATGTAGTGTGCCTTTTCACTACATAGTATAAAACAAAGTCGCCTTCTCTGTCTGTCCCTATGTATGCTTAAATATTTAAAACTACGCAACGTATTTTGATAAGATTTTTTTAAATAGACATAAATAGACATTAGAATAATCTTTTAGATATTCCCACATGAACAAAACTAGCAACCTAGTCGCTAGTTATGTCATAAAATCAAACTTCACAAATTTATCAACCAACCTCAATTACTTGAAAATAGATGTACCAAAGACCAGTAAACTTAATTAGTTTTTTATGAATTATAATTAAACTTTATAATTATTTTTTTTTAATTAAATTTGTAATTTTGTAGCAAATAAAAAAATATCTCGATCATCGTGACAAATCTGTAAACACGAATCCCCAGACAGGCTCGATTTTTTATCAATCAGCTTTTTTACACTAAATAAGTACATTCACGCCCCCCCCCCTCCTCCCCAAAGGGTAGAATAGAGGTACCAGTGCACCCAAGAATAGCCGAAGATACTTAGTCCCACAATGTAATAGGTGGCCTGACTATCGCCAAACGGGCACTTTTCCCAAGCCCGGTCTTGTTTTTTTTTTCAGAAAACTGAAAAACACTTTTTAAATTTCCCGACCCGGGAATCAAACCAGAGACCTCGTGTGGTCAACTCCGACACTGGACCACTAGACCACAGAGGCGACACTAAATAAAATGTCTTTAAAAACATTAAATGCGTCACGAATGTATTTTCTTGACACACGTATATTCGTATTATTCTAAAAGTATATGTGTATAAGAGATATTTTTACCTCAAAAAGTTACTTGATTTAATTATGATGCTATGCTATTTATGTGGCGGGATGGCAATGTCATGAGCTCAAGTCTACCGGCTACCTTACCCTCCAAACCAGAACACGACAACGATAAGTAAAGATGCTATTGCGGCAGGAATAGGTAAGGCGATGGTATTATATACCCGGGTAAGATGTTGGGAACTCTACCACCTAATAGTCTCGATGGTGACATGTAGAGCAAATCGTTCGCCTGACGCCTCTTACGAATTGCCTGACAGAATGACAGAAGATCAATTCTTCAATTGTGCACAGCCCAACACAGGGAACCAACCGCGCGTGTGTCAACCACGTCGCTTAACACAAATCTTCGAGCTCCTGTCAATTTAGTACCGCGAATGACTTCATCTCGCTTTTATATCGGTGAGTACGATACTCACCGATATAAAAGCGAGATGAAGTTGAGGCAAGATGTAATATTATTTTTCCCCATGTTGGTTCAGGCTCCTTTTGAAGAATAGACCAACTGCCGTTCTGCCAGGCAGGTCTTAAAAAGCAAACGATTGGCTATGCGAATCACTACCATCATGACAACTACAGAGAACTGGTAGAGTTCTGTATTATGTCGTCCGGGTGTTTCCTGCCGCAAAAGCGTAAGTGCTTGTCACCATCGTGTTCTGGTTTGTAAGGTTAGGTGGCTGATAAACTTATGCATCCTAAATCGAACCCCGTATTGGTCCGAGCCATTTAAAGAATATACCATTTGACATTCTGCCAGGCAGTTCGTTAGAGGCGAACGATTGGCTATTGAGTAACTACCATTGTGGCTATTAGGTGGTAAGGTTCTGCATTGGCTCACCCGGGTCTGGTACCACCGCCTTACCTATTCCTGCCGCAATAGCACTAACGTGTTCCGGAGTAGTAGGAGGTAAACTTATGCATGTGGCAATAAGATCTTGCTACAAAGATAGCAATGCACCATTATCATCTTTAGTGTCTATAGACGATAGTTGTCTGTTTTCATCAGGAGAGCTATCTGATTATATTAATAAATAACAATAATTCACGGAACAAATTACACTTACTGATCTAACCACAAAGTAAGCAAATTATTTGCTTGTGTTATGTGTGTTAGTCAACGATACTATTACATAGAAATACATACATAAATACTAGAATATATTTAATAAACACTCAAACCCGGAAATATAAACATTTATGCTCATCACACAAATGCATGTTCGCGTCGGGGATCGAACCCGAGACCCGTCGATTGCGTAGTCAGGGTCGCTAACCATTCGATCAACGGGGCGGACGAAACATCCAGTACCTACATACATCAACATTCGCATTGTATGTATATATGTATCGTTTATGACTACTATTACATAATTATTTAAGTAAACATCAGCATAATAATTTATAAACAAATTATAAAGGTTCTTTAACTAGCTAATATGCTTGCTATATCTAAATATATAAAGGTATCTACTGACTATATAACAATACTGTGAATATGTACACAAAATAGTGTTTTACTAAATATGAAAAAAATAAGTTTATGCTAAATGTCTAAAAACAAAACACATAAAAAAAGATCACAAGTGTATGTACACACCTTTAAATATTTCCAATGCTGCAAATCCGTGTGAAGGTGATAAAAATATGAAATAATTAAATTATACAACATACCTGCTATAACTCAGACATGTTTGCTGCTCTCAAATCAAATGAAATTTATAAATGTTAATACAATAGCATATTAATTAGGTAAGTAAGTATCTTCGTCCGGATTAGCCGAAGATACTTGGTCCCACAATGCGAGAGGTGGCAGACCTATCGCCCTTAGACCCGCTAAAGCACATAGTTTTTTTAAATCATAGAGCAGCAAACACATCTGAAACGTTTTGTATTTTACAATATTCACATATCAATCACTGTTTGTAAACAAATCTAAGAATATTGAAATATGATCAGTAGGGCTACTCTTGAAAACCGATTTCAATTCGTTAAATATTCATTTAAATATTTAATGAATTTTGAAGTATTTCGTACTCTGGACAATTATATTCAATTATTAGATTCGGCGACAGCGCCACACGGATTTGAAATTTGTTGGAACTACTCATTATTGCTTTTATTCGTTATTTTGTTTAAAACGGTACTTAAAAATTCCATTTGTAACACTAGCTGGACATGTAACGATGACATCTATTTCCAATAATTAGGTCTTTAATATACTGAATCACTGTGGGCAATATTGATTTTAATTTACCGTTTTTTGACAATATTCGAAACGTATTGTTTTTATCAATACTGGTTTAAGATTTATACTGTTTTCAAGAGTAGGTCTGCTGATCCGTACAGCTTCGCCTTCCAGTAGAATAACAGCTATTAAGTCATTACTAAAGCCATATTACACTAAGACGATAGCAATTTCATGCAAACTTTCATTCTCTTTTTCAGCGTCTTGAGAATTGATTTTGAAAAATTGTAACACATGTTTGAATCTAGGTCTTCAACTAACTCCTTGCTCATTAAGATCGCACAGTATTTTTTGAACCTTATTTTGGGACAGCCTAATTTTATTGAATGTTTTTATGCAGAAATATATTACTAACGCAAGACTAAAACTCCCGTGAGCCTAGCTATTAAAGTTTTTGGATAAAATGTGATTCGAGTAAAAGTACCGGTTTTTTATGCAAAAAATTAATTTATTTTTATTTAGTTGTCTATGAATGTAACACTTAATTTTGCACCCTGCTCGTAAAGGCCTACCATAGGGCCAAATTATAAAGTATCCACCGGGAAACTGCGACTATGCAGTTTCAACATAATTGCAAATATGGCTAAAATTCATTTATTTTTTTCTGACTAAAGTCTATTATATTAGCTATTTATTTTTAGTTTAAAACATACCTACATATATGGACTACTACAAAAAAAAAAACGATTGCTAAAGTCACAGACTTTCAGAGATATGAATTTTTTTAAAGTACCAGTTTTTGGCCAAAGTTCTCGATGCCACTTTTTGTAAGTATTTTCATAAAGAATAATGTTGATGTGCTAATTTGTAATTGTGCGTGCTTTATTTACGTACAGTGTACACTTGCGTACGTATATTCAATTTGAGTCTTCTTCTATAAATGTGTCATAATCGTTTGTGAGAATAGATGTAAATTCACTTTCATTGGTTTCAATACACGCTATTCTTTCATCTTCATTTTGTTCTTCACTTTCGTTATTCATTTGAAATGGTTTTAACATTTCGATGACTGCAGGGAGTAAAGGCTTCAAAATATCATAAAACGCATTTTTATGCTATTTTGAAGCCTACTCAGCCGTGTATTAGATACGACTGGATCGGAAGATTCCAATGCCCTATGGAATAAGTCTTCCAGTGTATGTTTTCTGCTATCTTTACAGCTGTGGTGCTCGCGATCATATCGCCAAAACTTATTTCTGGTCTCTCCTGCCTGTTCTGACAGAACTCCTACGGGCAGTGTCGAGCTTTCTATAATTTTTTGGCCGTGAATTAGGATCTTTTGCATAGTTGTTGTCATGGGGTGCTAGTTGTAAGCGTCTACTTATTTCCTGGACAAATTACTGCAAAATGGCCGAATTTTTTTGAGTCTATTGGTAGCCCACAGTTTATGGTGACTAGAATGACATAATGTCGTCAACGAGCTATCTACTAACTCCAAGTATTTCGGCAAATATTCCTCGTTAGCGAACACTCTCCGGGCAGTATTTCCGTCATTAGTATATTTAGTACTAGCTGTTGCCCACGACTTCGTCCGCGCGGATTTCGTTTACTCCGCACACCTCCTCCGTAGGTGATAGCGTGATAACATGTAGCCTATATGTTGACCCGTCCTGTAAGTAATATTCATACAAAATTTGAAGTAAATCCATGCAGTACTTTTTGAGTTTACCTCCGGACATAATACAGACAAACAGACAAAAATTCTAAAAATTATATTTTTGGCTTCGATATTGATGGTAGATAACGCCACAAGTCTTTTAAAACATATCGCATGTACAGTTTTGACTTTCCTACGATTTTATTATATGTATAGATTTCCGTCATAGGAAGACGGAAATTGAATATACGTACGCAAAAGTGTACACTGTACGTAAATAAAACACACACACACACACACACACACACACACACACAATTACAAATTAACAAACCAACATTATTCTTTATCAAAATACTTACAAAAAGTGGCATCGAGAACTTTGACCAAAAACCGGTAAAAAACCGGTAATTAAAAAAATCATATCTCTGAAAGTCTGCGATTTTTGCAATCTTTTTTTTTGGTAGTAGTCCATATATGCAGGTATGTTTTAAACTGAAAATTTATTGCTAATATTATAGACTTTAGTCAGAAAAAATAAATGAGTTTTAGCCATATTTGCAATTATGTTGAAACTGCATAGTCGCAGCTTCCCGGTGGATAGTTTATAACTTGGCTCTATGGTAGGCCTTTACAAGCAGGGTGTAAAATTAAGTATTACATTCATAGACAACTAAATAAAAATAAATTATTTTTTTGCATAATACCGGTACTTTTACTCGGATCGCATTTTATTAAAAAACTATGATAGCTAGGCTCACGGGAGTTTTAGTCTTGCGTTAGTTATATATTTCTGCATAAAAACATTCAATAAAATTAGGCTGTCCCAAAATTAGGTTCAAAAAAATACTATGGATCGGTTCAACAATTTAGCCGTGAAAGCGTAAAGAACAGACATTTATTCGTAGGTTTTTTTTAATTTATAGAAGGATTAAGCGTTTGTCTTCCATATCACCCGATACAGTGTCAATGAAGACGAAGGGGATACACGCTCATCCAAAAAAACCTATTCACTCTACTTTTAAAGATTCTGTCAGGACTGTTTGTCTGACTGACTGCCTGCCTGACTGCCTGGACTTATTTTTCCTGACAAGATGTCAGGAAAATAAGTCCAGGCAGGTTATTCTAAATCAAATTATATGATGTTAAATAATGTGTTCAATCCGTAATTACATTAATTATAAAATAAATTACGTACACGCCTTGTTAATAATTTAGACAGTACTGTAAATAATCATATAACGCCGTCATTCTGACCGTAACATTCTTCACAGCTTTAAACTCGTTTGCAAATCCAATTGGTTATTTCAGATCAACGCCATTACTATTAGGTATTCTGTGTCAACGGTCAAAATTTAAATACCTATCAAAAGACGGATAAATTATTGATTCAAGTTATGCCAATTCTGAATCAGGATAAAAAAAATTACTGTTTCAAATTAACATTTAAATATCTTCACACCAATTTTATTTTCACAGCACTGATTTACTTTTTCCGCCGCAAAAAGCGTTAATGCTGTCATGTTCCAGTAAGTAGTGAAGAAGTATCAGTAACGTCTTGTCTCAAAGCGGAATCAAACCCGTGATTTCAAGATTTCAGAAGGATCCTCTGATCCCTAGTCCACGAGACAGATTAAGTCTAAAGATATTATAACACTTACAATCTACATTTAAAATTATGACAAAAATATCTATACGTTAATACGTGAAGTATATATACCCCTTTATACAAAAACTAGCTGTTGCCCGCGACTTCGTCCCCGCAAACTTTACTCCGCTCCTACTGGTCGTAGCATAATGTTACATAGCCTATAACCTTCCTCGGATAAACAGGCTATCCAACTCAAAAATAATTATTTAAATCCGTTCTGTAATTTTCGAGATTAACGCGTACAACCAAACAAACAAACTCTACAATTTTATAATATTAGCATAGAGATAGTATAGCCTATAACCTTCCTCGATAAACAGGCTATCCAACTCAAAAAGTATTATTCAAATCCGTTCTGTAATTTTCGAGATTAACGCGTACAACCAAACAAACAAACAAACTCTATAATTTTATAATATTAGCATAGATTACGCGAACGATGGAATATAAAAATTTTGATACAGTTAAAGTTTACATTGCAGGGGACTGCAGAAACCTAATACCTATACATATAATAAAATCGTAGGAAAGTCAAAACTGTACATTGAATATTTTTTTAAAAGAATACTTGGGGCGCGTTATCTACAATCGATATCGAAGCCAAAAATATAGTTTTTAGAATTTTTGTCTGTTTGTTTGTTTATCTGTTTGTCTGTATGTATGTCCGGGGTAAACTCGAAAAGTACTGCATGGACTTACTTCAAATTTTGCATGAATATTACTAACAGGTCGGGTCAACATATAGGCTACATATTATCACGCTATCACGTACGGGGGAGGTGCTGTGCGAAGTAAGCGAAATCCGCGTGAACGAAGTCGCTGGCAACAGCTAGTTTTTAAATAAAATGCATCAGAAACACATCTATATCTATATCTATACATATAATAAAATCGTGGGAAAGTCAAAACAGTACATTGAATATTTTTTAAAAGAATACTTTAGGCGTGATCTACATTCGATATCGAAGCCAAAAATATAGTTTTTAGAATTTTTGCCTGTTTATCTGTTTGTTTGTATGTATGTCCGGGGTAAACTTAAAAAGTACTGCATTGATTTACTCCAAATTTTGCATGAATATTACTAACAGGTCGGGTAAACATATAGGCTACATATTATCACGCTATCACCTAGCGGCCAGGTGCTGTGCGGAGTAAACGAAGTCCGCGCGGACGAAGTCGCTGGCAACAGCTAGTTAAATAATAAAAATAAATATTACACACAATGATAAAATACACACATGTATACTATTTTATTTACAGTTAAAATCTGTTGTCAAACTAAGGAATTTGTTGTTAGTTTAAGATCGAATTTCGACCAGAGGACAATCTCTATTCTCTAGTACATATCAATTCCACCGCTTCTCAGACCAAATTCAGTCCTTACGCATGGCTCACTGCCGAGCTGCAAATATCTTAAATTTTCAACCTTCACACGACACTGCACGTCGTAAATCATTACAAATCACAACAAACATATAACAAAGTTCCACAGTGATTGAAATGTAAATTATATTAACACAACATAGGTAAAATCAAGTCAATAAATTGCTTATGGTTTTTAGAGCATAAAATCAGCGAATAACGTAAACCTTGGCTGCCATTAATTATTATATTAAACCGCAACATATCTGTATAAACAAATAAGTGAAGTGATGACTTCGGAGCCCTTTTTAAGATTACGCGGAGGAGTGTGAGTATTGACATTGTTATGATTATTATGGTATGGGAAAGAAAAGTAGAAAGTATATTGATACTAATTTCTATTAGTGAAATACGTTTGCATATTGATTATTGTGAGATCAGTAATATTTTTACGTCATAATGTAGGCAGATGTAAAGAGACAATAATCGCCCACGACACCAAAGATGTGATGTTGCGTTACTATCAGTGAGGCGGAATGGTGTAGCGTTTTGTTATTTATGTAGCATGAATCCAAATCAATCTATTTCTACATACAAACTATATATATTATCCCCGTGTTGGTCCCGGGCTCCTTTGAAGAATAGGTCAACTGCCGTTCTGCCAGGCAGGTCGTAAAAATGCGTCCGATTGGCTATACGAGTCACTACCATCGTGGCTACTAGGTGCCAGAGTTCTGCATTGCCTCGCCTGGGTATATGGCACAAATGCCCTGAGATCAACAATATTTTTTGTTGGTCTAAGTCACCACGATAGCAACGCACCATTAACACCTTTGGTTTCTAAAGTCGATAGTTTCTCTTTCCATCAGGGAAGCCATAATAAAACTTCATTAATCATAAAATGCAAATCGAATGCATGCAAAACGTTAAACTTGACCAAACTAACTACATCTCCTAAACAATTCAAACTTATCAAATGTTGCCACTTAAGTTTGGAGCTTAAAGACTTTTCTTGAGGTCCGAATACTATCTAAAGTTTAAGATTATCGTTTTATCTAACGGTTGAGGAACAGGATTACGGCTTAGGAATGTGTGACTCACGCTCATGATTAATGGGAACCACGTCTGGACCTTTTTCTAGAGATCTATAAGAACTATTTTATGCTAAAATTACTTGAGGTACTTAAGACATTCTATTACTTTATACTGCTAGTGACTACTTACTGTTACTGAAGACAACTACAGTAAAATTAAAGGTTTGAAACAATCAAGTATTGATAGAATCACATAAGTTCGGGCTATTTTTTGTAAAATAGTCATTCTATCTGCCCTTTACCAAATAAAGCTTGTTATTAAATTTACAATATATTTATAACTAGCTGTTACCCGCGGCTCCGCTCGCGCATACATACTTTATAACTTATTTAACCTTTCTTTATAAACTACTTCCCTTATTTTACCCCTTAAGGATCGAATTTTGAAAAACGCTTAAACACGTAATTCATTATTTTTTTTATATTCAATTTATATTAATTTTCATGCAAAATGTCCAGGGAATAAAAAGTTTCATACAAACTTTTATCCCTTATTTCACACCCTTCGAGGTTGAATTTTGAAAAATCCTTCCTTAGTGAATGCCTACATCATAAGAGAAATAAGTGTGCGAAATTTCAAGTTTCTAGCCTTAAGGGTTTGGCCTGTGCGTTGATCCATCAGTCAGTCAATTTTGCCTTTTTTATATAGATATATTAAACTGGGATTATTTGCTCCTTATAAAAAAAATCTTATATATTTTGTAATTTACAAAAATATTAAAATTATTTTTATAATTTTTAATTATAAATCCATTGAGGCCTAACTAAATACAGGTCCATATAAAGATATTTATTATTCGCTCTTAATATTTCGATTGCCGAATATGATGATGTTGTAGGTGTTATTCAATGACCACATCGCAATGGTGGTTCAGTGATGACCATGTGTGGTGAGATGACGATACGACAGGATATGGTCTGCCCACGTCAACGCGATCAGATAAACAATTTTGTCAATCAAATATTTTCGACCGACATTATAAAGGAGATTCTCGTCCTTCGACCGAGGTGATAATGTTTTTGTGTCTGAGAAATCACAACAGCCCTTACTAATATGAATATTATAACCTAGCTGTGCCCGCGACTTCGCCCGCGTGAAAAAATTTCTGCATACAGTCCCAGGGTTTTACCCGCATAGTTCCCGATCCCGTAGGATTTCCAGGATAAAGACTATCCTATGTCCTTTCCCGGATCTCAAACTGTCTTTGTACCAAATTTCATTCAAATTGGTTCAGTGGTTTATGCGTGAAATAGAGACAGCCAGACAGATTTACTTTCGCAATTATAAGTTTGGATATGAAAATCTGTCTATTTGTCTGTTAGGCTTTCACCGCTAAATTTCAAAACAGATTTTGCGGAATTTGCCAAGGAGATAGTAGAAGGATCGAGGTCAAACATAGACTTCTTCCATACAAAAAAAGACTCCTTTTTCCAAAAACCAACCCCTAAGGGGGTAAAATAGGGGTTGATAGTTTATATGAACGATTATATTTATGACATGTTACTCTACGCGTAGGCGAAGCTGCACGGATCCGCTAGTCTATACTAATATCTATATGTTTATAACTATAGGGAAAACTTTGGATCCCCTTTTAAGACGATGGCGCGAACGACGGAGTATGAAATTTGGAACAGTTAAAGTTTACATTGCGGAGGACTGCAGTAACTTAATATTTCTAAATAAAGTTTGATAGAAATATATTAAAATAGCTGACCTGGCAAACGTTGTTTTGCCAGAAAGGTGAAAATGTAAGGTTGCAGGTATGTTTTAATACCACATTATAAAAAAATAAAAAATAAAGTTTGTCCAAAAAAAATGTTAGGGGTGGACAACCCTTATCACTTTTCAAAACATTACACACACTACATTGATGTACATACATGATATTATACACACTATTTTATTTACGGCTAATGTGAAACTCAAAAGAGATTTAATTGTTTAGTCTATGGTCGAATTTCAGCCACAGGCTATCGCTAGCTACTATAAAATGCGAAAGAAAGTAAGTTTATTTATCTGTCTGTCTGTTACGCGTTCACGGTTAAACCGCCGAACCGATTTTGATGTAATTTTGTATAAATATAGTTGAAGATCCGGGCTCAAATATAGACTACATTTTTTTAAAAATTGTAATCCTAAGGGACTGAAATAGGGAATGAAACTAAGTGTCAAAAACTCTATCAACGACAGGTTAATTTACTCGCGGGAAAAGCACAAAATTAAAATGGTTTCCGGTCTCAAAACATATCACCTATAATATATCTGACTTATCTATATAATTTGACCGCCCCGCAGGTCGTGTGGTAAGCGATACTGACAACGCAATCAATGGGGGTCGAGTTTGATTCCCGATATGTACAGGTATTTGTGTGACGAGCATATATGTTTGTATTTCTTTCTGAGTTTGAGTGTTTATTAAATATATTGTTACGTAGTTCGGGTTCGTAATTGTAAGAAAACACCACTTATATTAAATCCGTGTATTTATGATTCAAATACACACAACACAATGTAATACTAAAATACACTTTACACACTAGTCATTCACTGTACTATCACTGACTACACAATAAAACACTTCTCGCTTCGCACGGGTCGCTTCAAGTATCGCTCTGGATCGCTTGATAAAAACTGCTTTGTATTTGTCAACACATCTCTATTTATAGCGAGGGTAAAGTTCTACCTGGATCCAGAAAAATCTAAATGTATCGGGAAACGATGAATCACTTCTTATTGTAATCAACTTGATAAACAAATTGAGTCATCAATGACTCATCAATCCTAGTACACGCTACTTTCAACCTTATGCCCTATACCACGAAGTTCATTATGGTATAGATTAGGTCAATTATTTGTTTGTCAATAGGAGTAGCTATCTCTTTCTTTTATTTCTAGATCTCTCCAGCGTTCCAACTCTACAAGTTTCTAGATTATTCGTAACAATATTTTAGTATTTACTTACATATGAATTTTTATGTAAGAGTATCGTTAAGTAACAACCATATCATGAGCAAATAATTTGTTTACTTTAGGGTTACATTATTTTGTGTAATTGGTCCAACGAAATTTATTTCCGGGACGCGATATATCAGAGTTTAGTGTGCTAACGTACTAGAGAAGCTATGTTAAGTAGAAGTGCTTTCCATTTCATTAAAACTCGCTGCGGCGTTGAAATAATATCAACCAAAGTCAAAATTAGGCAGCGGTGCAGCGTATAGCATTGTTACGAATAATTACGAACCCGAAGTACGCAACAGTATAATATAATATACCAGTTATTACCCGCGGCTTCGCTCGCGAATTAGAACTTATTTAACCTTTCTTTATAAGCAACTTTCCTTATTTTACCCCCTTAGGGATCGAATTTTGAAAAACGTTAAAACACGTAATTCTTTTTTTTGTACTCAATTCATACGAAATTTCATGCAAATATATCCAGGGAATAAAAAGTTTTATACAAACTTTTATCCCCTATTTCACCCCCTGCGGAGGTGAGAGAGAGTGGATGCTTACATCATAAGAGAAATACGTGTGCCAAATTTCAAGTTGAGCCCCAAAGGTTGATCTATGCGTTGACACATCAGTCAGTCACCTTTGCCTTTTATATATAAAATAATATTCGCGACGAAAAGATCGTAACCGCCGTGAATTTCATGGCTTAAGCGTTTCATTCAACGAGCTCTAACGTAGGTGCAGTCCATATACTACTCTTTAGTGTAACACATTTGGCGTGGCGCATACCGTGTCTAGATAGTTAGTACATCGAAGTCTTTGGCTAGTATAAGTTTCTGCTACAATCCGAAAAAATCGTAGATCTGAGGCTATAATAAAGGCAAAATCAATTCCCTAATCTAAGTATCCAGTCCCAGAATCAAAACTTGCATATTTAAGTCAGATAATCAACTACAAAATGAGGAACTTACTCCATTGAAAACCGAAAGTATTTCTCAAGCATGCTTATCTCATCCATGAGTAAGCCGGGTCAGATGTATCAACATCCCGAGCGCCGGTCACATGCGTCACCATCGCAGCCTTACAACATCCTTTGTTATTGGGAGCCGACTCGATATGGCCATGTTTAAACTTATATTGTAAAATATTATATTAGTGCTAACGTCTAGCGTTTTTTTTTATATTACAGGATAACATCTACCACCCGTTAATCGAGTGGTTAGCAACCCTGACAACCTAATCGATGGGGCTAGGGTTCAATATCAAATAGGGTCAAGCGTTTTGTGTGATAGGCATAGACTCTTGTATTTATGGATTTCGGTGTTAATTAAATACTAGCAATCGCCCTCTGGTCGAAATCCGACGATAGACCAAGCAATAAAATCTCTTTTGACAATAGACTTTAGCCGAAAAGAAAACAGTTATAGTCTTAGTTCACAATTGTATTAACTGCAAAATTTTCAATTTTCACTTTTATAGTGACAAATACACATAATGTTGTGCTCTTTCATTTATGCGTATCGAAATATCGATAATAGTCTTGAGAAGATGCATTATTTTTTTTATAATTTTACTTTGTTTTCGTACTGTTAACGTTTAAACGTTTAAGAAACTTTAAAAGCTCACCTCGTAATTACCAATTTTGTAGTTAGTCCAGTTGTGAACTAAGGCATCGACATATTGTGTGTATATTATGTACGTCACATGAATGTAGTGTACGTGTACGCAATGTTTTTTATATATTTAATGTATTTCTAATGCATATCGTTTCAAAGTATTAGGTTTCTACAGTCCTCCGTAATGTAAACTTTAAATGTGAAAAATTTCATACTACACCGTACGCGCAATTGTCTTAAAAAGAGATACAACATTTTTGTTTCACGTATTATTTCAATATTTGCCAGTCTACGTCTTAGACCAACAAAATTATCGTTGTCTATATTGGTACTTCAAAAATAATCCCAATAGCAAAAACCAAAAGAAATTAAATATAACCACATGTGTATATAAAAGATCGCTGATCGTAGCGATCACTTATGTTAGTAATCAGAGGAGGACAAAGACATCATTGATTTGACTCATCTTACAGGACATTGCCTCTTTCGCTTGCAAATTTCTTATGAAAAGTTAACTAGAAAAAACAGTGCTTATTGATGTGAGCTTTGTATTAAATATCAGTATGCTATGTGATACGTGATTTTTTAGGTGAAGATAGTTGAAGGGATGGAGAGTAGCATAGGCTACTATTTGCCTCTTATTTATGCGAGCGAAGCAGTGGGCAAAAGGTTTTCTTAATATACAGTGTGTAAAAAACTTGTCCGATCGGCAAAGGCATTATTTGGTAGCATTAAGCTACCAAATAATGCCTTTGCCGATCGGACTCTCAATCATATGTGTATCATTATTTTATAGAAAATGACAGATAAATTTCAAAATATTTGCTTGATTCAAGGGGAAGTTGCTCAAGTTAAGTACTAAAATGAGGAACTTTATAATACAATATATATTTTTTTATTTTAATAAAAAAATTATTTTATACTAGCTGTTGCCAGCAACATCGTCCGCGCGGACTTAGTTAACTCCGCACAGCACCTCCCGCGTAGGTGATAGCGTGATAATATGTAGCCTATATGTTGACCCGACCTGTTAGTAATGTTCATGCAAAATTTGAAGTAAATCCATGCAGTACTTTTTGAGTTTACCCCGGACATACATACAGACAAACAGACAAACAGATAAACAGACAAACAGACAAAAATTCTAAAAACTATATTTTTGGCTTCGATATCGATTGTAGATCACGCCCCAAGTATTCTTTTAAAAAAATATTCAATGTACAGTTTTGACTTTCCTACGGTTTTATTATATGTATAGATAGATAGATGTATGTAGGTGTGTAACCTTGTAGTCACGAAATGAGCGGGGGTGACCACATATTGGACATTACGAATTATGACTAATTAAAAAGCCATAATATTTTACTATATATACAACACACTTTCTCGCAGCTTTTTTTAAAATAAATATAAATATTCACGGGACAAATTACACTTACTGATCTAACCCCAAATTAAGCAAATTATTTGCTTGTGTTATGGATGTTAGTCAACGATAGAAATACACATATAAATACTGGAATATATTTAACTAGCTGTGCCCGCGACTTCGTTCGCGTGGAAAGAATTCTAAAGTAAAAACCCGCATAGTTCCCGTTCCCGTAGGATTTCCGGAATAAGAACTATCCTATGTCCTTTCTTGGGTCTCAAACTATATTTGTACCAAATTTTATACAAATCGGTTCAGTGGTTTGGCCGAAAGACAGAATTACTTTCGCATTTATAATATTAGTATGGATATTTTTTGACTAGCTGTTACCCGCGACTTCGTCCGCGCGGAGTTCCTTTACTCTGCCTCTACCCCGTAGGTGATAGCGTGATAATATGTAGCCTATATGTTGATCCGACCTGTTAGTAATTATTATGCAAAATTGGAAGTAAATCCATCCAGTACTTTTTGAGCTTACCCCGGACATACATACAGACAAACAGACAAAAATTCTAAAAACTATATTTTTGGCTTCGATATCGATTGTAGATCACGCCCCAAGTTCGGGTCGTATTCTTTTAAAAAAATATTTTCTATGTACAATTTTGACTTTCTTACGATTTTATTATATGTATAGATAATGTTTTTGACCTACCTATATACCTCTTTGGGATCGGACAGGGTTTTTTTACAAACTGTATATAAATTACATGTTGCGTTGTTCGTCCGCGATGGACTCCGAAACTACTGAACCCATTTCAACGAAATTTCGTAGATATCTATTGTTTAGTCCAACTTAAACGATAGTATTATCTTATTAGTCTTATCTCAATTGACATCCTCCCCCCTTTCAAATACCCCACCAAAATATTCAATATAAGTAATTTGTATAACAATACAACGTTTGCCGAGTCCGCAAAACAGTGTCTATAAATTACGTTGACCGGACCAACACGGGGAATGTATATTCCCCGTGTTGGTCCTGGTCCCCTTTAAAGAAAAGGCCATTTGTCGTACTGCCAGGCAGCGTAAACATGTCGTACCATCGTGACTACCTAGTTTGTAGGGTTCCGCAAATTGTCGCTCAGATTTGGTACCTCTACCTACCTCTTCAGGCATACGGGCGAGAATATACTTTTTTTTAAATTTGTTATATGGAGAATACGTATTGATCACATGGCAAATATTTAATAAGCACTTATCAAAGGAGTAATCAGCGGCTAACAAAGACGTTATTGATGGAACAGGACAGTGGCTCTTTCTCGTGGGAAATTATAAAAGGATTTCTGTTTGGATTAAAATAGGTTAATTACATGTTGCCATGATGCTAAATGGGACGTAAACGAACTCTCTATAAGTCGTATCCATACAATCCCATACATTTATTATGGACCAGGTGTTATAGAGGAAATAAGGTGAGAATAACGAAAAAATATAATTTGATAATTTCTGATTGTGATGTATGAACTTGAATAATAGATTCTTTTATTAATTTGTGCGTGGAAAGCAAAAAAAGAAAAATATTAAAATTAAATTAATCCGGCAACTGGGACCGCGGTTCCAGTTATGCGGTCCCAGTCGCCGGAAACCTCAATCTGACGCGCTCAAGTAAATGCCAAAAACTCCTTTTGGGCTCCCCTACTATTATATTGATGATTGCTGACCAGGCAAACGTTGTTCTACCAATTTTGTGTCTACTTTTCCGTTTTTTTCTACATTTTTTCACCTTTTAAACCTAACCTGAACCTTCATGAACATTTTAAAACCAAAATTGGCCAAATCGGTTCAGCCGTTCTCGAGTTTTAGCGAGACTAAGGAACAGCAATTGATTTTATATATATATATATATATATATATATATATATATATATATATATATATATATATATATATATATATATATATATATATATATATATATATATATGTTACTAAAGAGTATAAGTGCAAGTAACGTAAAAAGTGATTTAAAAAAGTAAACCGAAGTCAAATATAATAAGTCAACTAGACCCATATAGCTACCGATTTTGATGAAATTTGGATTGTTCCCTTAGTTAGAATATAACTGACTTAAATCAAAAAGAATTATCTTAATATTGCTTTTAGTGCTGAGAATTTCGTGAAATAAAAAACCGGACAAATGCGAGGCGGACTCGCGCACAAAGGGTTCCGTACCGTCGTTTTTAAAAAATACGAAAACAAAACACGTTTATTATACGTATAACTCTTGATATTTTCATTTTTTTATTTTTAGTATTTGTACGGAAACGGAAATAATTAATTTGTAAAAATTTCAGCTTTCTAGCTATCACGGTTTATGAGATACAGTCTAGTGACAGACAGACATACGGAACCCTAAAAATCAAAAATGTTAATTTTTTATTGTTGTTAAAATAAACAAATGCCTCTTTAGATACAGGTATTTTTGTATAATGTAAAGATTACTAGCTGTTACCCGCGACTTTGTTCGCGCATCTTAAAAACATTCCTCCCTTTTGCTTATTCGGGTAAAAAGTGGCCTTTGTTGCTTAGGAATAACGTAGCTCACAGTTGATGAGTTATAGCCTGGTGACAGACAGACGGACAGACAGACAGCGGACACTTAGTAATAGATTCCCGTTTTACCTCTTAGGTACGGAACCCTAAAAAGAATTATCCTAATATTGCTTTTAGTGCCGAGAATTTCGTGAAATAATATAAACATACATACACTTACGAAATTTAATACACGTGCTTGGCCTAAACAGATCATCATAATCAAACATAATGCAATTCCAACAATTACAGGTTAAACTGATAACCTCCGTTTTTTAATAGTTTTTTTACATCATAAGGTAGCAAACAAGCAGATGGGTCTCTTGATGGTAAGAGTCAACCATCGCCTATAGACACCAAAGATGTTAATGGTGCGTTGCTATCTTGTGGCGAGGTCTAATGCCACATGCATAAGTTTACCGGCTACCTTACTCTCCAAACCGGAACACGACAGTGACAAGCACTGACGCTATTGCGGCAGGAATAGGTAAGGCGGTGGAACCAGACCCGGGCGAGACAATGCAGAACTCTACCACCTAATAGTTGCAATGGCAGTGACTTGCAGAGCAAATCGGTCGCCTTTTACGACCTGCCTGGCAGAACGGCAGTGGTCTATTTTTCAAAGGAGCCCGGAACCAAAATGCCAAATTTTTTTTTGCTCAGAGGAACCATCTGCTTATTTCCTATTTATAACATAAAAATTTAAAGAACCCACTTTTGTATAGTCGGGTTCTAGCTTTTATAATCTCGCTAAATGTTTTTGAAGATACATCTCGAATATAAATAGTATCTTCACGCCCGTATCCCCGAAGTGGTAGGCAGAGGTACAACAAGTGCACCCACGATTAGCCGAAGATACTTGGTCCCACAAATGTGATAGGTGGCAAGCCTATCGTCAACCGGGCACTTTCCAATCCCGGCCAACTTTGTGTTTATAAGAAAACTAAAAAAAACACTTTTTTTTATGTGCCCGACCCGGGAATCGAACCCACGACCTCATGTGGTCAACGCCAACGCTGGACCACTAGACCACAGAGGCGATAAATAAATAAATGATTATCATTCGACAAATTATATTGGTCTAACCTCAAAGTAAGCAAATTATTTAGTTACTAGCTGTTGCCAGCGACTTCGTCCGCGCGGACTTCGTTTACTCCGCACAGCACCTCCCCGCTAGGTGATAGCGTGATAATATGTAGCTTATATGTTGACCCGACCTGTTAGTAATATTCATGGAAAATTTGAAGTAAATCCATGCAGTACTTTTTGAGTTTACCCCGGACATACATACAAACAGACAAAAATTCTAAAAACTATATTTTTGGCTTCGGTATCGATCGTAGATCACGTCCCAAGTATTCTTTTAAAAAAATATTCAATGTACAGTTTTGACTTTCCTGCGATTTTATTATATGTATAGATGTTACGGGGTTAAACAACGATACTAATACATAGAAATTCATACATAAATACTCAAATTTATTTAATAAGCACCCAAACCCCGTGTTGGTCCCGGGCTCCTTTGAAGAATAGACCAACTGCCGTTCTACTAGGCAGGTCGTAAAAGGCGACCGATTGGCTCTGCAAGTCACTACCATCGTGACTACTAAGTGGTAGAGTTCTGCATTGTCTCGCCCGGGTCTGGTACCACCGCCTTACCTATTCCTGCCGCTATAGCGTCAGTGCTTGTCACTGTCGTGTTCCGGTTTGGAGGGTAAGGTAGCCGGTAAAATTATGCATGTGGCATTAGATCTCGCCACAAGATAGCAACGCACCATTAACATCTTTGGTGTCTATAGGCGATGGTTGACTCTTACCATCAGGAGACTTACCATCTTATGATATAAAAAAAAAACAGAAATACAAACATCTATGCTCATTACACAAACGTTTGTCCCTATCGGGAATTGAACCCGAACCCTATCAATTCGTAGTTAGGTTCTTTAACCACTCTACTAACGGCGGTTAAATATGAATCAGACATGCAGTTGCAATACACATAAATTAAACCAATCCACAAACATGTTAAACAATTTATTTGCCAAGGAACAAACGGACAAAGGCATCCTTTATATAAATATTTACTCGCCTCATCCTTTGTTTGACATGCATTGTAAACCTTAAGTTCATATAGAGCTCAAAATGCGTTTTGTAGTTTGCACGTCGAATATATACATATTCTATAAAAAACCGGCCAAGAGCGAGTAGGACTCCCGCACAAAGGGTTCCGTACCATCCCTATTCAAGTTTCTACCTGTTAACTAAAATCGAGTAAAAAATTGCTTAAAAATTACGTTTATTGTATGGCCCTTCATATTTTTATTTTTTATTTTTAGTATTTGCCGTTATAGCGGAAACGGAAAAACATAATTTGTGAAAATTTCAGCTTTCTAGCTATCACGGTTTATGAGATACAGCCTAGTGACAGACAGACATGCGGACAGACAGACAGCGGAGGCTTAGTAATTAGGTTCCGTTTTTACCTTTTAGGTACGGAACCCTAAAAAAATGTTAATTTTTATTGTTTTAAAAATAAACAGATGCCTCTTTAGATACAGGTAATTTTGTATAATGTAAACATTACTAGCTGTTACCCGCGACTTTGTTCGCGCATCTTAAAATCTTTTGCTTATTCGGGTAAAAAGAGGCCTTTGTTGCTTAGGAATAACGTAGTTTTCTATAGGTGAAAAACTATTTAAAAGAGGTTGAGTAGTTTTTGAGTTTGTTTATTACAAACATACAAACAATCAAATCTTTCCTCTTCATTTGTACCTTAAGATAGCAAAGAAGCAGATTGCTCTGCTGATGGAGTCAACCATCGCCTATAGACACCAAAGATGTTAATCGTGCGCTGCTATCTTGTGGCGAGGTCTAATGCCACATGCATAAGTTTACCGGCTACCTTACCCTCCAAACCGGAACACGACAGCGACAAGCACTGACGCTATTGCGGCAGGAATAAGTAAGGCGGTGGTACCAGACCCGGGCGAGGCAATGCAGAACTCTACCACCTAGTAGCCAAGATGTTAGTGACTCGCATAGCGAATTGGTTGCCTTTTACGACCTGCCTGGCAGAGGGGAAATTGGTCCATTCTCCAAAGGAGCCCGGATAAACACGAAAAGGAATATAATATTTTGGTATATTTTCTCCCATTTCGGTCCAGAATGTCAAATCTACAGGTACTAATCTATATTAATATTATAAATGCGAAAGTTTGGATGTTTGAATGGATGTTTATTTCTCAATCACGCAAAAACTACTAACGTAGGAAACCTTGACCCCAGAAGAGTATACCGCCAGAACAATAACACGTCATTGTCAACTGTCACCTTGTCTGTCACAGTGTACGTGACTGGTGTTCCACTCATCACTATTCCGTCCACCCCGCAGTTTTACGGCCGCATCACGAGTAGACATTTGTTTGACATGCAGTGTCGCCGCGACGATTTATACGACACGATTCAATTAAGATGTAAACCTACGACGCCGCCTGTTTCTATACGATCTATTGTAGTTTATTATTTAAGTAGCTATATTTTGTAGTAGTCAGTACAACATATTTTTCCAGGATTAAAGTATCGTATGTCTTATTGCAGATCTCTTCAATATGTGTGCCAAATTTCATCTAAATCGATCCGACGACGGGTTAATGCGATGATTGAATATTAAACATCCATCCAAACAGCCAAATTTTCGCATTTATAATTTTAATATAGATTAATATAGTACCTGTAGATTTGACATTCTGGACCAAAATGGGAGAAAATATACCAATATTATATTCCTCTTCGTGTTTGTCCGGACTCCTTTGAAGAATGGACCAATTTCCCTTCTGCCAGGCAGGTAAAAGGCAACCAATTGGCTATGCAAGTCACTAGCATCTTGGCTACTAGGTGGTAGAGTTCTGCATTGGCTCGCCCGGGCCTGGTATCACCGCCTTACCAATTCCTTCCGCAATAGCGTTAGTGCTTGTCACTGTCGTATTTCGGTTTGAAGAGTAAGGTAGTCGATAAACTTATGTATGTGGCATTAGGCCTCGCCAAATGATAGCAACGCACTATTAACATCTTTGGTGTCTATAGGCGATGGTTGACTCCATCGGGAGAGCCATCTGCTTCTTTGCTATCTTTTATTTGTTTGTATGTTTGTAATGTACAAACCCAAAAATTACTTAACCTCTTTTAAAAAGTCTTTCACCTATAGAAAGCTACGTTATTTCAAAGCCACAAAGGCCACTTTTTACTCAACTAAGCTAAAGGGAGGAATGTTTTTGAGATGCGCGAACAAAGTCGCAGGTAACAGCTAGTAATCTTTACATTATCCAAAAATACCTGTACCAATAAAAAAGGCATGTGTTTATTTTTACAACAACAATAAAAAAATAACATTTTTGATTTTTAGGGTTCCGTTCTTAAAAGGTAAAACGGAACCCAATTACTTAGCCTCCGCTGTCTGTCCGTCTGTCTGTCACTAGGCTGTATCTCATAAACCGTAATCGGCGACGATTTTGATGATTGTTTCGTTACGTTTAAGGGGGCATCCACAAATTACGTGAGATGTTTAAGGGGGAGAGGGGGTCGAGTTGCAGAGAGGGGGGGTCTCGGCAAATATCACGCAATTTTTTTTCTGATTGAAACAAAAAAAATTGCATTTTGGTCCATTATCCAGATTGTACATACTTAAGATTTAATCTTAAGCGTAATCGTAATACGATTAAGATCATTCACTAATTCGTTCAATCATATGGACATTTTTTTTTATAGCAGAGGGGGCAAACGAGCAGATGGTGCACCTGATGGTAAGTGATCACCGCCGCCCATGGACATCCGCAATACCGGGGGTATTGCAGCTGCGTTGCCGGCCTTTTAAGAATGAATAAGCTCGTTTCTTGAAGGTCCCTAAGTCGTATCCATTCGGAAACACCCCCGAGGGTAATAGATTCCACAAAGGAGTAATGCGAGGCAAAAAGTGTCGACAAAAGCGCACGGTTGTGGATTTCCAGACATCGAGGTGGTGAGGATGGAACTTTAAATTTTGACGCGATGTCCGATGGTGGAATTGGCAGGCTGGTGGAAGCGGCAGGCTGTTGGTTCCAATAGGCTCTCTTGAGACCGCGCATGATTCTCCATGGACTGAATTAGAGCAGATATTCTTTTATTAATCGCAGTAGTTACGATTTAAGTATTTATTCTATTGTTAAATTTTTATTACACTTATAACTCTCCGCAATATTGATTTCTAGTCTTCACTAGATGTAAATAAGAGCACAAAGCACATTTTTTTTTCTTTTTACATAACAAACCAACGCGTTTACATATTTAAGAAAGCCACATTTTGAAATCACGTGAGATTGGGGGATGGGGAGAGGGTTGAATAAAATTTCACGACATCTCACCAGGGGGGAGGGAGGGACAGAAAATTAAAAAAAACACCTCACGTACTTTATGGACGCCTCCTAAGAGTCAACGTTGATCGCCATTGATCGCTAACGGGTTGCAAATGTTAGGTGATACGCCACCGGACAAATGGGCGGACAGCTCTATTTGATAGGCTTATCCAGTTTAAACATGGTATCGAGAAAGTAAATTTACACTGAAAGCCGCAAGTAAGAGCTTGAAAACACATTAAACACAAGTAGCCTTCTTACACCAAATATCAATTTATAAATCATCGCCTGACTCATGATATTTCGAGAATCGAGACATAAAAGCTCGAGAGAAAGCAGTGTTTATGTGAGTACATAAATTATGCATGGATGTTGTAAACAAAACGACGTTGTTTAACAAATCTATACATATAATAAAATCGTAGTAAATCAAAACTGTACATTGAATATTTATTTAAAAGAATACTTGGGGCGTGATCTACAATCGATATCGAAGCCAAAAATATAAATTTTAGAATTTTTGTCTGTTTGTCTGTTTATCTGTTTGTCTGTATGTAAGTCCGGGGTAAACTCAAAAAGTACTGCATGGATTTACTTCAAATTTTGCATAAATATTACTAACAGGTCGGGTCAACTATGCTACATATTATCACGCTATCTAGCGGCCAGGTGCTGTGCGAAGTAAACGAAGTCCGCGCGGACGAAGTCGCTGGCAACAGCTAGTTATATATACACTTATTGTGGCGCCATAACGCGACGTCTTAGCGCCACGGCCGGAGTTAGCGTTTCGTGGTTGTCGCATTCCGGAAAATTCGGCTAAAAAACGATGTTTTAATAATAATAATTAAAATAATATGCCATCAATATAATCTGTTACAAAAAGGAGAGTGATGAGATCGGCCTAAAAGGACTACAAGAATATGGCGTCACCCGAAATTATTAAATTAATTTAATTTACAATAAGTCAATATTAGAATTCAACGGACACTTTTTAATAGAAAGTTAATTTTAAAAGGATTTTAGTTGAAAAGTCATGAAACTAATCAAATTTGTACACTTTTTCTTATTCCTAAATCAAGCAAAGATTTATCTTTTCTGCCTTAAAATTAACACTTTCTTTTATTTCTGACCAACCAAAATAAATTATAAACATGTTAGATAGGTGAGACGCAAAATTTTAAACAAACTATTGTATAAAATGCAACAAAAATTAAAATATTTATTATTATAGTCGAAATCTACAACATAGAAGGCTGTATAAACAAGCACTCTTAGTATCATCCGAAAGAAATAAAAAACAAAACAAGTGTCATCTATTTACACTATGAACGAGTGATAAATATTTTATTGTAAACAAATCGTCGCACTAATTCTAATATGTCGTAACTCATTTTTTAACCCAAACGGCTTTTTGTATGATTCGAATAAAGCTGTTGAAAATACACCTTTCCCTTTCATTACTTTGTAAACTTTGTATTAAAAAAAGCGAGATAAATCACTTGACGTAACACGTCGCATCTCAGAACACTCGATTTTTCTTGCGAATAGGCATCAACTCATTATTCTCCATAGTTTGTTTACGTTTCACTTGTTGCTTTATAATTTAGGTGATATTTGATTGGATTTATTAGCCCTTAAGGTATGTTATCGTTTTTATTTTGTTATTTAATATTTAATTTTTGTCTTGAGAGATTTTGGTAGGTATAAAATGACAGAAACTATTAAAATTATAAGTTTAACTGTGTCTGCTGAGACACTGCCTATTCAAATGTTTGTTTTATAATATGCATTTGAGATATGACTTATCAACATAAATTTTTTACCTCTGTTTTTGGACACCATCAGGATGGAGCTGGAAATGGAGCAATCAGATAAATATCAGGAGTTTTTTAATATTTTAGTAAAATACGGATTAAAAGTTCATAATCCTAATAAAAAAACGGCAGGCCGCGATAAAAGTTTTATATGACATTTTGATCATGAACTTTTTGAAAATTAACTCCTTCATTTAATTAATGTTACAGCTAAATGTTCCCACTCAGCAGCTATTGAATCCCGAGAAGCTCTAACAGGGTTTGATTTGCTTGTGTCGAACTTGGAGCAATTATTTTGCGTCGCTACTGAAAATAGTCTTGTCAATGAAATTGGAGGCACATTTGGAACAAGGTTCGATCAATTTGTACCAATCCCAGAGACGAATTTTATTGCTACTGAATCTGGACCTATAAGTGAAAATCTTGAAGGCACAATAGATTTAGATGAATCCATAATTACACCCATTGCTGTTGATGTCGATCACAGACTAACAATTAAAATTGCAGAATTGAATGATGCTACGACTAAACCTGTTATAGAGACAGAAACGATTGTTTCCGTGTCAGAACCTACAACAATCGACAATGAAGAAACTACTAATGAACCAAATCGAAAAAAACGTACTGCACCTAAATAATGAAAAAGGAATATTACAAAGGAGAAGAAGATGAAAGGAGGGTGTTAGTCGGGGTATTCAAAAAAATATATAAAGGTACGACTGGTTTACAAAGAACTGAAAAACAGATCAGTCCAATGTGTAATTCTATGTTTTGCATATAAAGCTCTAAGCTTTTCTGTTCCAAGTTTAGAGAGAATGCTAGAACGAGCATTTTTGAGTATTTTTTTTTATTATTATTGTAGAGGGGGCAAATACGCAGGGAGTGCACGAGATGGTAAGTGATCACCGCCATCCATGAACATCTGTAATACCGGGGGTCTTGCAGCTGCGTTGCCGGCCTTTTAAGAATGAATAACCTCGTTTCATGAAGGTACCCAAGTCGTATCTGTTCGGAAACCCCTCCGCCCCGGGTAATTGATTCCACAAACGAGTAGTGCCAGGCAAAAAGTGCCGACAAAAGTACACGGTTGTGGATTTCCAGACATCGAGGTGCTGAGGATGGAACTTAGTGGCAGGAATTAATCCGAGCAACTCGTCGGAACACTCCCCATGATAAATAGGGCAAAAGATGCAGAGGGAACCTACATCTCTGCGTGACGCAGATGATTAAATGTTCGATGATAAATAGCATTCCTGTTAAACAAAAGACAGCTGGTGACTAACATAAAAGACAAGACAGCTTTATATACTATCTAAAGTTGAATGAGCAGATATACCATGTCTGCAAGAAAATATTTTAGGTATAAAAAGACGCATGGTTTTAACCTGGATTTCCTAAGCGATATCGGGTATGACATTAACGGAAAATACCTTACCCACGAGTTTTTCAAAAATGATATGACACTGCGACGTGTATATGTTCACACTACCTGGAAGAAAACCTGGTGAGCCAACTGTTACTGATATCCGGCTGTTGCAATATTATCCTGTAGGAAAAATTAAATTTAAATTTAATTATCCCAATGAATTACAGGAGCATATTATCAGATGGAAGCTGGAGACTACAACATCTGTACATTCTGTACACATGTAATCTGATAGAATTCCACTGAAAGCAAAAATACTTAAAGATCTATAAGATCTGGAATGAATTTTGCTTTGAGACTGCCTCTCTTTTTATGACGATTTGCGTAAGTCTAATTAATAAATACTAATTATTATGACTAATATAAGGTTTTAGTTATGTACAGAAGTATATCTACGCACACACAACTATAAATACTTACTATTATATTTAAGTTAAAGTGAAAAGTGCATCCGATGCGATTTTTTGATAATTATGTTAGAAGTTTATTTTTGATTGAGATTTTGTTTATTTTGATAGAAGTTTATTTTTCTGTAAGAGCTTCTAGAGACATTTGTGTGGTTCATACTTTACATAAAAAGTGCCTTTATTTGATAATCACTAAGATGTTATTGTTTTTGTGATTTTTAATAAAGATTGATATTACTAACATTGTTTCAATTTCAATGGTAATAAACCATATCTCATTGAATTAATCATGCTAATAAAACTTAACTCAGATATTAGACTAATAGTACAAATAAACAGGTTTATGACAAAAAAATAAGATATGTAATGTTTTTTTAATAATTTGTTTAAAACATGTCTTTTATTGTTTTTTAACAATTTATAGGAAAAAAATCGTTTTTTGTTGCTCCTGAAAAATTGTCAATTTTGAGATATGTTGTATTAGAATTAAAGCGACGAAATGTTATATCGTTTTTTAACTTTTATTTAACGTTTAAGTGGTTAAAATCAAACAATCTTCATGATGAGTGATACAAAAATAAATTATTATATTTATGTTGACGATATTGCGATGTGGGTGGCTTAAAATAGAATGTAACAATTGCAAATTCAAGTACAGTACCCGGCGATAAATATTGCACATCGACCTTTGGAAAGAGACAATCGGCTAATTTCGGCTTCGTAGAGCGTTATCTTTGTCGCACAAAATACAAACAGTCCGGTACCTATTAGGAGCTGTTAAAACAAGTATGATTTGCTTCTTTTGATATTTTTATTCTTTGTTTAAAATACACTAATTTTTCTATAAGTGATGGCTTTAGGTTGGGGTAAAATAAAATAAAAAAACATTTTTACATTATGTTTACGTATTTAATTATTTTGGAACATTACAGCTTTAGTGTACATAATAAACACCATTATACCTATTGCTAAAATGAGACATTGCAATAAAAATAATAATAATTCTAATTCTCAATTACTTCCATTTCACTATCTGTGCTCTCAAAGAGGTCAATATCACTGTCACTATCAGCCGTATTTATTACTAATCTATCTGTGTAATTGTCTAAACTGTGTTGAATGCTTCTATATTCATTCTCACATTTGATTGCATGATCGCAAACCTTTTTCCACTCTTCAGCGCCGATCATGTTTACTTTTTCAGTCAATAATGTTTTTACTGTAGTTAAGTTCATACCCACATTTCTAGAGGCTACATAGCCTTTCAGTTGAGACCATATATTTTCAATTGGATTAAAATCCGGATGATATGGTGGCAATCGCAACGCAGTGTGCCCATGTTCGGCAAGTATTTTGTCCACAGAAAACTCTGTATACCTCTCCTTGTGCTGACATATAATAGCGTAAATCTGGGTTTTTGTTAATTTTGGATCAACTGGAATTTCATGTCTGTTTAACCAGTTGATCATTTCCCGTTTAATGGTGTTTGAGTTGGGGGGTCTCTCAACATACTTGTTGTGATAGGGTGCGTTGTCGATAACTAGAACAGAATCACTGGGTATATTTGGGATTAATTGGTTAACCAGCCATTTCTCATAGTTATCGTTATTCATTTCATTGTGATAGTCACCTGTAGTGTCCGTGGATTTATACGTTAAAAAAGCACCGGGTACAAAGCCTTTTTCATTTCCCGCATGAACTATTATCAAACGTTGTCCTTTTGAAATTGGCTTTTTTACTCCTTTTTTCTTATCGTATCGTAGCAATAGGTATAATGGTGTTTATTATGTACACTAAAGCTGTAATGTTCCAAAATAATTAAATACGTAAACATAATGTAAAAATGTTTTTTTATTTTATTTTACCCCAACCTAAAGCCATCACTTATAGAAAAATTAGTGTATTTTATACAAAGAATAAAAATATCAAAAGAAGCAAATCATACTTGTTTTAACAGCTCCTAATAGGTACCGGACTGTTTGTATTTTGTGCGACAGAGATAACGCTCTACGAAGCCGAAATTAGCCGATTGTCTCTTTCCAAAGGTCGATGTGCAATATTTATCGCCGGGTACTGTAATATTAATCTTTGAAGGAGGTTCGTGAATTTTAGTATTATAAAAAGTGTCCGTGATACAATTTACATTTCAGAAGAAATTAATAATGTATTACAGTAAGGTAAGCAGCTATCATCATGTATTGCGTTTTAGACCAAACTTGTATGGAGCCTCATCATTCTCCTTTTTATTCATTATTTCAGTCTCTTCAAATGCTTCCTATTTTTGAAGAAAAACCAGCCAAGCGCGAAGCGGACTCGCGCACGAAGTGTGTCGTACCATCCATACTAATATTATAAATTCGAAAGTAACTCTGTTAGCCTTCTTCACACCACTAAACCGATTTCAATGAAATTAAGTATAAATAAATAAATATTCACGGGACAAATTACACTTACTGATCTAACTTCAAATAAGTAAATTATTTGCTTGTGTTATGGGTGTTATTCAACGATACATATACATAGAAATACATATATAAATACTGCTATATGTTTAATATTTAATAAGCACCCAAAACCGGAAATACAAACATTTATTCTCATCACAGAAATGCTTGTCCCTTTCGGGGATCGAATCCGAGCCCCGTCGATTGCGTAGTCAGGGTCGCTAACCGCTCGACCAACAGGGCGGTTAACAAAGATAGTTTGAAACCCGAGAAAGGATATATGATAGTTTTTATCCCGGAAATTCCACGGGATGCGGGGGAAACCTCGGAACTGTCTTTTAAACTACAGTAATAAGGAATATCTTAGGCTACTTTTATTTAGATTTTTTTCCACGCCAACGAAATTGTGGGCACATTTAATTATCTATAAAAATCACGTTGGTTGTATGGGCGGCCTCCTTAAATATTTATTTTATTCTGTATTTAGTATATATTGTTGTTATAACGACAACAGAAATACATCATCTGGTGAAAATTTCTGTCTGTCTAGTACCGCGGTTAATGAGATACAGCCTAGTGGCAGACGTAGACGTAGAGACGTAGAGAGTAGTCTTAGTAACCTATTACTAACGGAACCCTAATTCCGATTGTAACCTTTGGGTAAAAAACTCTAAAAAAAGTAGTCCAAGCCGGGCCTTCAACTACCTCCTGTATGTTTGTATGTTGATGCAATAGTTTTACCGTGAAAACGTAACACACAGACAAACAGATTTTCTTATAGGTACATATATATTTGTCTGGATGTACTTCAAATAAGAAAGGGTTTTTTGTTTCTGTGTATGTATGTATGTGTTCAAATCGGTTCAGCCGTTTTTGCACGACTGAGTCACAAACATCCATACATCATCCAAACTTTTGTATTTATAAATATAGATGTACGTTCAAATATAGATAGATATACGTACAATGGTCTAGTGGTAATTTAGTCATTACTTCCATAAAGTAAAACCATTACTTTCTTTCGCGCAATTGGATGAAAACTGGCCGCGAATAATGTACCTTCCTGATAGTAAAGAATTTTTAAGATCGGTCCAATAGTTTATGAGCTTTTAACCATCCCAAAACTCACTCTCCGTGCGCTCTCATTTTTTTTAAAGACGACCAAAGTTTTCGCATCACATGGTAATTTACAGATTTCTTGCAAAACAAATATTAATTCTCTTTAATTTTCTTAATAGGTAGTCGAAAATATAGTGCATTTCGTTCATAAATCAATAGGTTATTATATTCTAACCATCGACATAGTATACATTGATTTCACTGATTCTAACTATAAAATTGTAACCTATAAAAACCATAAGCAAATATCACTAAAAATGCTTATTTTATTTAATAATTATAAATAATTACCTTTTTCAGATGTTTGTTGACCCATTTTGTGAATGTCTTTTTCTGTATTGCATCTCGTTCGTCTGCAAAAAAAGAAAAATACCTATTATTATTATTTAATAAGAAAAAACTTATTTAAAAAATACCTATTATAATTTAGTAATATACAACTAAATATTCTGTAAAAATTTTAAGCGTCTACCTATGACCATTATTAATATTGAGAAAAAAATACACTTTATTAAGCGGACATTTATTTATTTGTAAAACATCAAATTTGGATAACGTTGTAAGGAATAGAAACAGATAACGTTGTAAGTTTTTTTTTTTTTTATATCATAAGATAGCAAACAAGCAGATGAGTCTCCTGATGGAAAGAGTCAACCATCGCCTATAGACACCAAAGATGTTAATGGTGCGTTGCTATCTTGTGGCGAGGTCTAATGCCACATGCATAAGTTTACCGGCTACCTTACCCTCCAAACCGGAACACGACAGCGACAAGCACTGACGCTATTGCGGCAGCAATAGGTAAGGCGGTGGTACCAGACCCGGGCGAGACAATGCAGAACTCTACCACTTAGTAGCCACGATGGTAGTGACTCGATAGCCAATCGGTCGCCTTTTACGACCTGCCTAGCAGAACGGCAGTTGGCCTATTCTACAAAGGAGGCCGGGACCAACACGGCGAAAATAAAAAAACTTCTGTAAGCAACATTGATATAAAAAACCCTTTTATATCAATCATTTTTTTATATCAATGGTAAGCAAGTACTTCTGTAAGTAATGATTAGAAGCCATGATAGTTTTCCTTTTAACTTCTAAATATTTACTACTACCATGATTTTTTCTACTCCCAAAACTAACCGTTTAGCCTGCATGGGGGGGGGGGCGACACTTTAACAAACGAGTCCCTTAATCGAGAACTTGTTTTCACAAATCTACAACATTTTTTAAACCTATCCAACGATACGTGAGAAAAAAATTTAACATGCCCACTTCATATTTTAATTTTTTTTATTTTTAGTATTTGTTGTTATAGCAACAACGGAAATACATAATTTGTGAAAATTTACAGCCTGGTAACAGACAGACAGACGGACAGACATCGGAGGTTTAGTAATAGGGTCCTGTACCTTTTCGGTAGGAAACCCTAAAAACCGTTAAATACCTTTATAACCTCTAATAAAACGGCCTATGTTTGACCTCAGGTCTTAATTATTTACATGCCAAATTGCTTACCAAATGCAATTAATGCTTCACCCCTCTTAGAGTGATATACTCTTCGACTCCCCTGAAGATGCTTCGGTTGCGAAGTGAAACGTGCTTTGAGTACATAATTTGTGTGTTACTGCGTTTGCTACTGATGTGGGTGAAAGTGTGGTGGACTACTATGCCGCTTGGGTCTCCTTTAATTTTCAGGCAGTGGATAAGTTTGTCCTTACACTACCTTTCGTTTCAGCTGCATCATAGCGGTTACATATATCCGTGGAAATCTTGCAAATTAAATACCGCAATTTCGTTTTTGAATTATGGATTTTTGTAAAGTAACGCCTAAATCTATACAATATCTTAAAATTAGCAGATGGACTTACGTATTATTATGACATTAGTGTGGATTCAACATATAACTTACAAAAAACTTGAGAGGTGTCAAGGGACACCCGGATGGAACGAAGTTCCTTTTATTATTATTTACAAAAAACCTGTATACACTTAACAAAAATAGTCGTCGCGACACCACACTGTTCAACGCGAAATAGAAATGAAAATATCTGGCTTGCTTTCTATAAGAGAGAGAGAAAGAGAGAGAGAGAGAGAGAGAGAGAGAGAGAGAGAGAGAGAGAGAGAGAGAGAGACAGAGAAACATCCGCACGCCGCACAGCTTACAATACCTTACTATAACAAAAAGTGTCGTGACAACTTTTCGTAAGAATTTTTTCCGTCCAGCCCCCTTTCACAACGCGCGATAAGGAACTTCGTTCCAATATTATCAATATAACACACAAATTCATATGTACGCTCGAAAAACATTACCGTTGGTGCAGTCGAGTAAACATCACCGTTAACACCATTATATTGTAGGCTTTAAAGAATATTTATTGTGAATTAAAAATTAACAACGCATTTTCCGTTATACCGTTTGGGCTTAAACCGCCTGTGTAACAACATAAAGACGCGGACGTAACAAACAGACATACATATACACTCGCACACAAACTCTCACATTTATAATGTTAGACTGATTGAGATAATCAAATATTAATTTCACACATGAAAAACACACCACACAATTTCAAAACACAAAACATTAATTAATTTGATCCAAATTATCATATCTATTTTGATTTAAATCTACTCTTCAAATGTTCCGAGATCTACCAGTCAATAAATTTAAAAAATGTGTCAAAACAAAACTGTAAAAAAGGATATTATAAAATTTCAGATTATTTAGAATACAAAAAAGTCTAGGATTAATTGTTCCTCATACCGATCTCATACATATTTTTTTTGTAATATTGTGATATTTAAAAAAAATAGATGATATGAAAAAGGACAAGCCTGCTGAGTTTCTTCCGCCGGATCTTCTCAGTGTGTGGCCGCGTCTCCGATCCGGTAGTAGTTTAAAAAAATATATATGTTGACGTGTCAAAATAACTTGTAAAAAGTTTTATTAAATAAAGTACTTCTGATTTCTGTCAAAACTCAAACTTATTCATTTTTAGAGCGGCTTCACATTAGGCCACAAGCAGCGCGACTAGTAGCGCTACTGTTGTGCTACTAAGAAGCGGTCAACAAAAGTAAATGGAACAATGATATTTTCCCCGGAGCAATACATTTTAGAAATAAGTATGCCACATAACTTAAGAGTGTTTCCTTAAATCAATTTAATTATTTATATATATATATATATATATATATATATATATATATATATATATATATATATATATATATATATATATATATATATAGTGTAGTTAGATATACGCTTCGCCAACAAAGTGTAACGCAGTTTGGCGAAATTTTGATCAATGTAATACACCATAAAGTTTTAAACGAAGTCATATATACATATGTTATAACGAAGGCCTAATGTGAAGCCCCTCTTAGATAGAATTGCATTTAATTTTGGCGCAATAACGTCAGTTCTTTATATAATGAGGCTACATTAGCACCCTGCGGCGAAGATTCTAGTTGTCACTTCACTGAATTGAGAATTTTCGGGTTTCTCTCAGTTTTCTACCGCGGCAAAGTTCACCTCGTTTTTACATTGCTGCGCTACGCAAGTAGAAGGAGGACTAAAAACACACTACACATACTTCAGGCGATAATGTGATCCCGACATTATAACTATTGCATTCGATTAGTACAGTACATCAGCTGGCATGTAAGACATATGTAAAAACAGACCGTGTCTCATATTTACATAATTAAAACTGTACAAAGCATTAACTTTGTATAATCTAGTTCATTATAAAAAATATACACAAAAAATGGCACACTTTTAACACTAGTATAACGAAAATATATAAGAGGTGAACGAACCGTTTATCGAAAGCAAATAGCGTATTGTATCTCCCTAACGTGTAAGCTCCTAATTGTCCCATGGTAGGTGGTAACCCCATGAACAAAAATCCAGCGGGGTTCAGTCTGGCGATGGTAACTTCCGGAAGTGATTGTGTTTTTTAATGTCATAAGATAGCAAACGAGCAGATGGTACTCCCAACTGAAAGCAACAACCACCCTACTTCCTACTTATTCCATTAATCCTACACTCTACTAATCTATATTAATAATATAAAAGCGAACGTTTGCCAAACCTAGGCGAAATGTTGCAGACCTACCACCTAGTTAGTAGTCAATGATAGTAACATGTTTCGTCAATCGTTTACTTTTCACAAAATGCCTTGCAGGAAAGCAAATCTTCTACTCTTCGAAAGGGACCCGGATGGTGTTGAAAATATACGTATAAAAATAACCCGCGCTATAAAAAACCCGATCAGCTTGTTTACCTGATTGTATGCGCTAATTCACAAAATTTATTTCTAACTACTGTTCAAAAGTGATGAGAGATTTACGTACACACATACAGACATACTGAAGTCGTCGTGAAAATATAAGAAAAGCTTCCTAGGATCAATATGTGAAGATTGAGTGAAAACTTTACATTAAAAAATTACAGTGAAAACCGTTTTTACCCTTACACGGGAAGTTAAAAAAACAGATTAACCCCGTGTTGGTCCCGGGCTCCTTTGTAGAATAGGCCAACTGCCGTTCTGCCAGGCAGGTCGTAAAAGACGACTGATTGGCTATACGAGTCACTACCATCATGGCTACTAGGTGGTAGAGCTCTGTATTATCTCGCCCGGGTCTGGTACCACCGCTTTACCTATTCCTGCCGCAATAGCGTCAGTACTTGTCACTATCGTGTTCCGGTTTGGAGGGTAAGGTAACGGGGAAACGTATGCACGTGGCATTGGATCTCGCCACAAGATAGCAACGCACCATTTCTTCTTTATCTTTGGTGTCTATAGGCGATGGCTGACTCATTCCATCAGGAGACCCATCTATCTGCTTGTTTGCTATCTTATGATATAAAAAAAGATAAAAAATATATTTTTTCATTTTTGCTTAAGGATATCATTAATTATCGCATAAAGAATATATACATAAAAAGGCATCTTGTATATTTCTTGATATATTTTTAATTGCTCGCGTGATCCAAACTCGTTACTTCCTTTTGCTCACTCGGGCAAAAAGCAGCCTTTGCGCTATAAACTGCTCTATCTTTCAATTAAACTTCAATCAAAATCGATCTAACCGTTCCAGCGCCGTACAAACAGAATGGCAGATAGACAGAAATTTTAATACAACCAATATTAAGTATTTTTTAAATTTATTAATTTTTAAATGCTTGAAAAATCCCAAATAAATAAATCCATACTATCCATACTAATATTATAAATGTGAGTCTCTCTGCCTGTCTGTTATGCTTACGTTAAAAATAAATCCATACTATCCATATTAATATTATAAATGTGAAAGTCTGTCTGTCTGTTACGCTTTCACAGCTAAGCCGCTGGACCGATTTTCACGAAATTTGGCATGGAAATAGATCTAGGGTCAAACATAGGCAAAAAAAAACATAGGCAAAAATCTGCTCTTGAAAAAGCTAGGTTTTTTCAAGAGCAGTGACTATAACTAGATTTTTACGATACTAATACCTAAACAATTACTTTTTTTAAATTTCTGTCTGTCCGTCTGTCATTCTGTTTGTACGGGATAATCTCTGGAACGGCTGGACCGATTTTGATGAAACTTTCACTGAAAGATAGAAGAGTTTATAGGGCAGAACATATGCTAGGTATTTTTACCCGAGTGAGCAATGAAAAGTAATGATTTTGGATCACACGAAGTCGCGAGTAATAGCTAGTACAGAAATATAAACAAAAAATGGCACTTTTTGTATGTCTCAACTAAAGAGGTGTGTGAGGTGAACGGCCGAGCCGAGATTAATCCAATGTTGTCTAGAGTCTACACGCGGCGAACTATTTTCGGAGGTCGTTGCCAAATTCTATAACGAACCAGGATGAAAGAGATCGCGTAATTACTTATTAACATTCACGATTGATACGTGGCGGAATTCTCCGTGATAGCCGAACCACATTGTTGGAAACAAGCTTCCAACACGGGTGACCTTGGTGGGAGGCCTGTGGAGTTTATATGAATTTTTGTTGTAAGTTTAACACTGTTGTAAGCTGCCGGTGTGGAGAGCTTGTATCCAACAGTGTGGCTCGCGTTTAAAGAGGATACTTGTGTCTTGACCGCCCCGTTGGTCGAGTGGTTAGCGACCCTGACTACTCAATCGACGGGGCTCGGGTTCGATCCCCGATGGAAACAAGCTGTTTGTGTGATGAGCATAAATGTTTGTATTTCCGGGTTTGGGTGTTTATTAAATATATTCCAGTGTCTATATATGTATTTCTATGTATAAGTATCGTTGACTAACACCCATAACACAAGCAAATAATTTGCTATCTTTGGGGTTAGATCAGTAAGTGTAATTTGTCCCGTGAATATTTATTTATATTTACTAGCTGACTTCATAATCTGAGTTGAAAAGGCTAGCCCCTAAACAACTTAGCATTCATCGAATCTTCAAAAAATAGATGAGGGTACATTTAAGAGGTACACGTAGTATCGTAAACACCTGAGTTCGCTATTTATTTAGAAATTTTATTTTTAAACAAAAAGAGCTTTTCTCCTCGAGTTGATCCGGGGCCACATTCGAAGAATAGGATATTCTTATGGATAGGCATCTCGTGAAAGGTTAATAAGTGTTCCTTGCATCGTGACTACTAATTCAATTATGACTCTACCATATTTTGGTACCACCGCTTTACCTATTCTTAACGCAATTGTAGCTCGTAGCTGTCGTGTTCCGGTTTGGAATGTAAAGTAGCTCGTAAACTTATGCCTTTGACATCCCGTCCCTGCCACACGAAAAGTATACCACCATTAACATCTTTGTGTTTATAGGTGATGGTGGTCTCTTTTGATTGTGGCATAAACCGTGTCGGCCCTGCAATATATACTGACCAATCTGGCTGATTCTTCCACTCGAATTGATCTCTAAAGTAACTTAGATAATACCAAAATATTATTCCATGAACGCGTTAACCCGAAACCGATAATTTTTAATGGAGTTCCTCTCGTAGTTATTCAGGATTGTGTCTATCTTAAGTAAACATTACAGTTGGGAAAAAACAATTTCGTGAAGGAAGCACAAAGATCTAAGAAGAGTGCAGTTGGACTGGGAGGCGTATAGGAAAACTGGTCCAGTCTTTTTGTCACAGATAACCCCAAAGCCTGAAGACAAAAGTATACAACGAGAGTGTCCTACCCATTATGACATACAGAGCCGAGACGTGAATATTGACAGGGCGCTTGGTCCACCATTTGAAGAGGGTATGGAGAGGCCATGCTCGGAGTGGTTTTTAAGGATTGACTCTCAAATTTGGCATCCCGATAGAAAACTAAAGTTATCGACTTAGCCCAAAGGATCAGGAAGCTGAAATGGCAGTGGTAAATGGACACATATGACGCGTAACCAATAATCGTTAGAGTAGTTGTGTTCTGAAGTGGAGACCACGCCTTGGAAAGCGTAGTATAGGAGTTCGTCCAGCTAGGTGGAGTGATGACACACGTAAAATAGCTGGCAGCAGATGGATGGAGTTAAGGCGCGGCGCACACGGCCGGGCGGGCCGGGTCGGTCAATTTCGCTCCGAACGATCCTATACTTCCAAGGGAATCCTATAGTTCAAAGTTGCCAACGGACATAAAGGGCAAAAAGAGCGCGTCTGTGGTGCCCAACGGGCACTGGCGGCGCGACATATCCGTAATGAGAGCAACCGCGGGTATTTTCGCCGTTTCTTTCGGTCTTTATTGCTTCGCGGTCGAAAAGTCGGCGCCCGCAATTTATAAAGCGTCTAGGAACCGAAGATCGAGCTCAGTGGCGTGCCATTGGAGAGGCCTATGTCCAGCAGTGGACGAAAATATATTGGTAATGATGATGATCAGGAGAATAATCAGCTTGTTTGCTATCCAATGATATAAAAAATCTATTGTTTTTGTTATATCAGAACTCCGTCACATAAAAAGCGATTTGGAAAATAATCTTTGTTCAGGTAAATTTCTTAACTTCCCGTTTGGTGTCATTTGAATCGATAAAGATCCTATATAGGATATTGGAAATCGGTTGTTGCAGTTAAGCAGTAGTAGGTAATTACTGCGTTTAAGTAGTAGTAAATTGTAACAAGTGGTAAAAACGTATAATCGTGTGAACTGGTCCATCAAAACACGAACCGTGATCGATCCAATCAACGTTGCAATTGAAGCGTGCGTTGCACTCGCAAAGTGCTGTTTATTGATGCACTCGTCTGAAGACCGAACTCACATTGAGTGCACTTACGATATGCATCAAACTCTCTTATCTAAATCATATAAAACGCATCGCTTGTAGTTTTTTGATATCCGTCAGTATCTTCACGCCTATATCCCCGCAGGGGTAGGCAGAGGTACAACAAATGTACCCACGATTAGCCGAAGATACTTGGTCCCACAAATGTGATAGGTGGCAAGCCTATCGCCAAACGGGCACTTTCCAATCCCGGGCAACTTTGTGTTGCTCCGAAAACTAAAAAAAAAACACTTTTTTTATGTGTCCGACCCGGGAATCGCCCCGGGACCTTATGTGGTCAACGCCAACGCTGGACCACTAGACCACGGAGTTTTTTAATATACTTAATAACTATGCCATGAAATATACATATAGCGCAGCTTCGAAAGCACCTGCGAGCATTTTCCCCGTATTGCTCCGGGCTCCTTTGAAGAATAGAACAACTGCCATTCCACCAGGCAGGTCGTAAAAGGCAACCGATTGTGTTCATTTCATTGCCATCGTGACTACTAGGTGGTAGAGTTTCGTAACTACTAGCCCGGGTGTTTGATACCAACGCCTTACTTAGGGGTATTCCTCGAAGCGCAACCATTTTGAAGCGCACCTAATGAAGCGCAATTGAACTATTCCTTTTTTAAACTTTCCTTTAACGGATGTAAAAACATGTATTTAGTGTATATCTTGTTGGCAGTACTCAATAAATAAATAAAAGTGCTAATTTTTGTTTAAGTCAAGTGATGTCGTCGTCATCATCGTCCCCCCGACCCCCGACGTTAAATAGGCTAAATGTTCATAGTGTGAAACACTAGTCCTCTTCTTAATCCGGTTCATTGTGGTGGGCAACTTCGGAACCCTACGTTGCGCTTGGCCCGTCACGCGTCAAAAAAGAATCGCGTAATAAGTCCTTGATGATTGCTTAGCGATATATACCCATCCGATTCACATGAATTTATACATCGGTTGGCGCACCTCTTAGTTGCGCTAACGAGATAGATTAAAAATATTATAATTTTATACCTCGAAGCGCACCAATGATGAAAAAACCGGTCAAGTGCGATTTGGAGTCGGAGTCGAATTTTCAGTGGCTATTCAGAATCGAGAATGTGTTCGATTTATGTAATAAAAAAATAATTTAATAAAATTCAAAATTTCACATTCAAAACACAGGTGATTCCGTCCCATTACTAGAAGAACATGATGACGGACAACGGAGGCTTAGTAATAGGGTTTCGTTTTACATTTTAGGTACGGAACCCTAAACATAGGGAAGAGCAATAAAGAAAGGAACGTTGCCCTGGATTGGATAAATGGTGATAGTCTTGCCACCTATCACATTGTGGGACCAAGTATCTTCGGCTACTCATGGGCGCACTGGTTGTACCTCTGCCTACCTTTTCGGGAATTCGGGCGTGAAGATACTTCACAAATATTTAGATTAAATTTTTAGGGAAAATTTAAATATTTAGGGAAGAGCAATAAAGAAAGGAACGTTGCCCTGGATTGGATAAATGGTGATAGTCTTGCCACCTATCACATTGTGGGACCAAGTATCTTCGGCTACTCATGGGCGCACTGGTTGTACCTCTGCCTACCTTTTCGGGAATTCGGGCGTGAAGATACTTCACAAATATTTAGATAATTTTTTTTTTATAATTTACATCAATTTTTATGTTCTTCTCTATTTTTAGGGTTCTGTACTTAGAATGTAAAACGGAACCCTATTACTAAGCTTTCGTTGTCTGTCTGTCCGTCTGTCTGCCTGTCTGCCACCAGGCTATATCTCATAAACCGTGATAGCTAGAAAGCTGAAATTTTCACAAATTATGTATTTCCGTTGCCGCTATAACAACAAATACTAAAAATAAATAAAATGAAAATTTTAATCCCCATACAATAAACGTATTTTTTTCGTATTTTTTTTATATGATGGTACAGAACCCTTCGAGTGCGTGTCCGACTCGCACTTGGCCAGTTTTTTCATCATCGGTGCGCTTCGAGAAATAAAATTATAATATTTTAAATTTATTTCGTTAGCGCAACTAAAAGGTGCGCTTCATTAGGTTTAGATGCGCTTCATTAGGTGCGCTTCAAGGAATACCCCCTTACTTATACCTGCTCCAATAACGGCAGTACTTTTCATAATCGTGTTCCGCTCTGGAAAGAAAGGTAGCCAGCAGACTTATGCATGTCGCATTGCCTTCCCACTACGTGGACAGCAACGCACCAATAAAATCTCTGGTGTCTATAGAGGATGGTTTCTCTTCTATTAGGAGAATCATCTGCTTGTTTGCTATCTTATAATATAAAAAAAAAGTCGGCCATATATTTTTTCATACAAATTTACATCCCCGATTCTTCCCCTTAGGGGTGATATTGTACTATCTCCATGCCAAATGTCATCAAAATTGATTCAGCGGTTGAGTCGTGAAAGTTGTAACAGACAGACAGACTTTCGCATTTACAATGTTATATTTCTCTGAAAGCATGGATATGCTAGGTTATCCCTAACGTGAGAATAGAATCTATACATCTATACATAGGTATAATAAAATCGTAGGAAAGTCAAAACTGTACATCGAATATTTTTTTAAAAGAATACTTGGGGCGTGATCTACAATCGATATCGAAGCCAAAAATATAGTTTTTAAAATTTTTGTCTGTTTGTATGTTTATCTGTTTGTCTGTATGTATGTCCGGGGTAAACTCAAAAAGTACTGCATTACTTCAAATTTTGCATGAATATTACTAACAGGTCGGGTCAACAAATAGGCTACATATTATCACGTTATCACCTAGCGGGGAGGTGCTGTGCGGAGTAAACGAAGTCCGCGCGGACTAAGTCGCTGGCAACAGCTAGTATTTTTTTTTTTATATCATAAGATAGCAAACAAGCAGATGGGTCTCCTGATGGAAAGAGTCAACCATCGCCTATAGACACCAAAGATGTTAATGGTGCGTTGCTATCTTGTGGCGAGGTCTAATGCCACATGCATAAGTTTACCGGCTACCTTACCCTCCAAACCGGAACACGACAGCGACAAGCACTGACGCTATTGCGGCTTGAATAGGTAAGGCGGTGGTACCAGACCCGGGCGAGACAATGCAGAACTCTTCCACCTAGTAGCCACGATGGTAGTGACTCGATAGCCAATCGGTCGCCTTTTACGACCTGCCTGGCAGGACGACAGTTGGCCTATTCTACAAAGGAGGCCGGGACCAACACGGCGAAAATAGATAATAGAATTCTTTAATGCATATACATTAGCAATTCTGCAAAGGTATAGTATTATTGCATATTTAGTAATTGTGGCTGGCATTATTATTCGTCCAGTGTTCGAGCTTTAATCGCGATACCCGATTTTGGCGTGAACTGAATTGCGTTACCTTCGCGATTATCTACAATCGCAGCGACCTACTTGCAAACTTCATTATTTACATCAGTCTCTTACAATACTTTGAATATTTTAGAAGCTGCTATTTACTTAATAGCAGGGATGTTAAGGAGCTCCGTTACCATAACCGAAACTATCGATATCCGAAATAAAAATTATATCCTTAACCATAACCCTACCAGTTACAAAAGTTTCGGATAGTTTTGGATAATAGCGGAGTCCATAATTTGTTTGTTAATTTTAGTCATTACATAAACTTATTCATAACAGCGATCGACATAGAATACCTCAACAGATAATCATTCTTTTATATACGAGTAGGTAGGTAGGTATTTCATTCAATAAAGTGAAGTAAAAAAGTTGTGTTACCTATTGAACTGATTGATATGAATTTTCTTGCCCGGGTCTGGTGCAACCGCCTTACCTATTCCTGCCGCAATAGCGTCAGTGCTTATCGCTGTCGTGCTCCGGTTTGGAGAGTAAGGTGGCCGGTAAACTAATGCAATGCGGCATTAGACCTCGCCACAAGATAGCAACGCACCATTAACATCTTTGGTGTCTATAGGCGATGGTTGACTCTTTCCATTAGAAGACCCATCTGCTGGTTTGTTATTTTAATATAAAAAAAGACTCCAAAATCTAATATTTGTAACCGAAACTATCCTAAACTAACGGATAATCCGAAATAATTACATATCCTTCACCGTGTCCGAAATCGATATAATTGGAATGAAGTTCCTTATCGGAAAGGGGGTTAGACGGAAAAAATTCTTACGAAAAGTTGTCACGACACTTTTTGCTATAGTAAGCTATTGTAAGCTGTGCGGCGTGCGCATGTTTCTCTGTCTGTTTGTCTCTCTCTCTCTTATAGAAAGCAAGCCAGATATTTTCATTTCTATTTCGCATTGAACAGTGTGGTGTCGCGACGATTATTTTTGTTGAGTGTATACAGGTTTTTTGTATATAATAATAAAAGTTACTTCATTCCACCGTCTGTTCCTTGACACCTCTCAAGTTTTTTTTAATTGCTATATCAGTATCCGTATCCGAAATTTCATATCCATAATATCCCTGCATAATAGCGCTAATGTTTTTTAAGGTTTCGTAACTCAAAAGGAAAGAACGGAATCCTTATAGTATCTCTCGTGTGTCATTCTGTCAGGCAGTTTATAAAAGGCGAATGATTGGCTATATACTGCCTTCGTGACTATTAGGTGGTAGAGTTCTTCAGTGGCTTGCGCGGGTTTTACCTTGTCTTGGCTATTCCTGTCGCAACAGCGTCAGTCATTATCATGTTCCGGTTTGCAGTATAAAGTAGGCGGAAAAATTATACACATGGCATTACCATCCAACTACAAGGATTGCGACACACCATTAACATCTTTAGTGTCTTTAGGCGATGGTTTTCCCTTTTCACTAGGAGAACAACTTTTTGGTTTGCTATCTTATGTCTTATGTATGATATAAAAAATTGCGTGAGTGTTCCCCAATTTTTTCATTTTCCTTCCCTGTCTCCCCCTCCTGCTCCCCTATTTAACTCCCCCCACCCATCATAAGGATGGCCTTTTTACGGATTAATTATTTTTAATTTTTTTTTGTGTCGAGATTTTTCACGATTTTTTTAAACCGTCTATACTAAAGAAATATTGGTGCTCGTTCGTCGTAAAATTCTAACACTTTTTACCCTCTAGCCCCCTTTCGTACCGTCCGACAAAGAACTTCCAACAAACCTGTTCCATTCTGAACTAAGGCTTATTAGATTTACGCAGTCAATTAGCAACAATAAGCTAGCAATGTAAACTACGCTCTTATACTAAGTTACGAACTCCTTCTGTAACGATATCAATTGGCTGAGTAGATTAGTGCAATCAAACGATTCGTTCCAATGTATGGGGTCACACCAGCGCAGTGGTCTGAGGTCGTCCGCCTAATTACATCTATTAAAAAACCGTTTTTAGAATGAAAATTGTATAATAGTTGCTCAGTAAGCGCTGGAAGTACAAGGACTTCGGCTTATAAGAATTTTATAATTTTAGAATAAACGCAATGATTAAGAACCGATTTAAATAAATAATTATTGCCTTGTTGTCTTGTAATGTAGCGGTATAGCCTATGCCTTATTCAGCTAAGATCGTGAGGGCTAAGGTCCTTGGTTAGATATCGGTTCTAACAAAAAATATTATTAAAGAGAAAGAATCACCTCTGTGGTCTAGTGGTCCGGTGTCAGTGTTGAGTGTTGACTGTATGAGATTCTGGGTTCGATTCCCAGGTCGGGCAATTCAAAAATGTATTTTTTCAGTTTTCTGATAAAAACAACGTTGCCCGGGATTGGATAAGTGGCCGGTTGGCGATAGGCTTGCCACCTATCACATTGTGGGACTAAGTATCTTCGGCTAATCGTGGGTGCACTTGTTGTACTGTGCCTATCTCTTTGGAGATACAGGCGTGAAGATACTTTTACTAGACATATAACTTTTTACTTACACATATAAGAAAGATACATCGTCGAAGCGTTCTAAGACGCGGCATAATGTTTAAGAAAATGTATAAGAGCCTTACACACTTCGAATCACTTTTTGGTTTTGTTACGTGAATCGGGCCTCTGATCGCCGTACACAGTCTACACTTCACAATTTAAACGCACACGAAGAAGTCGCCGCCGGCGGCGACTAGACCACTGTTTCGGCCCGTCAATACTCGAGCCGCCGGACGAGAATCAATAAGGAGTCGAAATCCTGATGCCACTTACGTCTCGTTCAGATAATGCCCTAAGCCGAGGTTCGGTCTCACAGGAGACACTCTTAGGACTGGCTATTTGCCCGCTTAATTTAAACCTTGACAGTAACGATCTTTTAAACCAAGTGCTTAAGTTCTTTTCGAAAAAAAGGCGGGTTTTACTCCCCGCTCGTTGTTGCTGATCGACTATCTTCTCCGATATATTACCAAGAACACCTATCTCATTATAGTACCATTGCTCACGTATTGCTAAACACACGGACAACCACGTGCATTGATATCTCTAAAAGAAAACAATAGAGAAAGATACTCGAGTATCTTATCAATAAACACCGATAGCACACAATCGGATAACATTCCAAATACACGATATTGATCTTTAAATAATAATCTATGAGTATTTTAAAGTCGATCCGAGGATTAAATGGATAGATTACGAACAGGTAGGCAGAGTGACAACCAGTGCACTAACGATTAGCCAAAGATACTTAGGCCCACAATGTGAAAGGTGCCAAACCTATCGCCAAACGGGCATTTACCTAATCCCGGACAAAGTTATTTTTATAAGAAAGCTATAAAAATGAGCTAAGAGCCTTGCCGTTCTGCCAAGCAAGTCGTAAAAGGCGACCGATGGGCTATACTATGCGTTCCAACTGAGAATAGGACTGTCAGGATGACATATTGCTCAGCATTTTGCAAAAACTTCATAAGTGATGAGTAAGGTGTGCAAAAAAATCTTACAAAAAAATACTTAAAAAAATATTTTCATTCTAATTGGCATATTTTTTACTTAGATTGCCATCAGATCATGTTACCATGTATTAAAATAAGGTGTAAAATAACGAACACGACTTTTGTATATATGTCGCAGTGAAATTGTCAGTACCGTTAGATTATAATCTACCTAAGTGATATTATAATTTAACTGCTAACCTAACCTAACCAAATTCTAAAATCCATAGGTAGATTATAATCTAACGGCTATTGACAATTTCACTGCGACATATACATAATATATATAGATGAACGGCTAAACTGATATATTTTACCATTTTTTTATTAATGAATATTATATTTTAATACTTTTATCCTATTCTGGACAACGGGAACCCAAACCCACAAAAATTGCAACAAAGTTGGACCCGTTCTACTTGACTTATAAGTGGTGTAAATAACACGACTTTTTATATAATATTGTTACGGACTTCGGGTACGTAATTGTAAGAAAACGTCACTTATATAAAAACCGTGTGTTTGCAACGCAAGTACACAATCAACAAAATGTAATACGTAAGTACACTATACACACTAGTCACTCACTGCACTATCACTAAACATAACCGACTACACAATAAAGCACTTCTCGCTTCGCACGAGTCGCTTCAAGTATCCCTCTCGATCACTTTATAAAAACTGCCCTGTATTTGTCAATACATCTCTATTTACACCCAGGGTTCCAGTTCTACCTGGATTCAGAAAAATCTAAATGTATCGGGTAACAATGAATCACTTCTTACACATTATTGTTTACAATAGTAAACAACTTATGATAGTAACCGCTATTTTCACCCTTATGCCCTAAACCACAAAGTCCATTATGGTATAGCTATTCTGATAACGACCAACTATTTGTTTATTAGTTAGGAGTAGCTATCTCTTTCTTTTATTTCTAGATCCCTCCAGCGTTCCAACTCTTCACATTTCTAGATTATTCGTAACAATATAAAGAGTAACAGCTAGACTGATGTTTTTTACTAATTTTTTATTGATAAAAATAATATTATTTAAACCTTATTTGTTATTCAGTAAACCAGCAATATTTTTTGAACAAATGTTTTTTTGCTGACATTACTAATTTCACACTTGTGTGGTGTGAAGTTGATAACAAGCGCGATCCTATTCTTATTTGGAACGCATAGTACGTGTTACTACCACCGTGGCAGAGTTTTGAAACGACTCGACCGGGTATTTGGAATCACCAATTTACCTATTCCTGCCGCAATAGCGTCAATGCTTGTCGTTGTTCCGGTTCGGAGGGTTAGATAGCCGGTAAACTTATGCATGTGGCCATCCCGGCACACGGATAGCAACGGGAGATGGGTTCTCTTTCCATCAGGAGAACCAATATCCATCTGCTTGTTTGCTATCTTATGATAAAAAAGAGCCTCAAATCGAAGCTACCGTAAAAAACAGCTTTCAAATAATAAAACCACATATAAATCGTTTCATCTGTTTAAAAGTGCCACGGTGCCACGAAAAGACACACACACACACACACACACACACACACACACATATAACAGTGAAACTTATAACACCCATTGTTTGATTCGGGAGTTAAAAACGAAAGGGAGATGAAAGGGAGATACATCGCGTGATATACTCGTCCATTGAAAGAAGTTAGACAAAAAAATTAAGAACCTTCGTTTGAAAACACATCCCAACTTTAAATTCTGCAAATTTGATTTAAAAGACGTTTCAATTTTAAAAATGGACCATAATGTTTTTCGAAGAATCCAATTCCGACGAAGATCACAGAAACAACCTCCAGAATTGTTTTTTTTTAATAAAGTTTAAAAATACTATACAAAACTTGTTTCCTTAAAGATAAATCACTCCGATAACTAGTTTTTAGATCTGAATATTCAAGTTTGAAAAAAAAACCTGTTCGGACATAAACATTTTTTTTTATTAACTCATTGAATTGCCAACAGTTTTTTTATGTAATAGAATAGCAAACATGCAGATGACTTTGCTGATGGAATAAATTAATTATAGTTAAAAGTTTAAATAGACGAGTTATAAATGTTTGCTTTTTTATATTATTAAATAGCAAAGAAAGAGATTTTCCACGTGTTGGTTCCGGGCTCCTTTGTAGAATAGACCAACTGCCGTTCTGCCAGGCAGGTCGTAAAAGGCGACCGATTGGCTATGCGAGTCACTACCGTCGTGACTACTAGGTGGTAGTGTTCTGCATTGTCTCGCCCGGGTCTGGTACCACCGCCTTACCAATTCCTGCCACAATAGCGTCAGTGCTTGTCGCTGTCGTGTTCCGGTTTGGAGGGTAAGGTAGCCGGTAAATTTATGCATGTGACATTAGACCTCGCCACAAGATAGCAACGCACCATTAACATCTTTGGTGTCTATAGGCGATGGATGACTTTTATCATCAGGAGACCCATCTGCTTGTTTGCTATCTTATGATATATAAAAAAAAAATCTGCTTGTTTGCTATCTTATGTTATAAAAAAAAAGATGGGTCTCCTGATGGAAAGACTCAACCATCGCCTATAGACCACCACACTACACCAAAGATGTTAATGATACATTGCTATTTTGTGGCGAGGTCTAACACCACATGCTTAAGTTTAGTTTACCGGCTACCTTACCCTACAAACCGGAACAAGACAGCGACAAGCACTGACGCTATTGCGGCAGGAACAGGTAAGGCGGTGGTGCCAGACCCGGGCGAGACAAAGCAGAACTCTACCACCTGATACGACACGACATTTACTTTGTCCTTGATTTGATCAAGGTAGGAGCGTCTAGGACTTCTTTGCTGTTTTATAATATAAAATAGCAAAGAATACCTAGACGCTCCTATAAGAAGACCTAGATTTTTATATAATAAGATAGTAAATAATTAGATTGCTCTTTGTATGAAAAGAGACAACCATAGGAGATGACGTTGCATTAAAATGAATGAATAAATATCATTAGACAAATTACACAAATTAATCTAACCCCAAAGTAAGGAAATTAATTGTTTGTGATCGATACAAATACATGGAAATACATATATAAATACTCAAATATCTATACATATAATAAAATCGTAGGAAAGTCAAAACTGTACATTGAATATTTTTTTAAAGAATACTTGGGGCGAGATCCACGATCGATATCGAAGCCAAAAATATAGTTTTTAGAATTTTTGTCTGTTTGTCTGTATGTATGTCCGGGGTAAACTCAAAAAGTACTGCATTGATTTACTTCAAATTTTGCATGAATATTACTAACAGGTCGGGTCAACATATAGGCTATATATTACCACGCTATCACCTAGCGGGGAGGTGCTGTGCGGAATAAACGAAGTCCGCGCGGACGAAGTCGCTGGCAACAGCTAGTATTTAATAAACACCAAAACCCAGAAATACAAACATACAAAGCTCATCACACAAATGCTTGTCCCTGTCGGAAATAGAATCGGAGGCCCACGATGCGTTGTCAGATTCGCAAACCACTCGACCTAAGCGGTGGTCAATATGGTCAAGGCGGTCACCTCGAAACAGTATCATGACAATAACACACGTTGAAGATATTGCGATAAGAATAAGCAAGGTTTTGGTACCAAACCTGAGCGAGTCATTGCTGAACTCTATGGGTGCAGCGATATATAAGGTCCTTCCAAAATAGGTGATCATATTTCAACACATCGATTAGTACGTCTAACCAAAGATATCCACCCGAAAAAGAACGTTATTTAAGAATACTGAAACTTTTTGATTGTTCGTAAAGAAAAAAAAATTTTTTTTTCATAACGATTTATGCTTTTTGCATACAATTATCCACTTTACCACTTACTACTCACTCTGGCGATAAAGTGGATTATTTTAGGCGTAAATCATTATGACAAAAATTATATTGTTTGTAAAAATAAAAAAAAAAATAGTCCCTTTAATCACATTCTTTTATGGCTTGTTTTTTATTGGTAAGACGTACAGAACGCTGTGTTAAAATATGTTCACTTATTTTGGAAGGACTTTATATAATAACGCAAGCCGATTTGGTCTGATAAAAATCTAATAAAAACAACGTTGCCCGGGATTGAATAAGTGTCCGGTTGGCCATAGGCTTGCTGCTTTTTTTACTTAAATTACGTACAGGCTCGTATACATTAAAAATATCAAGCCATTGCGGTTAGATTTGCAAAAACAATGTTATATTGCTTACCTGAACAATACCTACTTAGTTAATAAAAAACCGATTATTGAGTTCACAAACAATCCATGTTTACACACACTCGCATTCTCTATACCCATCACCACGAACCTGACTGTTGTATAAAAAACTCCCAACAAGTTGTACCTTTGAACTTTGTTAGATTCTCTTCGTAGACCTGATCGTGCTTCTCCTTGTGTTCGCCACGGTGTCGCTTCGCCTGATGGGGACCATCGTAGTAACCCCCGTTCACATCTTGCATAGCCTCTTGGGGATCAAACCCAAGACGCTCCTTGTAATATGCTTGCGTCGACATTTTATCACATCACTTAGTCACAACACTAGTCTTATGAAAGAATTCGCCAAAATCCTTCCACAAATCACTCGCGTAATCACCGAGGTTGTTGCGATGTCATCCAGCTCTTAAAAAGGAAAGCTGAAACCCCTTGACATACACTTTTTGCATTGACACAATTTTTATTAACCGTCGACTTCACTTATTATTAAAGTTAAAATATGGCAACTAGTTTATGGTAATATGGAATGTATAGGGAATATTGTTTTCTCGGTACACTATTGTCTATAGTCTATACTCTATGACTCATGTATCTTTTGGGCTCGATCACTTGTGTAAATAAGAAACCTGTGGAGACAAAATAATTTGGTTTACATTACATACTTATTACCTCACTTAGTGAATCATGTCTCGTTTTTGGAGGTAGTGTAATGGCAGGACGCTTGTATACAAGAATTTGGGTTATAATTATCTTATTTAATTGTAGCTTTATCGATAACTTAAAACGACTTTTTATATTTTTTACGTAGGATACATATGGTAACATTTAGTCAAGGTCGTAGATAAATAAACATTATTTGTTAAGTATCACATAAAATATTAAATATGAATTTTGTTATTATTTTAAGATAAGTCAAGTTTTTTATGACACAAACCAACGTACCGCACATGCTCCGTAAAAGAATGAAGCTTGGTGGTAATAAAATACAAAAAAATATGTATAATATTGGTTCAAAACACGTGTTTTTTAAAGAGCAGATCTAAAAAGCTATGTTACTCTAATTAAGTTTAATTTATTGTAGATGCAATAAGGCCTACCCAAACCAACGCGACTACGCGACGACAATGACGCATCTAACAGATTTCAAAGTATCCAATGCGATTATTTTACACTTTTCACTAAATGCAGTTGATTAAATTACATTACATTTAGATAAATAAACTACAATGCACTAGTACTTTTTTCATCTAAACAGGTTGTTTACTATGTAAATTAACTAATGAGTGAAATAAAGGTCTAAGTGCATTTAATTATCAAAAAGATACAAAATATAACTTTACATTACTGACAGTGATATGTAACGCGGCTTCGTCTCCTTTGCCTGACTTCAGCCTTGAAAAGTATATTACCACCACATGCTGTCTCAGGTCCTACTTCTCGAGAACTCTGAGGATTTTTCTCCTAGTTAGGGTGCTACTGCAATAAGCATTACATTTTAAATTACTCTCTGTCCGACTCACAAATGATTTTTGTTCAACAAATCACTCACATCAACTAAATACTTAAATCAGGTAGGTAATCACTAATTATAATTAACAATCATTAATGAAATCAAAATCGTTACATAAATGGATAGCGCGCGATATTTTATATAGACTCGTTCAGAAAATAGCTAGGCGTGTGAACATTAAGCTCGCGTCGCTGCGACTAAGCTCGAAAAGGTAAAAATAATGGGTTAATTTTTGTAAGGATTTTAATTTCATTATTGTGAGTTATTACCTACGAGTACATAACTTAAGTACTTACGTGGTGTGATTTTGTTGAATAAAAAGTCATTTGTGAGTCACGCAAGGAGTAATTTGCGTAGTATAATGCGCGGCATCCTAACTAGGTAACTAGGAGAAAGGGCTATCGAGAAATCGTATAGTGTAAAAGGTCCCTTAATGTTAGCAAATAACAGCGGTTGTATTTTACGATACAAGAAATAATCGGTAATTGTTTTAATGCCGCAAAAATGATGAAATCGTTTATAAATCAAATACTCTATTTATCATGAAAAAGAGTGCTACAACAACATTCTGGGCTTTATTAATAATCCGTTTTAGCAAAAATGCAACTAGTCCTATCTATTCAGTTAAATTATTATGACACATATGAGAGATATTTAGCTCGGAGTAATTATCTCACCTATAAGTTATTATTAAGAAATTTAACTAAAACTTTTAGGCGAATTGAAATCTGAGCAAGATACTTATCTTATTGCTTCGTATATTTTATTTATAGAACGCAAGGCTTAAGTTTCCGGCTTGTTTTTGTATTAAAAATTAGAAATAATTCAAGGAAATCACACTCGTACACAACATTTTTTTATAGATAAAATGACACTGCCTAACGGCCTGGCCACGCGAAATTTGCGCCCGCGATTTTTCGCGCGGCACGAACGGCGAAGCGTCTGGCGTCTGAAACAGATGTATGGAAGAGTACTAAACATGCTGTTTAATGATAATAATGTACTTACTGAGACGATTAAACCCTATAGATAATGGACTATCAAGCAGTAACACTATAAACTAAAGGAATCTACACTCATTCCAAAAACTTATGTCTCTACAATATGTCTATACTATATGAAATTTGACGTCTTTACTATACCCTGATTCTTATTTAAATCATGTACTACACATTCTCTTCCAAATGGTAAGTGTTGAAGTAGTAAAACTACTCCCCTCCAAGCAATATAGAGATAAAGTTGAAAGACATATCGCTCTCGGACTATCTGGTCGCGGCGAAAAACGCTTCTTCTCTTAGCCTTTAAATCCGCGCCGCGCGAATTTTGCGCGCCGCCGTCGCCGTTTCGCGTGGGCGGGCGGTAACGTAACCGCACTAACTAACAGCGTAAGAAATCTGACGTGATGATACGTACGAAGTTAAAATTGATTACAATATTTAAATAATCACCAAATTAAAGACCTAACGCCATTTTGAAAGTTGATGTTGAATTTGTTTTATTAGTGACTTTTCAAATAAAATCACTAATCATGTATTATAATCATCATGTAGATTAGTTCCTGCCGCTAGAATGTCCCGTTGCTGTCTTATTCCAGTTTTCAGGGTAAAACACCCAGTTTCTTTTTCGAAATTAACTTAAGGAGTTGATCTAAATGACCATTACTGCGAAACCAGGCTTGTTTGGCGAGCAAAGTGCTCAGTCAGAGTTTAAGTTAAGTGGGCTTGTAGGCAAGGGCATATCCAAGGGGGGTAGGGGATCATGAGGGTCATGACCCCTTAAGCAGGAGTCTAGGTATGGATTAATAATTACAAACAAATAAGGATTAGAGCCTATCTTGACTGAACCTCAAATATGTGACGCCTCCTTGACCCAAAGGCTGGATCCGCTCTTGCTTGAAGAGTCTAAGGGTGTCTCAGTGAAACCAAACTTAGGTGTGGGCAGTATCTTGAGGATGAGTGGGAGAGTAAGTGGCATCAGGATTTCGACTCGTTAACTCTTGACTAGTCTCGAGTGTTAGCAGGCCGAAACAATGGGCCAATACGCTGCTGGTGACGACGCTGGCGTGTGTGTGTAGACTGTGATGGGGTCATCAGGATTAAATAGGAGAGACAGCCAATAAAATAAATGTAGCGTCACATCCTTGCCTCTTACAGAAGCGAACCATTAATAAGTTTGATGTTTATATACAACGACTGTCTCTTACCATTGAGAACTTACTTTTATGTACTTATATACTTACTTTTTACGATTTTATGTATAAACATGTTGCGTTTTAAACGTTTATATATCCATGTAAACTTGTACCTACATCATCGTAATAATATAATAATATTGTATTATTACGACTGCGACACTAAAGTTTATGCAATTCCTTTCAACGCTCATTGATATAACCGCTACATTATTATTATTACTTGTGATATTGATATGACTTAATTCACGGCTATAATTTTTATTACCGTATTATGTTAAGAAGATTGTGATCTTGTTTTTGTAGGCGGACTTTTGTTGCTATACATTTGTTTTGTAGTCATTTTTGTGCATGGTTAATTTATTTTGACAACAGCTTATAATGGTAGTATTACGATTTATAAGTGACTAGCTGACCCAGCAAACGTTGTTCTGCCTTTTTAACTACTCTTATTTTTCTGTCTATTGTCTCACCTTTTAAACCTTCTCTGGACTTCAACAATAAATTCAAAACCAAAATTAGACAAATCGGTTCAGCCGTTCTCGAGTTTTAGCGAGACTAACGAACAGCAATTGATTTTTATATATGTCGCAGTGAAATTGTCAATACCGTTAGATTTTAATTTACCTAAGTGATATTATAATTTAACTAATAACCTAACCAAATTATAAAATCCCTAGGTAGATCATAATCTAACGGTTATTGACAATTTCACTGCGACATATATAAGAAGAAGATGGAATGGCAGCGTACAGCCCACTGCATTATAAAAGTTTTTGGCAAATCCCGCGGGATCATCTAATTTTTCCGGGATAAAAAGAGTAGCCTGTGGTATTCCAGGTCACCATCTGTGTGCCAAATTTCATTAAAATCCGTTCAGCGGTTTTTGCATGATTGAGTAATGCTGGACGCACTTGCGTCTATCGTCATAAAGCTTCGTACAATGACACGATAAATGCAGATGTGTTTTTGTAATTTTGTTAATACACTTGTACTGTTTCACAAATCACTTTAAAATTTAATTATTATCACCAAACGGTTTCGCCTTTTACGGCATCTTCAGGGCTATGAGACTTTTATCTTTTAAGTCTCATAGCCCTGAATGATGCCGTAAAAGGCGAAACCAGTTGGTGATATTAATTAAATTTTAAAGTGATTTGTGAAACAGTACAAAATGTATTAACAAAATTACAAACGGAATTTCACCAAGTGCCGACGATAAAAAGTGTAAAATACATGCAGGTGTGAGTTGTGACTACTACATTTATCGTGTAATTGTACGAAGCTGTGAGACGATAGACGCAAGTGCAGCCCTAGCATTAAGAAATCACACTATCTATGCCATAAGCAACTTTTCTACCCATAAAAAATAATGATTTTGGACCACGCGAAAGATGTCTCGCATAGCGGCTAGTATTTAACGATTCTGAAATACTCTATACCTATAAACAAAATTGAAAATCTATCTGTGATTTCAAAATAACTAGGTTGTTTAAAGTGCAGTGCGTTGTTTTTACGATACTATAACCTAAACAACCACTTTTAAAATTTCTATCTGTCTGTCTGTCATTCTGTTTGTACGGGGAATTTCTGGAACGGCTGAAACGATTTTGATGGAACTTCCACTGAAGATAGAGGAGTTTATAGGGCAGGATATAAGCTAATTTTTATCCGAGCGTGTAAAAAGAAGTGATGATTTAGGATCACACGATCAAAGTCGCGAGTGATAGCTCGTATAAAATATGAATATCGAAATAATATTATGAGAGTAAAATATTACTTAACACTTAAGTAAGATAAGATAACGCCTGTTTCTTTTATTACTTAATCTTACACGCGTTACGCATTTAAAGTGTTGAAAGTTAAGTACCTACAATTTAAAAGACCAGTTTTTCTTACAATTTATATGAATGTCTCAATGGTCTAGTTCTTAACCTGTTTAGCCTTGGATTGTGAGATCTTCGAGTCCCGGGCCGGCTGTAGGTATTTATTTCAAGGACAGGGTCGAGTCAAAATACTGGTAGATAACATTATCGTGTTAATGGTGCGATGCCAGCTGTGTGGCTAGTTAAAATTGAAGTACCTTATGTCATGAGTTTGCCGGTTAGCTTATCTTTCATAGTAACAAGAACTGAAGCTATTGCGGCTATAGGAATAGGTAAAGCGATGATACCAGACCCGTAGGTGTATCATCTAACGTTTGCAATTCACCAGCGATCAGCGATGACTCTTAAACGTAATGAAAAAATCATCAAAAACGTCGTCAATTGCTTGCTGGTCACTAGATGCACTTTTTGCAATGTCACAGCATCAAAACTAATCAAGCGGCAACGACTACCACTAATGTATAAGGCTGTTATGTGTCTTGCAATAACTAAACAATCACGATAATTTCGCTTTGCGAGTCACGTGATCACCCCGCCGGACAAGATGTTGCAGAACCCTCTACCACCTAGCAGTCACGTTGGTGATGATAAATTTGGCAAATCATTCGCTTTTTACGAATAGCAACGGAAAAGGAGTAAATTTTTCGAAAGATGTCCACCTGACCTTTAATCCACAAATTCATTCCGGAAAATCAAGTTCTTGTCTTAAATATAATATATTTTTTTATATGATAAGATGGGTATCCTGATGGAAAGAGTCAACCATCGCCTATAGACACCAAAGGTGTTAATGGTGCGTTGCTATCTTGTGGTGAGACTAATGCCACATGCATAACTTTACCGGCTACCTTACCCTCCAAACCGGAACACGACAGCGACAAGCACTGACGCTATTGCGGCAGGAATTAGGCAAGGCGGTGGTACCCGGGCGAGACAATGCAGAACTCTACCTCCTAGTAGCCACGATGGTAGTGACTCGCATAGCCAATTGGTCGCACTTTACGACCTGTCTGGCAGAACGGCAGTTGGTCTATTCTTCAAAGGAGCCCGGAACCAACACGGGGAAAAAATATAATATAACGAATTGGCTAAATCTCATCTGGGTTTACTCCAAGATAATCCTTGAACAGGGTTGCAGTTTGTGTAACAATATAAAATGTATCTTTAAACAAACGAGTTCTCAATTGAAATGGACAAAGGGGGGCGAACGCAACTGACCTTGCCGAAAACAGATTACTTCGTGGGAATTATTGTATAATAATGGCGATTCGGTGGTCAGTTTGATGGCGGTGAATTCGATTTGTGAATTTTTTGGCCGTCAGTTTTATATTTTTAAATTTAAAATTTATAAACTTTTAAAAACTTTAAAGCTAATTTGAACCGAATTTTTTTTTTTGTTTTTTCTTTAGAATTAGGCAATATATTAACCGAATTGGATTTTATTTGGAAGGCTTTAGTTACCAATTGTTCCCATATTTTAGTGACGATCTATCTGATTTCTAGTTACATAAATATATAAGGCTTGAAGTCCTTAGTCGCTGTTTTTATTTTTAAGTTTATTCCGATTAAATGGTTGTCTCAAATACGCAACGGTTTTTTTGTTTTTTTTTTTACATATTAGGTGTTTGCTTTATGATGTAGGTTGAATAGTCTAGTATCTTTGTCAGGTACAAAAAAAAGAAATCCTTCATATTGTTACGTACTCGGGTTCGTACTTGTAAAAAAACACCACTTATATTAAATCCGTGTATTTACACAACACAACACAACGTAATACTAAAATACACTTTACACCCTAGTCACTCGCTGTACTATCACTGCACTTAGAACACTACACAATAAAACACTTCTCGCTTCGCACTGGTCACTTGATATATCACTCTCGATCGCTTGATAAAAACTCCTTGTGTTTGTCAACACCTCTGTATTTATAGGCATATAGCTGGATCCAGAAAAATCTAAATGTATCGCGAAACAATGAATCACTTCTTATCGTAAACATGTTATGAGTCATAAATCCTAGTACACGCTACTTTCAACCTTATGCCATATCCCACAAAGTCCATTATGGCATAGCCCAGGTCAACTATTTGTTTGTCAATAGGAGTAGCTATCTCTTTCTTTTATTTTTAGATAGTTACCGCGCGCGCGCTCCAACTCTACACGCTTCTAGATTATTCGTAACAATATCATAAAAATATTTTCAATTCTTCATTGCATAGGTCATTAAATTAATATACCTACTTCTTTTTCTAATTACAAAATACTCGAATTCAGGAGCTTAGCAATTCAAAACAAATCTTTCCTCACAATATTCGTATAGACGTTATTTTTTTTATTTTATATTGAAGAGTGAAAAACACTATGACTTTCCCGACTAAAGTTTTTAAAGGTCTGTTGCCATCCTTATCAGTCAGAAAATATGGATGACAAAGGAAAGTATGGACGATAGCGCATATATATCTTCCACAGTTGTGAGTTCCTTCTTCCTAAATTTCTTCCGCCGAACTTCTCAATGTTTGACCGCGTTTCCGATCCGGTAGTAATTTAAAAAAAAATTGGAAGCGTCACAATAACTTGTAAAAAGTTATATTGAATAAAGTACTTCTAGTTTCTGATTTCACATGGACATATCCGCATATCTTAGGGTTTTAGTCCGACCCTTAAGATAGCTTTTTAACAGAAATAACATCATACCCCACATTTCTTGTCAAAATTCAAATTCATTCCTTTTTAATATCAGCATAAGAGCGATTTTGACGTAAAACGCCAGATCTACTCTTGAAAACTCATCCGCTCTGCTAATAATCTCGCTGTTAGTAACAACGAACATCTTTTTAAGGTCACACAATGACAACCAAGGAGGGTCTGGATTTGAATGTTTTGTTTACGAAACACGTTCCTGCGTTTTAGTAACGATTGCGTCTTTATAAAAAAATAATAAGTTTTTCGTCCGACAAAAAGAAAACAAGTTTGTGCGTTTTATGCAACGTCAAAATTCATCTCCTAAACTAAGAAATAGAATTTAACTGTAGTCTAGTGGTCCGGTCTCGGCGTAGACCAATGAGGTCCCGGATTCACTTCCGGGTCAGGCAATTTAAAAAAAAGTGTTTTTTCATTTTTTCCGTTTGGCGATAGGCTCGCCACCTATCACATTGTGGGACTAAGTATCTTAGGCTAATCGTAGGTGCACTGGTTGTAACTTTGCCTACCTCTTATGGGATAAGGGCGTGAAGATATCTATATATTAATACGTAAAGGAAGATATTTAGATCCCTTTTTAAGATAATTGCGCGAACGGTGGAGTATGAAATGTGGCACAGATAAAGTTTACATTGCAGAGGATTGCAGAAACTTAATATTTAAAAAAAAAACAGTAGCAGTCGTGGGACTGCCGATAGAAGTGAAAACGGAACTATTAAGTTACTAACTATTAAGAGTAATTAAGGAGAGTAATTAAAACTATATGCAAAACATAGCTATAGATATACTATTATCATTAGCATGTCGGTGACGCGAACCGAGGATTTTACCCTCTACCAAAACGCTCAACGCGCCTAAAGAAGTTTTCACTTCAATAAAATGCATTAGAAGTACATTAAATTAATAAAAATATAAATTACACACACTATATTCATAGTACACACATAGAATGTGACATACACGATAAGATACATGTACATAAGATACACACATAACGTTTTCTTAACGCTAAGTCTGTGGTCAAATTTAAAATAGATTTTATTGTTTAGTCTATGATCGATTTTCGGCCACAGGCGATCGCTAGTTTTTTTATATATATAGCCTGTGCTGATCGGACAAAAGAATTATTGTCATTAAAGGAGATTGATGAGATAGGCTAGAACGGGCTACAAAAATATAGCGTCAGCCGAAATTATTAAATTAATTTAATTTACAATAAGTCAATATTAGAATTTAACGGACACTTTTAATAGCAAGCTAATTTTTAAACGATTTTATTTGGAAAGTCATGAAACTAAACAACTTGTACGCTTTTTCTTATTTCCAAATCAAGCAAAGATTTTTGTTTTCTGCCATCAAGTTAGGGGGCGCCCATAAATTACGTGAGGTGTTTTTTAAATTTTCTGTCCTTCCCTCCCCCCTGGTGAGATGTCGTGAGATTTTATTCAACCGACTCCCCCATCCCCCAACCTCACGTGAGATTTTTCAAAATTTGGGTTTCTTAAATATATAATTTAGCGTTAGATTGTTATTTTAAATCGTTGACTAATGTATTAATATCGTTGACTAACATCCGTGCCACAAGTAAATAATTTGGGGTTAAATCGACTCCCTTACATTTTTTGGGTGACATTATTTTATTTTTAGCCGTAACCACGCTCTCCTAAATAAAGCAGAACAGAGTCAAATATTTGTAAAACATTAGCTAACGCGGACAGCCAAGGCAAATCTTACAAATTGCGAATGGACTAACAAAGCCACTGTTATTTACTTAAACCATACATAACTTATGTATATTTAAATACTTTGTAGTAATATGTCGTTATTTATTTATAATTAGCGGGTTTGCTAAGCAAGCATTGTCCTACTTGTTTGTTTCTTAATATTGAAAACAGTGCCATCTACCGGCCTATGAAACATTCAGGTACTCCCTAAAATAAAGTATCTTCACGCCCGTATCCCCGAAACGGTAGGCAGAGGTACAACAAGTGCATCCATGATTAGCCGAAGATACTTGGTCTCACAATGTGATAGGTGGCGAGCTTATCGCCAACAGGGCAATTTCCAGTCTCGGGCAACGCTGTTTTTATCAGAAAACTGAAACTCCCTCATTGATATAAAAAACCCAAGATACGCACAATCAGCGTCTCAAAAACGTCCTCTAAAAATGAGCCCACAATTTAAAATTGTGGGCTCATTTCAAATAGAATCGCGTGTCACGATGTCAATTTTATTTATTTTTGTACATTGCTTTTTAAAAACAACTATAAAACTTGCGTTTAAGGTTGAATATGCAAAAACATATGTTTTTGCCATAACTATAAACTTATTAGACTAATTAGCGACAGTTTTGAGGGTCAGTTATGTTCGGGACTGTGTATCTTGGATTTTTTATATCAATGGACTCCCTAAAGTAAATATAATCACAAAACCCACGTTTCGGCTCCTTTTTAAAAATACATAAAGACGTGACCACAGACCACATGAATACTAATAGGCACGCCGTTGGGAAGAAAACGTGACATCGCACATATGAACAAACGCTCCTATCACTGTCAAAAGTGTCATACGTTTGTAGATGTATTATATCGCGTAAAAATAGAAATAAACCATGTTGTACGGATTTATCTTACCGAATGAGATGACAAGGTTTCAAACTTAATCCTAAAACTTAAGTTTTAATTCAAATATAAACTTACATAACTCAAAAATAAGTTTGAAAGCTAAAAATCAAATAATTTTTAAATGAAGCATAACCAAATAACAAAAATTGTATTAGCTCCCCGCTGCTCCTCAAACACATCAATTACAATATTGACATTACTTTTATTTGACTTTCGACCTCATCATGATTGAATCACGAATTCAAGTCATTCGCCTTCGGAAAACAACTTCAAATTGAACTAATAAGGGTATATTACACGTATCTATACTAATATTAGAGAAAACATTTGTATTTTATATACGAACTAGTTTTACCCGCGGCTGCCGGGTGAAGCCGCGGGTAAAACTATTTTTACTTTTTAAACTATAGCACATAAGATTTTTTCTTAAATAAAAAGTATTCTATGTTACTTCTAGTACCTCCAAGAATATATGTGCAAAGTTTCATGATGATCAGTTAAGTAGTTTTCACTTGAAAGCGTAACGAACAAACTAACATTCGCATTTATAATATTACTAGCTGACCCGGCAAACGTTGTTTTGCCATACATATTAAGAATCCATAGCGGACAAACAACGTGACACGTAATTTAAATAAGTATACGGTGGTAACGTTATATATGCTGGTTAAGTATTCTTAAATTTTCTAACTTTCCACGCAATTTTCTTAATATTTTTTGAACCTTCTTCTGACAATTACAAACACAACAAAAAAAGGATTAGCGAAATCGGTCCAGCCACGGAAAATAGGGATTGATTTTTATATAACACTAGATGACCCGGCCAACATTGTTTAGCCTTTTTAACTACTCTTATTTTTTTTTTCTATATTTTCTCACCTTTTAAACCTCCCCGGGACTTCACCTATTAATTCAAAACCAAAATTAGCCAAATCGGTCCGGCCGTTCACGAGTTTTAGCGAGACTAACGAACAGCAATTGATTTTTATATATATAAGATAGATAGATATAGATTTGTAACATATCATAATATGATGAAAAATATTATATAGCTGCAGCGTGCAGCCCGCTGCATTATAAAAGATTTTGGCGAATCCTGCGGGATCATCTAATTTTTCCGGGATAAAAAATATAAAAAGTAAAAGATAAAAAGTAAGCCTATGTGCTATTCCAGGTCATCATCTACCTGTGTGCCGAATTTCATTCAAATCCGTTGAGTAGTTTTTGCCTGATTGTGTAACAAACATCCATCCATCGAAATATCCAAAATTTCGCATTTATCTATACAAATAATAAAATCGTAGGAAAGTCAAAACTGTACATTGAATATTTTTTTAAAAGAATACAATCGATATCTAAGCCAAAAATGTAGTTTTTAGAATTTTTGTCTGTTTGTCTGTATGTATGGTAAACTCAAAAAGTACTGCATGGATTTACTTCAAATTTTGCATGAATATTACTAATAGGTCGGGTCAACATATAGGCTACATATTATCACGCTATCATCTACGGGGGAGAGGCTGTGCGGAGTAAACGAAGTCCGCGCGGACGAAGTCGCTGGCAACAGCTAATAATATAATATAATATAGAAGTAGGGATAAACTCAAAAAGTCCAGGATCGATCTTATAATTTCTCTCACTATTAGAAATTTACACTATTCACTACATACTTTCACTCAATCGTGTAAAAATGTAGCCTCCTACATTTACCGACTGAATAAAAGTAAGGATGGAACTAAAAAAAAACATTCTAATAAAACAACAGGATTCAGCCCGTGGTCATGAGGCACGCACTACCCAAATTCGGCTTAAGCAAAATGTTCCAGACTTCATAAAGACTGATGATAGGCCTTCGGCTAGTCCGGACTTAAACCTTTGGATTATAAATTGTGGTGTGTGCTAGAGGACATGGCCTGCTCTAAGGCCTCTAAGCGTCACCCACCCATGTAACACTAATCAGATATCGTCTAAAATTTTAAACCAACTTTTCTATTTCGAGATAACATAAGAAGGAACATTCTAATCTTTAGTTATTTCGAATTTAATTCGGAGCTATATCGCTGTTTAGACATTTTCTCGTTAACGTTACGAAAATAGAAATGTTAGCTTCAGCATACCAATAGCTTAAAGAAAACTTATCTATATATACATATAATAAAATCGTAGGAAAGTTGATGTATGTCCGGGGTAAACTCAAAAAGTACTGCATGGATTTACTTCAAATTTTGCATGAATATTACTAACAGGTCGGGTCAACATATAAGCTACATATTATCACGCTATCACCTATGGGGGAGGAGCTGTGCGGAGTAAACGAAGTCCGCGCGGACGATTTCGCAGGCAACAGCTAGTTAATATTAATTTTAAAGTTATTTAGTTCACTTTAAGCTATTTACTTTATTAGTAAATCAATACTAATTTATAATCGGTCATTTGACGTTTGGGTAACTTCGAGTGAAATTTCACATGTGAAATAATTGTGATTTTTTGTTTCATCAAATAAAAATAAATTAAAAATAGCAATAACTTCCATGCCTAGTAAGAGTCCTTAGCGCTTCAACTCGATTGACGTTATGTTACGGGGGTTGTTCTTCAACAAGGGTCGTGGATCAACACGAGGAAATAATATATAATAAAAAAGAGTATCTTCACGCTCGTATCCCCGAAGAGGTAGGCAGAGGTACATCAAGTGCACCCACGATTAGCCGAAGATACTTGGCCCCACAATGTAATAGGTGGCAAGCCTATCGCCAACCCGGCACTTTAAAATCCCGGGCAACGTCGTTTTTATCAGAAAACTGAAAAAACACATTTTTGAATTGCCCGACCCAGGAATCGAACCCGGAAGCACATGTGGTCAACTCCGACACCGGACCACTAGACCACAGAGGCGACAATAATATAATATTAATATTAAACTATATAATATTAACGTTTTATTTTAATTCAACCCAAAATGTTTGATACCGTGTCTAGTATGGCAGTTTATGGCAATTAAAAGAATCGTGCGAACATGTATATCATTTCTCAAGAACCCATTGTGCATGATAACGACACACTGAATCAAATAGCTGGTCCAATTTAAAACGAATAGGGTTGTCAACTACTGGATAAAAATATGTTTATATTATTGGATGAAAAAATAAATAACGTTATGACAATATCCGCCAAGAGTTCAAATAATACACCGGTGATTCGCCAACAGTGTTATGTCCCACAATGCGATATCGATAAATCGGATACATATCCAGTCCCGGCAAGTCATTTTATCCAGAGAAACTGAAACTGGTATAGAAGAACACCATCTTACTAAAATATGTATTGCAATAAATTCATTTGTACTTCCAGTTCACTTACATTTTACCAACTTTTGGCCGCGGCATCTCTCGCGATAAATTCATTTTAGGGAAGTGGGAGGTTAGAGTAAGACAAAAAGGAGCCTGTCACTCTGCATCCCTTCAACTATCTCCACTTAAAAAAATCACGTCAATTCGTTCGTCAATTCAATTCGCTCCGTTTGGCTGTGAAACGCGGACAAACAAAAACACACACTTTCCCATTTATAATAATACAGTATGGATTTTTATTGTTCACACCCAATCGGTTTCGTTTATCACAGCATCATCAGGGATATTTTGCACAGTTATAATTTTTAACAAATTATAAATCAATTGCTGTTCGTTAGTCTCGTTAAAACTGGGAACGGCTGAACCGATTTGGCTAATTTTGGTTTTGAATTAATTGTTAAGTCCAGGGAAGGTTTAAAAGGTGAGAAAATATAGAAAAAAAATAAGAGTAGTTAAAAAGGCAGAACAACGTTTGCCGGGTCAGCTAGTTATTTATAATTTGTTAAAACATTATAATATTTTTAACAAGTTGTAAATAATTACAAGCTACATTACTCAAATTATTTAAAATTTGTTAAAAATAATATAGCTATGTAAACATCTCTGATAATGCTGTTATAAGCGAAACAAAAATAAATATGTGAACTAGAATTACACAACTGGAGTTTTACTAGCAATGCCTAATTTAAAATGCAGTTTCGCCAAGTGCCGACGATAGAAAGTCGGACTTGACGAGATAAATGATAATGGCCACCGCCGCATTTGCCACCCTAAATATATTTTTTGTGCTTTTCGAGACAAGGCATTTCACAATAGCAGTGACTTCCATTAGAAGATGGATTTTACTTGAACCAAAAATGTATAACAACGCGTTTTACATTTCAGTATAAAACAATTAGAAGTACCGTGTGAATATGAACACGACATGACCATTCAAGAACTATTATGTGCGACACATTGAATCAAATAGGTAGTCCAATTTAAAACTATAAATAGGGTTATCAACTATCATTAAACTTAAAGTATCACATGACCAATGACCATTATGTGAAATTAAAAATTATGTGAAAAAAATATGTAAAATAATGTGAAAATTTTAATTCTATAAATTTTCATTACCATACATAGTATTGGATTTATATACCTCACTGAGGCTGGACAAAATGAATCAAGCGGTGAAAATTATGTTTCTTTTTGAATCGAATTAAAAATACTACGGTTTACAACATTCACTGGCTTTTGACTAGTGAGATAACTGGAAATATATATATATATATATATATAAATAAGTACACATTAAAGTCAGCACTGTATAATAAATAAATTTTCACAGGATAAATTACACTTACTGATCTAACCCTAAAGTAAGCAAATTATTTGCTTATGTTATGGGTGCTAGTCAACGATACTTATACATAGAAATACATATATAAATACTGGAGTATATTTAATAAAACCCAAAAATACGAACATTTATGCTCATTACACAAATGCTTGTCCCCGTCGGGAAGCGAACGCGAGCGCCGTCGATTGCGTAGTTAGAGTCGCTAACCGAACCATCAACAGGGCGGGTGGACTGTATGCCCTTCGAAGTACGGTAATGTTTCTAACATGCCATTTCCTGGTTCTTAACTACAACTAAGATTTTTATATCTAGAAAATTCCTAATACATGTTTGACCCTACAAGTTATTTGCACAAGAGATCTCAATATTTAGAGTCAAATGCTAAATGCTATATAAACGAGGCAATCTTGATATAAACAGTAATTAAAAAACTTACCGCATTATAAAAGGTATTATTACGATTGGCAACCCTATCTCCAACGGAAGGAAACCGTTACATGCTCGAGAAATATATAAAAAAGATGATGCATCTCAGTTTTTTGTAATTATTTTGTTCTATCAATTACGGGGCCTTGGTAACGCGTATAGGTAACAAAAACAAGATCTGAATATGGAAGCCGGATGGTGTAATTTTTTAGGTGACGTTTGGGCACGTGCCCAATAAGTACAAAAAAAAACATACATAAAAAAACATATTCACGGGACAAATTACACTTACTGATCTAACCTAAAGTAAGCAAATTATTTGCTTGTGTTATGGGTGTTAATCAACGATAGTAATACATAGAAATACATATATAAATACTGGAAATAATTAATAAACACCCAAACTCGGAAATACAAACATTTATGCTCTTTTTTTTATACCATAAGATAGCAAACAAGCAGATGGGTCTCCTGATGGAAAGAGTCAACTATAATTGACTAAGTTATAAAGTCAAGTATCATCACGCCCGGTTGCGGTTGGTGATGCTACCAGACACGGCCAAGACAATGTAGAACTCTACCACTAATATTAGCCACGATGGTAGTGAATTAAATTTAGTAGTTTAGTCAGTATGTCTGTTTTTGTTTAACTATTGCTTATTATTTGCGATAACCACTACAATATTCCAATTTACGAGCTGCAATATTTTCCCCCATACCACAGAATCTATACATATAATAAAATCGTAGGAAAGTCAAAACTGTACATTGAATATTTTTTAAAAGAATACTTGGGGCGTGATCTACAATCGATATCAAAGCCAAAAATATAGTTTTTAGAATTTTTGTCTGCTTCTCTGTTTATCTGTTTGTATGTCCGATATATATATATATATATATATATATATATATATATATATATATATATATATATATATATATATATATATATATATATATATATATATATATATATATATATATATATATATATACCCTTTTTTCTTACAATTACTTGAATGACGGAATATGAAATTAGGCACAGTTAAAGTTTACATAGCGTGGGACTGCAGAAACCTAATATTTTTACATTTTTACTACACATTCTACAATCATGTATTTTATTCACAAAAATAAGCATAGAACATGATTGTTGAAAAATGACAACGAAATCAAAGGATGAAAAACGTAGAACAACCTTACATGCAAATTACGTATCAATTATGTTCCCAAAAATCATTTTTTCATCATCATAAGTAAATGACTTACATAATCATTGACAAGTCTCGTGTTATTACAGAACGCAGAGAATTAATAGAATGTAAAGATGTTGTTATTCGCGTTCATAATACTGATTTGATAGAGGTCAAGTTTTGAAAGGAATATCGGTAAAAATAAGAAAAATGTTACGTTGATTTGGGCATGTTGAAAGAAAGACAAATGAAAGATCAAACAAAACCTTAAATGTAAAAAAAGTAACCTGGAAAAACCAGTTCACCCCCTGTTCGTCCGGACCCTCCTTAAAGAACTTACTTATACTATAGCTACCTGCTGTTCTGCCAGGCAGTTCGTAAGTGGCCAACGATTGGTTATGAGAGTCGCCATTCTACCACCTAGTAGCCAGGATGGTAGCATCGAGACTACTAGGTGGTAGAGTTCTGCAATAATTTGCCCCGGTCTAGTAACTCCGTCCTATCTATTCCTGCCGCAATAGCGTCAGTGCTTGTCACAATCCTGTTACGGTTTATTGGGCAAGGTAGCCGATAAACTTATGCATATTGCATTAAGACCCCGCCACAAAGACAGCGACACACCATTAACAAAGTCTTGGTTGTAATCAGATTGCTTGGGGTTCATCCGAAGTAGGTGTCAAGTCTACAAATTGGCGTCTTTATAAAGAGATTTATGAATCAGGAAGAAGTTTGTATAAAGAAATTTATGAGTCACTAGCAATAAAGCCTGGACAGTGACGTAAGGGACTTGGTTTTCTCTGGCTAGTAGTTATCGTAGCGTAGCGGAGCGTAAGGCTTTGTTCTAAGAGCATTATGTTTTAGTTAACCACGTAATCAATAACAAAAACCAGTGATAAACATTACATAACTAGTTGTAATTTATTTACAAACCGAATACAAATCAACCAAATAATTGCACAGCTAATGAGACGGTCGAAGGTAATAAATAAACAAATAGACATGTAATGTGTGGAACGCGGAGCATCTACGCAGACCGGTTCATCGATAACGGGATATCTACGCGTAGGGTGTGTAGAGAGGAAAAATACATGCGACTACGCGACTAAAGTCGTAATACTCGTAACATAGTAAAAAATTGCAAATGCAACATTTGTATACGCGAAAATCGCAATAAAATTATTAATGTATTGCAAACGCAAAATGTTTGGTTATTATTTGATACTACTAGCGGTGCCCGTGATTCATCCGCGTAGAAAAAAATCTAAAATAAAAATTACGTTCCCGTTCCTGTGGGATTTCTGGGATGAAAACTATCCTAAAAACTTTAAAAACAACAAAGAAAAATATCGACACGCAGGATTTGAACCTGCGACCGTCTCCCTAAAGCCGGGATGCTCTACCGCTGAGCTAGTGTCGACAGGCTCGGCGTGGCGAAATTCTTCTTTGTTATATGATCGATTCCGTCGATTTTTCTGTTGTTTTTAAAGTTTTTCAAGTTTTCCCAAGCACGGGGTGAGTGCTATAACACAAAAATAATTACAAAACTATCCTGTGTCCTCCTCGGGTCTTAAACTATTTTTGTACCAAATTTCATGCGAATCAGTTCAGTGGTTTAGGCGTGAAGCAGAGACAGACACACAGAGTTACTTTCGTATTTATAATATTAGTATGGATTTTATTCGCTGTATAAGAGGAATGCAACTTCCTTAAGTAACGATTCAAAATCATTTGTAGCTGTTATTCATAAAAAAATCAACTCAGACAAACAATAGCCCTTTTAATAAGATTGTAACCAATACTTCTTAAAATAAAACAGGCAACGCACATGCGCCGAGGTGAACCTCTTTGAAAGCTTTACTGCCAACAGGATATCTACGCAGAGAATGATAAAAAATAATGCTTTACCAGCGTTTACAGTAGACATGCGCAAAACGGTACTTTGAAGTGTAATGCAACATCACACATCACCTTTGAAAAGGTAATATCACCCGCAAACATCACTCATCACTCATTACTCATCACATCACCTTAAGGAAATATCATCTCGAGTAGCGTTTAGTGTCTTGCGTTGCATGTGATGTACGCATCGCTTTTTTGTGCGAACTACGAGTCATTACGCCGAGTATATATTTCGGTATTATTCGATTTATTTGAGTTATACTGCCAGTTGCATATCTCCCGCACATTACGCACCACACTCTTCTCTTGGTAGTATAATATGTGATACGGCCAGAAACGACACTAACCGAACTGTACCGAGTGATGAATGAAGTAATGTGTGATGGTTGAAACGCTAGTGTGATGTGTGATGTTGCATCACCTTTCCGAGTGATATTACTTTTGTGATATTACACGCATCACCTACCCATGTCTAGTTTACAGCAGTAATTTGTGTGCTACGTATACATAACTATACGTTGTACGCAAATAACATATTATGTTAAAGTTTACATAAATATTGTGACAAGTGATACTAGAGAGCCGATAATGTAGGCACAGATGGGTTGGGCTTTGATAATTTATGCTTACCCTGTATAACACTCAGCATGTATTTTTTAAATAAAGGTTAGCTATAATAAGCTTTATTGGCTACTGCCTACTATAGTGTCATGACACACGACATAGAATAGTCGCATTAGTTTTATGTTTTTCTTCTGCACAACGCCTGAATCCGTATAAATATAGACGACTTCACAGAGAAAGACACGCTGGATTAAATTTTTAAAAATAAAGTTTTATTCTACCGTCTACGAGAATAACTCTACTCTAGTATCTTTATTTACTTTGAAGTTTCTATGAAAATGTAATGAAAAATTTGGAGTTTTTATGAAAAAACCGATGCTTAAATAGACCAATAGAGTTTATATTAAAAGATATAAATGAATAAATATTGACGGGACAAAAAACACCCAAACCCGGAAATACAAACATTTATGCTCATCACATAAATGCTTGTCTCCGTCGGGATCGAACCCGAGCCCCGTCGATTGCGTAGTCAGGGTCGCTAAAACCACTCGACCAACGGGGCGGTCAAATGGTATATTAATCAAAAGATATGACAATGGAGAGACTTAGGTAAGTACGTTTATGATGTTGGCACTTGATTATCAAAGTATATCCCGTAAAAAAATATGCGATTTTTTAAATAGTTATAAGTATTAGCCTTATGCAGGGGCTGCACTTGCGTCTATCGTCACAAAGCTTCGTACAATGACACGATAAGTGTAGAGGTCACAACTGCATTTATCGTGTCATTGTACGAAGCTTTGTGACACTAGACACAAGTGCGGCTGGGGCGATATCGATCTCGTAGGCAGGAATTAAAAAGTCTAACAGCTCGTGCTGAGTGTTATCTTCGGCCGAATTCACGTACAAACTTCAGCCCGGTTTCACTTTGATTAGTGCTCGTGCGAGGGTTTAATGCAGGTGCATAGTGATAAGCAAAAAACACGTGAGGACAGCCGTGGATCTTTGCGAGTGATTAGTAATCTTTGTAGTATAAGTGAATAGACGCTGATTACTTATCACTCGCACTGATCCACGACTGTCTTCACGTATTTTTTTCTTAATATTATGCACCTGCATTAAACCTCGCACGCAAAGTGAAAACGGGGATTAAGTGTTATGTTCTGACGTTATATATATATATATATATATATATATATATATATATATATATATATATATATATATATCTGTGTGTGTGTTTTCTTGTTTATTATAATTATGAACTTTTTGCAAATGACATCGGTAGGAGTTGAAAGATCATTTTCTTGCCTCAAATGTGTATTTTCGAGTAGAGACAAAGCCTCACTCCCGTCAATATGGAGCATATCCAAGTCATTTACTACGAGCGTCATGTACTAAACTAATATCAATGTCAATAATGTAATTATTTATTATCTAACGTAAATAAAAAAGAAAGAAAACGGAGATTTATTTAATTACTAGCGACCTGCCCGCTGTTTCACCCGTGTAGCTTTTGTTTCCGTGGGAATATCGGAAAGGTTTATATAATAAAAAAACCTTCCTCAAGAATCAACCTATCTATTAAAAAACCGCATCAAAATCCGTTGCCTAGTTTTAAATATTTAAGCATACATAGGTGTCCCTATGTATGCAGGGACAGACAGAGAAAGCGACTTTGTTTTATATTATGTAGTAATAAATACCCTATCTCCAAAAACCACTTGCTACCAATATGCTACATAGATAACGGGGCTTAGGCCCGTATAACCATCGTAAAAGTGTCTGCGACTCACCCAGATAAAAAAGCCCTTATTAATTACTAGCTGTTGCCTGCGACTTCGTCCGCGCGGACTTTTACTCCGCACTGCTCCTCCCCTGTAGGGAATAGCGTGATAATATGTAGCCTATATGTTGACCCAACCTGTTAATAATATTCATGGAAAATTTGAGGTAAATCCATGCAGTACTTTTTGAGTTTACCCCGGACATACAGACAAACAGACAAAAATCCTAAAAACTATATATGGAAACTCACAAGTCACACGTAAATTTAAATGCCTCATGGTTTATTCAGCTTATATCATAAGGTCCCGGGTTCGATCTCCGGGTAGGGCAAAAATGTTACTGAGGTTTTGAGAGGTTACTCTAAAATCCATTACAAAAAAGCAATGTCTTTAATGTAATCTCCTAACATCGCGAGCAAGGTTGCGGACAAATGCTTCTGGTTTATATTAATTTAGCTGTTAGTTACTATAAACATCGTTTTACGTCTAAATGCTATCAATATATCATGATTTTTAGGGTTCCGTACCCAAAGGGTAGTTGGGACCCTATCATTAAAACTCCGTTGTCCGTCCGTCCGTCTGTATGTCTGTCTGCCCGTCTTTCACCGTGAAGCAGTTGAAATTTTCACAGATGACGTATTTCTGTTGCCGCCATAACAACAATAATAAAAACAGAATAAAATAAATATTTAAGGGATCTCAAATACAACAAACGCGATTTTTTTTATAACTTTTTTCTCGGTCTCAGTAACGACGTAGACGCTTAAAATATTCAGACTATTTAGTTATATCCATACTCCATTCTAATATTATAAATGTGAAAGTAACTCTGTCTGTCTCTTCTTCACGTCTAAACTACTGAACCGATGTGGATGAAATTTGGTACGAAGATAGTTTGAAACTAGAGAAAGAACATAGGAAGTTTTTATCCCGGAAATTTCACGGGATCGGGAATTATTTAGGGAGACTTTTATGTTAGAAATATAGATTAAAAGTCGCGGGCACAGCTTTAGTATTCAATAAATATTTAAGGGCTCCCATACAACAAATGTGATTTATTGCATCTGTGGTCTAGTGGGCCAGCGTTGGTGTTGAACACATGAGTTCCCGGGTTCGATCCCCGAGTCGGGCACTTAAATAAACGTGTTTTTGTCAGTTTTCTCATAAACACAAAGTTGCCCGGGATTGGAAAGTGCTCGGTCGGCGATAGGTTTGCCACCTATCACATTTGTGGGACCAAGGTTCTTCGGCTAATCGTGGGTGCACTTGTTGTACCTCTGCCTATCCCTTCGTGGATACGGGCGTGAAGATACCTGAGTTATTGCCGTTTTTATAGATAATGGTACAGAACCCTTTGTGCGCGAGTCCGACTCGTGCTTGGCCGGTTATTCAACTACATAAACACGCTTAAACGTTTCCTCATAAATTTACATGGAAATGAATTATTAATGAACATTAACGTTTTAATAACTGGCTTGCTCTAATCGATAAATCGCTATTATAACGAGATTTTTTTTTATCATCAGGAATCTGGTATTGTAACTACAAGAAAAAAATAATGTCATCATCTTCATCAAACCTCAAGTAGCAATAAAAATAATTTAAACTTAGTAAAATCTGAACATCCGACCTCTAATCTCCTATATCTTTAAAACCTTGGCTCAGATCTTCACCATTTCTTTTATAAGATAGCAAACAAGCAGATGACTCTCCCGATGGAAAGAAAAACCATATAGGCACCAAGGATGTTAATGGTGCGTCGCTATCCTTGTGGCGGAATGGCAATGCCACATGCATAAGTCTACCAGCTACTTACTCTCCGGGACCGGAACACCACAATGGCAATTAAAAGACGCTATTGCAGCAGGTATAGTTAAGGCGGTGGTATCACATATCTGGGCAAGTCGTTGCGGTACTCTACCACCTAGTAGTCACGAATTATGATGGTCGTGACACGCAACCAATCGGTCGCCTTTTACGACCTGCCTGGCAGAATGGCAGTTGGTCTATCCTTCTAAGGAGCCCGGACCAACACGGGGAGATTTTACATGAGACGCTTGATGCCGCAACAATAATCTAGCGGTACCCACTTCGGTATAGAAATAGATACCTTATCCGATCCTAATGATTCCATCACAGCCTATGATAGAGTAATTGACTGAAAAACTATTTAATAACTTACCTTTTTTTATATTTATTAACCAAAAAAAAATTTATTTTTGTTAAATAACGTACATTTTATAACAAAAATTTCGCGTTTTAAAATTTTGCGTGAAAATGCTCTGGACTGTCATGGCGTCCTAAAAACATTGCGCCGTGGTAATATCTACAATACATATTCTATGGTTTCTACGAAAATAAAATCAAGATGACGTATTACCACGGTGTGACGCAACGCTTCCAGATTTCTGTTCACTGTCACGCTGGTAGCGACTCAGCTCACTGTTCCGGCCTGTCAGCACTCGAAATTCTAGTCTAGTGTTATTAGTGAATCGGAATCCCAATACCACTTACTCTCCCATTCATGGTCTAGATACTGCCCAATACCCAGGTACGATCTCACAGTCTTAGGGCGGGTTCTCAGCCCACTTAAATTCTGGCTGAGGACTATTCTTGCCTAAAATGCCCGATTTCGCAGTAACCGTCATTTAGACCAACTCCTTATAGTTGGGGAGCCCACGATGCTAAATGTGTAGTTACTCGAGCGTCGTTGGGACTATTGGATTTTGTAGATTAAATTAAAAATAAAAGGTTATATAAAGTTTTTCATTTTAATGGTGGAGAAAAAACTACAGATAAAAAAATGTTTAAAAAAAAACTGTGCCATAGTAACACTAAATCTCGTCAGATTAAGGTATGGCGGATTAATTTCCACCTAAAATTTAGAAAATCTGCCAATTCAAGTGTAACGTAAGGGAGTGGGAGGGTTACAAAGTTGCAAAGAAAACGTTGTTTTGACATTCTCGAGCGCGTCTGAATTCTGTTTTATTACATAGGAAATGATGTAAGAATAACGAAAAAAATATAATCTGACAATTTGCACAAGCCGAAGTTATCTTAAACTTGTTTTTTTTTCCTGTCCTAGTTACCCCCTCTATAGAAATGGCTTATATTCGGTGGAGAGCCTCAACAGTATGCCAGGTATTTTCCCTATTTTAATCTGACGCGCTCGAGTAAATACTAAAATCCCCTCTTGGGCTCCCCTACTATTAAGGTAATTTTGAAAAAAACTGTTTCACCATACAAACCGGAACAAGACAGCAACGACATTCTAACGGCAGGAACTACATGATGATTATAATGCATGATTAGTGATTTTATTTGTAACAATTATTAAAAATGAGTTAATAAATTCAACACAAACTTTCAAAATGGCGTTAGATTACTAACTGCTGAAGTTCATTTCGTAAAAAAAGAGATAGACGCATGAGGTCGAATCTCAGGTTGGGCAATTCGTTATGAATATAAAACTTGGCTAAAATTGGATAAGAGTCGATTTTATCAACATGTGTACCAACTCTCACGTCATAGGACTTAATATTTATACCGTTAGTTAATCGTCGGTTTATTAGTTGCACTTAGGCCTACCTCTTGGGTCATTGTAGCGTGACGATATTTATTTTATAAATAATACAGCTTGTGGCTCGCGTTTGATTCCCGACAGGAGCAAACATTTCAAAATGTTCATTAATGTTTGTATTCCTGAGTTTATATGTTTGTTAAATAACTTTACCATGAATACATTAATAGTAGCCATCACCGTCTGGTCGAAATTTGGCCATAATTCTTCGAATTTGTTTGACCATGACTAATGTTAGCAACTGCGCTTAGCAACAAGCACTAGCCGTCCAGGCGTGGCGCACCTGTGTGATTTATACACCTGTTATTGTGAGATAATGACGTCATTATTAACAACAATGGACAAATGTAAATTAGGATAGTATAAATAGGTGGGGATAAGAGGTTTCCGGTTATTGTCATTCTATCGCTTCTTGAGGGCGTTACTCTGCCCAAAAATTATTCTGTGCATGTAAAACTGATTTAAGTGTTTTATTTGGCCAAACTGCTTCTCGATTATACTAAACAATAAAATCTTTTAAGTTTGACGACAAACTTTAGCCATAAACAATATAGTATACATGTGTGTATATTATGATATGTTTATTTTTATTATTTTAATACGTTTCTTATACATCTATACATATAATAAAATCGTAGGAAAGTCAAAACTGTACATTGAATAGTTTTTTTAAAAGAATACTTGGGGCGTGACCTACAATCGATATCGAAGCCAAAAATATAGTTTTTAGAATTTTTGTCTATTTGTCTGTATGTATGTCCTGGGTAAACTCAAAAAGTACTGCATGGATTTACGTCAAATTTAGCATGAATATTACTAATAGGTCGGGTCAATATAGGCTACATATTATCACGCTATCACCTACGGTGGAGGAGCTGTGCGGAGTAATCGAAGTCGCGGGCAACAGCTAGTATTATATAAAAAAAAACATTAGCTCTCTGCGCTTCTTCACTTTGTTAGCTTTAACTGTGCCAAATTCCTCCCTTCCTCCTCCCTTCAAGAAATTATGGTTAAAAGGGGTACAAAGTTTTCGCTTTACGTATTAAAATATAGATTAAAAATTATCGTCACATAACAATTCTGTCAATTTTCAATAGTCCCGTAACAATCCTTCACTTTTAATTACTCGGAGAGCTACGGTAAAAAAACCAGGCCATATCATGGTAATGAATATATCTACGATTGATTAGTTCCGTACCATAACTGGATACCCCCAGATCGTGCGTACACCAAACACCGCGGATATTGTATCCGCGTCAAATTATAACCGTTCGAAATTTTCTACATGTTGCTCGGATTTCACGCACCAGATAATTTGGACGCGTTTTAAATACCAAACGAAAACTGTCCGTTTCTTTCACTTCAATTTTAATGTATTATAAAACATGTGCATGGGACGTGAGCGCTTTTAGCACTTACATTACCCTGTAAGTGGTAAGATATTGCAATATCACTAATAAGAAAAGCGATGGTGGTGGATGGTGGTGGCGAAAGCCGATGAAATGAAATGAAAACATTTATTAGCAAGAATATGGGTGTCACAAGTTATTAAATGAACTGAAATAAAATGAAAATATTTATTAGCAAGAATATGGGTGTCACCCACACTTAACCCATAGACCATACTGTTTATTATTATTATTAAAGAAAAACCATCATGTGTGTGTGGCAATAACGTTATCAAGTGGGTTACTGTTGAGTGTCTAATAGCCAATTTTTTTATATCATAAGATAGCAAACAAGCAGATGGGTCTCCTGAGTCCTGATGGAAAGAGTATGGATGTTAATGGTGCGTTGCTATCTTGTGGCAAGGTCTACCGGCTAAGTTTACCGGCTACCTTACCCCTCAAACCGGAACACGACAGTGACTAGCACTGACGCTATTGCGGCAAGAATAGGCAAGGCGGTGGTACCAGACCCAGTCGATCCGATGCAGAACTCTACCAACTAGTAGTCACGATGGTGGTGACGCGCATAGGCACTCAGTCGCCTTTTACTGCCTGCCTAGCAGAACGGCAGTTGACCTATTCTTCACAGGAGCCCGGGACCAACACGGGGAACCAACAATTGCACCAATATCTACTTAGCTTAGGAAAGTTCTAAGTAGTATGCTGTCACTTTTTGTTTTAAACGAAAAGAATGTGACGGCATGTCACTAAAGACTGTCCTAAGCTAAGATAAGGTTGGTGTAATTAGCCATGAGAGTTTTAAAAAAAAGTATCTTCACGCCCATATACTCGAAGAGGTAGGCAGAGGTAGGTACAACTTAAAATATGAAATTGTAACACACTTAATGCGTTAAATCTCAGAACAGTCCAAATAAGTTGTGGCTCGGGACACCAATAAATCAGAAAGAAGCTAGCTTTTCTTTCTGATTTATTAGAGCATTTAAATACCTTGAATAAAAGCCTTGTGAAAAGGTCATTACAGCTAAAGACAAAATACATCGATCAACCGATAAAAAATCGATAAATTTCAAAGACTCCATCTTTTATTGGTGAAGTAGGATCTAAGATAACCAACCGCTGCGTTCCCGAATGGCCGCGACCCCCTTGTAGAGGTGACGCGATCTCTCAGGGTGTCTCGAACCACACTTTGAAAAGCACTGGTCAAAATACACTGGTACCGGACCTGAGAGTAATTACCCCCGTTGAAAAAAAAGATATTTACGAGGGTAACAAGTGTTGGTACCTAGAACGAATGAATAGAGAGTAAAAATTAAAACAGTATCAACCTTCACACTAACTAACTTTAATTATAAGGCTAGTCTAGTCATTGCGTTATAACTTATAATTGTAAATGTGTAATAACTTACACAGAATTTTGTTGGTTAATAAAAATATTAATTGTATTAGCTATGTATTTGCTTATATTGTTTGCTAGAAATCATTTTAAATTGGTGGTAAAGTCTGCTTCATATAGGTAATTTAGGTAGCGATATTGAAAGGGTTAGAAACCATTGGTTTAGTGGTTAGTCTCTGCGAATATAATATATGTATATATATATATATATATATAATATATATATACATATATATATATATATATATATATATATATATATATATATATATATATATAATTAGCCTATGTTATTCGGGGATGATTTCATATCTTTCTAATGGTGAAAGATTTTTTCAAATCGGTTTAGTAGTTTTTGAGTTAAGATGATGCAATATATAAAAATATAGAATACAAATCTTTCCTCTTTATAACAATAGCGTAGATTTAAAGCAAAATAGTGCAAGAAGATACTTTTTTCTAGTGCCGAATGTTCGGCATTTAAACCGAATTTCGGCCGAATGTCGAAGTTCGGTTCAAGCTGCCGAAATTCGGTAAAACCGAATGTAAAACGAATTTCGGCCCATCCCATATATATATATATATATATATATATATATATATATATATATATATATATATATATATATATATATATATATATATATATATATATATATATATATATATATGTATAAAAGACTCGGATTATGAGGTCGGGATTCCTTTCTGGACTTGGTCTTAAAAAGTATTAAAGGTCTAAAAAGTATTATCGTTAGTAACGATCTGTTATTACCCCTGTCCTTGAAAAGTCAGGTAAAGCTCTTGGTCTTAAAAGGTATTTTCACTCCCGGTTTCCTAGCGCAGTAGGCAGAGTAAACCGAACATCTATATACTTTCCAGTTCACCACGATTCACTGGTTTGTCAACGGTTTGAGTTGTGATCTACATCGCCGCATTTTACCAACCTGTACGATATCGTCTATACATATAACTTTTATTGCAAATTGCCGGGTAAGTAAAAAAATCTAAATGAAATACAAGAATTCCACCTATACATATAGTAAAATCGTAGGAAAGTCAAAACTGTACATTGAATATTTTTTAAAGAATACTTGGGGCGTGATCTACAATCGATATCGAAGCCAAAAATATAGTTTTTAGAATTTTTGTTTGTTTGTATGTATGTCTCGGGTAAACTCAAAAAGTACTGCATGGATTTATTTCAAATTTTGCATGAATATTACTAACAGGTCCGGTCAACATATAGGATAAATATTATCACGCTATCACCTAGCGGCCAGGTGCTGTGCGGAGTAAACGCGCGGACGAAGTCGCTGGCAACAGCTAATTATTCAATAAAACTATGCCTGCCTGGCAGAAAATTAGTTGATCTATTCTTTAAAAGAACCCGGACCAACACGGGAAAAACTTTTGTATCGATATTTTTAATAATTATACGGTGCGTAAAGAAAACCCTGTCCGATCCGAAAGAGGCATATAGGTTGGTTAAAGGCATTACTGATAAAAATATTAAAATAATAATAATAATAATAAAATATTATTATTATTATTATTTCAATACATATAATAAAATCGTAGGAAAGTCAAAACTGTACATTGAATTTTTTTTTTTTAAATACTTGGGGCTTGATCTACAATCGATATCGAAGCCAAAAATATAGTTTTTAGAATTTTTGTTTGTTTCTATGTATGTCTCGGGTAAACTCAAAAAGTACTGCATGGATTTATTTCAAATTTTGCATGAATACTACTAACAGGTCGGGTCAACATATAGGCTACATATTATCACGCTATGACCTACAGGGGAGGAGCAGTGCTGAGTAAACGAAGTCCGAAGACGAAGTCGCTGGCAACAGCTAGTATTTAATAAAGAATTGTATAAGTGTAACGAATACGACCGAGACTTAACAACAATACTGAACACATCATTTGTGTGTGACAAATTGCCATATCTGTTTTCCGTAAACTACTTCCTACCATTCACAATATATCAACTTGAGGTTCTAAAACTAGAACCTTCTCAATTGGCTTTGCAAGATAAGGAAAAAATAATTATATATTTTATACTTTTAGTCTTCGGCACTTGATGAAACTTCCTTTATAATTATGCAAATACACTTGTACTGTTTCACAAAACACTTTTTATTTTAAATCAATATTTTATAAGAAAACACTTGTACTGTTTCACAATAAATTATTACATATATTATCCAACCAGTTTCGCTTCTAAATAAGCATCATCAGGGCAATTACAACTTACAACTAAAAACCAAACAATATCTAACCGTCATTATTTAACATTTTATACTAGAATTTTTATTTTATTTATATCACACTAAGGGGGCGTCCACAAATTACGTGAGATGTTTAAGGGGGAGAGGGGGAGGGGGGAGAGCGGTCAAATCTCATCTAATCTTACGTTGGAGAGAGGGAGGGTCTCGGCAAATATTACGCAATTTTTTCTGATTAAAACCAAAAAAAAAATTATACTACGAGTATTTTGGTCCATTATCCAGATTGTAAATGCTTAAGATTTAATCTTAAGCGTAATCGTAATACGATTAAGATCATTCCTAATTAAATAAAAATAAATAAAAATATTCAGGGGACAAATTACACTGACTAACCTAACCCCAAAGTAAGCAAATTATTTGCTGTGTTATGGGTGTTAGTCAACGATACTAATATATATATATATATATATATATATATATATATATATATATATATATATATATATATATATATATATATACTTTTACATACATAATAAACACCCAAAACCGGAAATACAAACATTTACGCTCATCACACAAATGCTTGTCCCCGTCGGGGCTCGAACCCGAGCCTCGTTGTTGGCGTAGTCAGGGTCGCTAACCACTCGACTAACTGGCGGTCGGTCAATTCGTTCGAAAGAAAATAATTTCATTCATACTTCGACTTTATAGGTTATTACTGACTGTCAAATTATTACTGAATGTAAGCTATTTGGTATAAAACAAATTTGGTGGCATATTTGTTTTATACCAAATAGCTCAATTTAATCTGAATTTTGAAAAATCTCACGTGAGATTAGGGGATGGGGGAGGGGGTTGAATAAAATCTCACGACATCTCACCAGGTGGTGAGGGAGGGACAGAAAATTTAAAAAAACACCTCACATAATTTAATGGACGCCCACTAACCGGTTTTTTTACGGCATCTTCAAAAGCTAAATCGGTTGGCGATATAAATCGTTTTTTGAAACATTACAAGTGTGTTTACATAATTAGAAAAAACATTAAATTCTACGCTTATGTGACTCCCTCGTGGTCTATTAGTAGTTAGCTTCGGCTCAAATCAAGAGATCACATCTTCGATTCCAGAGTTATTGAGTTCGAACAGAGAAATTGAGTTTTAAATTTAATTTCAAATCGAAATCCTTGCAACAAAAAGTGCGATCGATTTTTTTGCAGTAACGAGTGTTTTAAATACTAACTCGCCACTCGACTAAAATTCTAACACGGTGAGAATTAGGCATGGATCATTTAACAGTTAACATATTAAATTTCAGACTACATTTTTTTAACAATTAACAACTGAATTTATATTAGCAAATACTGTTAAAATTTTATGCATCACTAAAACTTCATATAGGATAATAATGTTATTAAAAATATTTGAGCTACCTTGATTTATGATAATAATAACTGTTAAAAATTATAAAACTACTCCAAAGGACCTTTTTTTGGTCGCTAACTCTACGGCTTTGCGTTTTTGCTGCTTCTAATACTTATTATAATATATAGGCTAGTACTGATATAACGTAAATAAATAACTGTTAAATATTAATTAATTTTAACAACATACCCGTTAACCTAATTTAACAATAATTTCCATGCCTAGTGAGAATAGGCTTAAAATGTACTTAATGTCGTAGCATTGAGATGTAGTAGGTACCTTAAAGGCTTTGTATATTTTTAATGTTGCCGTAAGTGACACTGTACATGTTTTATGATAAAAATTATATCTATTATCTACATTGATGCCTGTTATCAGTGTGGGTGTAAACAAAAGGAATACTCATGGTTGTTTAGCAACCTACATACGTAATCTACTAATTGTATGTCGCCGTAAACGTGTTCGCTACATGAACATATATAGTTTTTATGTATGAATTACGTTGTGTTAATTTTTGATACAATTTTTATACAATTTTAAGAAATGTAACGTAATGTACATTCTTGTTAAAGTTTATATGATACTAGCTGTTGCCAGCGACTTCGTCCGCGCGGATTTCGTTTACTCCGCACAGCATCTCCCCGCTAGGTGATAGCGTGATAATATGTAGCCTATATGTTGACCCGACCTGTTAGTAATATTCATGCAAAATTTGAAGTAAATCCATGCAGTACTTTTTGAGTTTACCCCGGACATACATACAGACAAACAGATAAACAGACAAACAGACAAACAGACAAAAATTCTAAAAACTATAACTATTTTTGGCTTCGATATCGATTGTAGATCACGCCCCAAGTATTCTTTTAAAAAATATTCAATGTACAGTTTTGACTTTCCTACGATTTTATTATATGTATAGATGTCTGAATATTATCTGATATTTCGAAGAAATCAAATTTTTAAGTATTTTACTAATTACGAGTATAAGTTATAAAAAAATGGTTTATACCCTTTTTAATTTTATCTAAGTTTAAACGTCACAATATCAAAGAAAAAATTTATTATTGTAGTAAAATTTTACTACATCCATACTAATATTATAAATGCGAAAGTCTATCTGTCTGTCTGTTACGCTTTCACGGCTAAATCGCTGGACCGATTTTCATGAAATTTGGTATGGAAGTAGCTGAAGATCCGAAATCAAACATAGGCTATTTTTTTTCAAAAATCAAACCCCTAAAGGGTTGAAATAGGGAATGATATTTGTATGAAAAACTATCTCGACGACATGTTAATCTACTCGCGGGCGAAGCTGCGCGGGTCAGCTAGTTAATAATATAATTAATCGTGATCGTTGTATAATTAATGTAGTAAATTAGTGCTCGCGTCGCGCACGCGGCGCCGCGCTTTGCACACGCCCGAGGAACGCGCACGCCTAATGTGGGGGACGCCAAGGGTCCTGTTTTTCTTTTTCAGAGAGAGAACTTTAAAAAAATTAATAGTTGTCCATCACATACATCCTGGAGTGGGCACTAGACCATACTGGGGAGGGCACTGCCTACTCGGTCTCCCTCTACATACGCCTATGATTAAAAGAAGCAATCATTTCCATGCCTTATATGTGGTGCAATATTTGATAGTTCTTATATTAGTGGGAGTTTAGTCAATATACTCGTAATTAATTTTATACCACATTTTAATTTGCATTTTGTGTTGCGTGATTTAAATTATAAAACATAAGAAAGCGAAAAATGTTCAAACAATCTCTTCATAATGATAAGTAATCATCATTTTAACAAAAAGCTACTTTATCCTCGGCCAGTTAAATTACATCGCCTTTCACCCGAGCATCGACCTGTAGATCACCATATTGCCGTGAGCTAAGAAAGTTACAATACAAACTACTATTAATGTCACGCTGGTCGATATTATCAACAGTCATTCCCGTTTCTTATCCCATTTAGAATATTGGACTAGTTTGTACACGCGGCTGCGATCGAACAATCATGAAAAATTTGGAGAATAATTATTATAAAAACCAAATCCTGACTGCGGACCGATTATGAAAATACATCTATGTTTCTCTGGGCCTCCTTTGATGAATAAACCATCTGTCAGTGTGCCAGGCAGTTCGTAAAGGCGACTGATTGGAAAAACGTGCCACTATGATCATGACTACTTGGTGGTACAGTTCTGTAACGTCTCACCTGGGGTCTGGTATCACCAACTTACTATTCTTGTCACAAAAGCGTCAGTGTTTGTCCTGGTCGAGTTTCAGTTTGGAGGGTAAGGTAGCCGGTAAACTTATACATGTGACATTGCCATCCCGCCACGAGATGAGACATTGCAGAACTCTGACGTACAGTGGTTATGATATTAGTGATATTTGACTAATCGTTTGCTTTTTACGAATTTCCGGGTAGAATGCGTGGTACTTATGATGCTTGCCCGACACTGACTTTTACCTGGATACAGCAACGGAAATAGGGATGCAAACGATACATCGATTTTTTCAAACATCGATATATCGTTCATAAACATCGATGTTTTAACTTCGATGTTGAAACTCCATACATCGACGATACATCATTCCTCATGAGCGATGTTCTATAAACGATGTTTAATCATAGTACTATCTTCCCCCCCGCTCTCAAGTAGCCCAACAAAACATTCAATAAAAGTAATTTGTATGGAAAAACAATTACGATATCGATGTATCGTACATAAACTCCGATGTTTTACTTTAAAAAACATTGATGTCCTGATATCGACGTTTTTTATGAGCGATCTTGCATCCCTAACCGGAATAGCTTTAGGACAAGAACCTGTGCGAATCGTAAAATTAAGCATCTAATATTCTTAATTGGCACTATAAACAAATTGTCTATAAGCGCTTTATTAAAATCAAGTACCACACAATTGTCGTTAAGTAGGTCTTTAGAGAAGGTTTATAAATAGTCTCTGTACGAACTGATAGTAATAATATAATGGGTTATTAAACTTAAAGAGCAAGATAACAAGAATTGGTAAGAGTATGAATAATCAATTAAATTGTCCATGTTTATGTAACTATGTGTTATCGACCCGTCTCGCCTAGACATGAGATACATTTTAGTAAAATTTTTATCTGTTTGTAAACAAATCTGTCTACAGTCTAATTAATGAGATAAAAATGTAAACAAACTATAATTGAATTGTCACGAAATATAAAAACATAACATATTTTATTATATTTCCGTGTTTGTCAATAAACAAACAAACAGGTAATGTACAAACATCAAATCATGATTGATACTTTATTGTTTGGTATCACAGCGTTATTTATTGGTAGTTTTAACCCGTTTAAACCCGGTAGTAATTATAGAATTCAACTTTTGTAATAATATTTCATTAACTTTTACAATTTTTTTATTTTTTGTTAGTAGATAATTTAAGCTTAAATAAACTGAATTTTTATATCTATGACGATTTTTTAGAAAATATTTTATTTTTATTTTTTATAATAGTGTATATTTTTTGTAATATTATAAGGGTTAAAGGAAGAATAATAGTTGTAAATGTAAACAAAAAGAGAAAAACAATTCGTCAAAAGTGTCTGTAAATGTGAATGTGAATAAAACATTTTTTTAACTTTTTACTTTCCTATTTTGTTTGAGGCAGCTAATAAACTTATACATGTGGCACTTCAACCCCGCTATTCGAATAGCAAAGAATCATAAAATAGCAAAGAATGATCCATTGCTATCCGTGATGCGAGATGTTAAACTTGCATAAGTTTACCGGCTAGCTTGCCCGCAAAACCGTGACATAAGTGACAATCACTAATTTACTGTGGCAGAATAAGATAAGGCGCTGGTATCAAACCCCAGTAAGTCGTAGCGGAACTCTAGTACATTATAGAGTTCCGCAAGTTCTCGCCCGGGTATATGATACCACCGACTTGCTTATGCCTGCCGCATTTATGTAGTGGCATTGCCGCCCCGCCATTCAAATAACAGCGCGCACCATTAACACCATTGGTGTTTATAGGCGGTGGTTTCACTTGGAAACCATCTGCCTATTTGCTATCTAATTATATAAACATAAAAGTCTGTAAAATCCAAAAGTCCACGCCGCAACATTTTTTTTTCTTTAAATTATTTATCTATACATATAATAAAATCGTAGGAAAGTCAATGTATGTCCGGGGTAAACTCAAAAAGTACTACATAGATTTACTTCAAATTTTGCATGAATATTACGAACAGGTCGGGTCAACATATAGGCTACATATTATCACGCTATCACCTACGGGGGAGGAGCTGTGCGGAGAAACGAAGTCCGCGCGAACGATTTCGCGGGCAATAACTAGTTGTAAAATAAACAGATCTGAAAAAAGTGATTTTCAATAGGGATCTATTCTGAGTGGATTAAAATAATATTAATAGTAAAATAAAGTGAATTCATAAAGCCAATTAACCTATATCGGTGTTTTAGATTTTTTAGTGTAATTAACACTCTTCAAAGGCAAAGTTATACAGAATTTGAAGAATTAAGGTTTCTCTTTATAATCATACTAGCTGCAGCGTGCAGCCCGCATTATAAAAGTTTGTAGTGAATCCCGCGGGATCACCTAACTTTTCCGGGATAAAAATAGCTTATGGGCCTTCAGCTATCTATATACCAAATTTCATCGTAATCGGTTCAGTAGTATTTGCGTGAAAGAGTAACAAACATCCATACATACATACTCACAAACTTTCGCATTTATAATATTAGTAGGATACTTTTATATCAAATTAGTGTATGAATTTAATACTGAGTGTGATTGAAGTTGATACATTTTCTTTCAACCGATAATAATGCATAGCCACGCCGCGGTTGCAACTTGCAATATAAAAAAAACCACAGTAGTCACCGTGGTTATAATACTGTTACGAATAATCTAGAAACGTGTAGAGTTGGAGCGCTGGAGACATCTAGAAATAAAAGAAAGAGATAGCTACTCCTATTGACAAACAAATAGTTGACCTGGGTTATGTCATAACGGACTTTGTGGTATATGGCATAAGGTTGAAAGTAGCATGTAGTAGTATTTATGACTCATAACATGTTTACGATAAGAAGTGATTCATAGTTTCCCGATACATTTAGATTTTTCTGGATCCAGCTAGGACTTTACCCTGGCTATAAATAGAGAGGTATTGACAAACACAAGTCAGTTTTTATCAAGCGATCGAGAGCGATACTTAAAGAGAACAGTGCGAAGCGAGAAGTGTTTTATTGTGTAGTTCAGTGATAGTATAGTGAGTGACTAGTGTGTAAAGTGTATTTTAGTATTACATTGTGTTGTCTTGTGTATTTATATACTAAATACACGGATTTAATATAAGTGGTGTTATCTTACAATTACGAACGCGAGCTACGTTACAATACGTTCAGACAAAAGTTCTTCTCTTAAGAACTGTCCGGCTGACTGAAGACCAGATGGTCTATTCTTCTCAAGGGGCGCGAACAAACACTGCGAAATATTTCCGTAATTATAGCGTCAATTCAGCAACAATTTTAAATTAATTTAGAGCATTCGTTTTTTATTATATTTTAGATCAAGGCAAATTTTAGCAAGGTCAAGGTAGCGTATTATTTATTAATAAATTCGTATTAAATCAGACTCCACGATTTTATTATTACAATAAAGATAACGTCTTTTCTGTAATCTATGTATATTAATTATTAATACTTTTTTAAGTTAATGCGCGATCGTTCGAGTATGAAATTTGCTAGACTTAAAGTTTACATAGCGGAGGACAGACACCTAATATCTATACATATAATAAAATCGTAGGAAAGTCAAAACTGTACATTGAATATTTTTTTAAAAAATACTTGGGGCGTGATCTACAATCGATATCGAAGCCAAAAATATAGTTTTTAGAATTTTTGTCTGTTTGTTTGTTTGTCTGTTTATCTGTTTGTCAGTATGTATGTCCGGGGTAAACTCAAAAAGTATTGCATGGATTTACTTCAAATTTTGCATGAATATTACTAACAGGTCGGGTCAACATATAGGCTACATATTATCACGCTATCACCTACAGGGGAGGTACTGTGCGGAGTAAACGAAGTCCGCGCGGACGAAGTCGTTGGCAACAGCTAGTTTTAAAATAAAATGCATTAGAAATACATTAAAATAATAAACATTACAGATACATTTATGTGACATACATGATATTATAGTCACATGTGCTATGCAATGTATTATAGTCACTATGTTATTTTCTTTTCGTTTATAGGCAGTTATCAAACGTAATATAAATAATACACATAAAATACATATAATACATGATACAATACACACACGTATACTATTTTCTTTACGTCTACAGTCAGTTGTCAAATTTAAAACAGATTTTACTGTCGAATCTATGGTCAAATTTTGGCCATAGACTATCGCTAGTACTAATAAAATTCCCTTCCCGAATCCGTGCATCAATAAGGTCAGTGCTTGTCACTTTCGTGTTCCGGTTTGAAGAGTAAGGTAGCCGGTAAACTTATGCATATGGCTTTAAGACCCTGCCACAACAATGACATCGCAACATTAACATCTTTGGTGTCTATATGCGATGGTTGTCTCTTTCCTTAAGGAGAGCCATCTATTTATTTGCTATTTAATGATATAAAAATATAAATAAAAAAGTATCTTCACGCCCGTATCCACGAAGGGGTACGCAGAGGTACAACTGCGCCGAAAATTAGCCGACAATGTAAAAATTGGTGGCAAGCCTATCGCCAACCGGGCACTTTAAATAAGTATGGATTATCTATACATATAATAAAATCGTAGGAAAGTCAATGTATGTCCGGGGTAAACTCAAAAAGTACTACATAGATTTACTTCAAATTTTGCATGAATATTACGAACAGGTCGGGTCAACATATAGGCTACATATTATCACGCTATCACCTACGGGGGAGGAGCTGTGCGGAGAAACGAAGTCCGCGCGAACGATTTCGCGGGCAATAACTAGTTGTAAAATAAACAGATCTGAAAAAAGTGATTTTCAATAGGGATCTATTCTGAGTGGATTAAAATAATATTAATAGTAAAATAAAGTGAATTCATAAAGCCAATTAACCTATATCGGTGTTTTAGATTTTTTAGTGTAATTAACACTCTTCAAAGGCAAAGTTATACAGAATTTGAAGAATTAAGGTTTCTCTTTATAATCATACTAGCTGCAGCGTGCAGCCCGCATTATAAAAGTTTGTAGTGAATCCCGCGGGATCACCTAACTTTTCCGGGATAAAAATAGCTTATGGGCCTTCAGCTATCTATATACCAAATTTCATCGTAATCGGTTCAGTAGTATTTGCGTGAAAGAGTAACAAACATCCATACATACATACTCACAAACTTTCGCATTTATAATATTAGTAGGATACTTTTATATCAAATTAGTGTATGAATTTAATACTGAGTGTGATTGAAGTTGATACATTTTCTTTCAACCGATAATAATGCATAGCCACGCCGCGGTTGCAACTTGCAATATAAAAAAAACCACAGTAGTCACCGTGGTTATAATACTGTTACGAATAATCTAGAAACGTGTAGAGTTGGAGCGCTGGAGACATCTAGAAATAAAAGAAAGAGATAGCTACTCCTATTGACAAACAAATAGTTGACCTGGGTTATGTCATAACGGACTTTGTGGTATATGGCATAAGGTTGAAAGTAGCATGTAGTAGTATTTATGACTCATAACATGTTTACGATAAGAAGTGATTCATAGTTTCCCGATACATTTAGATTTTTCTGGATCCAGCTAGGACTTTACCCTGGCTATAAATAGAGAGGTATTGACAAACACAAGTCAGTTTTTATCAAGCGATCGAGAGCGATACTTAAAGAGAACAGTGCGAAGCGAGAAGTGTTTTATTGTGTAGTTCAGTGATAGTATAGTGAGTGACTAGTGTGTAAAGTGTATTTTAGTATTACATTGTGTTGTCTTGTGTATTTATATACTAAATACACGGATTTAATATAAGTGGTGTTATCTTACAATTACGAACGCGAGCTACGTTACAATACGTTCAGACAAAAGTTCTTCTCTTAAGAACTGTCCGGCTGACTGAAGACCAGATGGTCTATTCTTCTCAAGGGGCGCGAACAAACACTGCGAAATATTTCCGTAATTATAGCGTCAATTCAGCAACAATTTTAAATTAATTTAGAGCATTCGTTTTTTATTATATTTTAGATCAAGGCAAATTTTAGCAAGGTCAAGGTAGCGTATTATTTATTAATAAATTCGTATTAAATCAGACTCCACGATTTTATTATTACAATAAAGATAACGTCTTTTCTGTAATCTATGTATATTAATTATTAATACTTTTTTAAGTTAATGCGCGATCGTTCGAGTATGAAATTTGCTAGACTTAAAGTTTACATAGCGGAGGACAGACACCTAATATCTATACATATAATAAAATCGTAGGAAAGTCAAAACTGTACATTGAATATTTTTTTAAAAAATACTTGGGGCGTGATCTACAATCGATATCGAAGCCAAAAATATAGTTTTTAGAATTTTTGTCTGTTTGTTTGTTTGTCTGTTTATCTGTTTGTCAGTATGTATGTCCGGGGTAAACTCAAAAAGTATTGCATGGATTTACTTCAAATTTTGCATGAATATTACTAACAGGTCGGGTCAACATATAGGCTACATATTATCACGCTATCACCTACAGGGGAGGTACTGTGCGGAGTAAACGAAGTCCGCGCGGACGAAGTCGTTGGCAACAGCTAGTTTTAAAATAAAATGCATTAGAAATACATTAAAATAATAAACATTACAGATACATTTATGTGACATACATGATATTATAGTCACATGTGCTATGCAATGTATTATAGTCACTATGTTATTTTCTTTTCGTTTATAGGCAGTTATCAAACGTAATATAAATAATACACATAAAATACATATAATACATGATACAATACACACACGTATACTATTTTCTTTACGTCTACAGTCAGTTGTCAAATTTAAAACAGATTTTACTGTCGAATCTATGGTCAAATTTTGGCCATAGACTATCGCTAGTACTAATAAAATTCCCTTCCCGAATCCGTGCATCAATAAGGTCAGTGCTTGTCACTTTCGTGTTCCGGTTTGAAGAGTAAGGTAGCCGGTAAACTTATGCATATGGCTTTAAGACCCTGCCACAACAATGACATCGCAACATTAACATCTTTGGTGTCTATATGCGATGGTTGTCTCTTTCCTTAAGGAGAGCCATCTATTTATTTGCTATTTAATGATATAAAAATATAAATAAAAAAGTATCTTCACGCCCGTATCCACGAAGGGGTACGCAGAGGTACAACTGCGCCGAAAATTAGCCGACAATGTAAAAATTGGTGGCAAGCCTATCGCCAACCGGGCACTTTAAATAAGTATGGATTATCTATACATATAATAAAATCGTAGGAAAGTCAATGTATGTCCGGGGTAAACTCAAAAATGGATTTACTTCAAATTTTGCATGAATATTAAAATCAGGTCGGGTTAACATATAGGCTAAATATTATTACGCTATCACCTACGGGGGAGGAGCTGTGCGGAGTAAACGAAATCCGAGCGAACGAAGTCGCGGGCAACAGCTAGTGTGTTATAATATTGAAAGGCCGTTTATGGTTGGCACAAGTAACAGCCATTTCTCAAAGATCACCCATCAAGAGAAGTACCGCAATGTTTAATGGCTGAACGCCGGTGTACTCATGCAGGTGTGGTTACTAATTGATCGTACGGCAAAGGTCTATAAATTCGTCTTTTGTAAATTACCTTTATAGAAAACCAGCTTTTGAGCTGAAGCAGTTAAGTTGTGGAATGAAGTTTTGCCTACTTTCAGAGGGTCATTGCAAGATTTAAGTATCCTTTCCCTGTTAATTGCCGTAAGGCAAAGGCCTCTGCACTTAGCTTTGGAAAAATAATGTATTTAACCTAGATAGGGCCAAACACATTGTGTTGTTGTTTATTTTTGAAAATATTTACATGAAATTGTGTCCCAAGTACATACTTCAAAGACATCGTTTTTTTTTATTCCGTATCCAAGGGGTGACAAACAGATAACAAATACAACATATCTTCTCACAAGCAAATTATTTTCTTACTTTGGGGATATATCAATTAGTCCAGTGACATTTATTTATTTATTACTAGTTGTGCCCGCGACTTCGTCCGCGTGGAATTTTTTAAAAATAAAAATAGCCTAAGTTATTCCTTATTACATCTGCCAGTGAAAGTCCCGTCAAAATCGGTCCAGCCGTTTCGAACATTACCCGGAACCCACAAACAGGCAGACAGACGGACAGACAGACAGACAAAAATGGTAAAAAATGTTATTTTGGTATGTGTACCGTGTATACTACCATGTGCATTTTGTAAGAAGCGGTTATTTTAATATTACAAACAGACACTCCAATTTTATTTATTTGTATAGATTTATTTATTTTATTCATTTGTATTTTTCGTCTCTGTGGTCTAGTTGTCCAGCGTTGGCGTTGACCACATGAGGTCCTGGGTTCGATTCCCGGGTCGGGCATATAAAAAACGTGTTTTTTCAGTTTTCTGAGAAACACAAAGTTGCCCGGGATTGGAAAGTGCCCGGTTGGCGATAGGCTTGCCACCTATCACATTTGTGGGACCAAGTATCTTCGGCTAATCATGGGTGCACATGTTGTACCTCTGCCTACCTCTTCGGGGATATGGACGTGAAGATAATTTTCCTTTTTAGATTTATGTTCAAGCCAAATCCCTTATGGTGTAAGCGAAAAAATTAATCTGACAAACAAATCCCTGTTAAAACGCCTCCGCTGTCCGTTTGACTGTAACTTTATCTCTCGAATAGAAGTAGAGAAAATTGACGATATAATGTCAATGTTTATCATTGTCATATTCGGTAAACGGCAGTGATAAACTCTGACAATATATTGTCTGAGGGGTTGGAAGCCTATTTTGTTTATTAAGGTTTACAAACCAGCCACGCAATGACTTTCCACGATTTTAATCACCAGTCGCACAGCACCAATAAGTCGCAAATAAAACAGTCTGTCTTCAAAACCGCGATATAGGCTTACATGTACATCCTTTGATAAGGTCTTTAGAATAACAGCGAAGAGTGCATTACTATTTACGCCGCCAAGATCAAATGTCAAAAGTTTAGTTACCGGGTTTTACTCTTCAATTCAGAGTGCTAAGTGGGAGTTTTTCTTTTCGCATTCGATCGTGAGCGCGTTTGGAGTTTACTAGGAATTTGTATGTGATTTGTACAGCGCCACTTAGTGGTAAACTGGTTTCTCACGTTTACCACTAGTTGGCGCTGTACAAATCACATACAAATTCCTAGTAAACTCGAAACGAGCTCACGATCGAATGCGAAAAGAAAAACTCACACTTAGCACTCTGAACACGATAAGTACTGAAGTGATTGGGAATTACAGTTTAAAAATACTCGTAAGTAAGATGGTAGTTTATCAAACATAACTGATTTGTTTTTGCATAAATTTTTGGTTTACCCTTAAAACATAATCGTGATACATTTGTGAATTTTAATGACATAAAATAAGGTAGTAGCTTGTGCAAGCCTCCGTCCATATCCGAGTTAAGGCATGACGTTATCTCATGACTCATTAGTCTTGACTTTTGAATTTGACGTGACAACTTACACGACGAGTATGAAAATAAAACCTAAAAAAATCCGATCTTTCTTGCATGTTTAGAACCTATCAATATATATAAATATACTAGCTGACCCGGCAAACGTTTTGTCATACAATTTTGGTGGGAACTTGAGAGGGGGGGAGGGGGGGTTGATTGAGATCAAAACTATCTAATCTATATCTTTTAAGTTGGATCAAATTGTAGATATCTACAAATTTCCATTGCAATCGATTGAGTAGTTTCAGATTCCATTGCGGACAAACAACGTGACACATAATTTATATATATTAAGATAAGATCGACCGCCTCGTTGGTTGAGTGGTTAACGAACATGAATATCAATGAGGCACGGCTTCGATTCCCGACAGGGACAAGCATTTATGTGATGAGCATAGGCGTTTATATTTTTTAGATTTGGGTGTTTATTAAATAAATTTCAGTATTTATATATGTAATACTATGTACTAGTCTTGTCGACTTACATCCATATCACAATGCTTTGCTTACTTTGAGGTTACATCAGTGTAGGTAATTTGTCCAGCGATATTTATTTTATAAACAACTATAAAACATTAAATTATTGGTAACCAATTAGCGATATCCGTGGTGGAGCGGCCATGTTGTATTTGTTGTACACCTTATACTTCCTCATATGAATATATTAAAAGCCGTATTTATGTTTTAACCATTTAAGAGTAATTTCCTTTGTGGTCTAGTGGTCCAGCGTTGGCGTTGACCACATGAGGTCCCGGGTTCGATTCCCGGGTCGAGCACAAAAAAAGTGTTTTTTCAGTTTTCTGAGAAACACAAAGTTGCCCGGGATCGGCAAGTGCCCGGTTGGCGATAGGCTTGCCACCTATCACATTTGTGGCACCAAGTATCTTCGGCTAATCGTGGGTGCACTTGTTGTACCTAAATACAGTCAACGTCTAGGATAAATGTTTCCTAATTTGGATGGCCTGTAAAATCATCATTTAAGGTTATGTCTATTAAACTGAATTAGCGTCTGTCGTTTAACTTAAATTTTAAAAATTAAAAGGCTCGATTTTTTTACAGTAATTATGAATTGAACTATGAATTACGTCTTTTCTTCTAGTCCAAAGGTTGACTGGTAGAGAAGACGTTTAGCGTTAAGTCCGCCTTTTGTACCTATTTTTTTTGTAAAGATGTATAATAAAAATAAATAAATAAAATAAATCCATACTAATATTATTAATGCAAAAGTAAATCTGTCTGTCTGTCTGTCTCCTTTTCACGCCTAAACCACTCTGAACCGATAAAGCGATAAACCTAAAACACGAAACTAAATATTGAATTGAAAGTGCGTTTTAATCATTATTGTTAAAAAACTAGTTGCGGCGTGCAGTCCGCTGCATTATAAAAGTTTTTGACGAATCCCGCGGGATCACCTAATTTTTCCGGGATAAAAAGTAGTCTATATGCTATTCCAGGTCACCACCTATCTGTGTGCCAAATTTCATTCAAATCCGATCAGTAATTTTTGCGTGATTGAGTTACAAACATCCATCCATCCAAACATTCAACCTTTCCCATTCATAATATTAATATAGATATAGATCATTAGAAAAATATCCCAATTAATTCATGAACTGGATGCACCGAGTCTTGTCAATGAACTCTATAATGTTGGCAGTGTGTCATTTTACATTTAGGGCAGCTTGTACCAAAATGCTTAAATGCATTTAGTCCCTTAAACATGTTTAGCAAATGTCAAAACGCCCACTTTAAACGTATTTAGTGACTTAAAATGATTTAAGCATTTTGGTGCAAGCCGCCCTTACTTATAATTACGATAGTAACTATTATGTAATATATCGGTCTAAGTACATTTTTCCCGATCACTTTTAATTTGGTTAAAGGCACTAAAATATTTTAGTTCCAATTTTGCGTAACCGAAACTACATCCATGTAAATTTTTGTGGCGGATAAAAATGAAAATTAAAAAAAATTAAATATTTTTTTTTAATTACATAAATCGAAAATATTATTGATTCTGAACAGCCTCTAAAAATTTGGCAGGACATTAAAAAGTACCTACCCCTGTATATGACCTGTAGATGGCATACCACCTCCCTTACTGTTAGGCATCTTGTAAAACACGAAAGAAGGCTAATATGTGTCACTAACATCGTAACTACTAGAGTGCTGGAGTTCTGCAAAGTCTCGACCGGGTTTGGTACTTTGGTACCACCGGCTTACCTATTCCTGCCGCAGCAGCGTCAATGCTTGTCATTGTCGTGTTCTGGTCTAGAGGGTAAGTTAGCCGGTAGACTTATACATGGATAGTAACGCACCATTAACATCCTTGGTGTCTATAGGCGATGATTGTCTCTTTTCATCCCAAAAGCAAACAGATAGCTTGTTTGCTATCTTATCATATAAAAATAAAAATCGGCCAAGTGCAAGTCGGACACGCACACGAAGGGTTCCGTACCATCATAGCAAAAAAAACGAAAAAAAAAAAACACGTTTATTATATGGAGTTGTACCCCCTTAATAATTTCATTTTTTTATTTTTAGTATTTGTTGTTATAGCGGCAACAGAAATACATAATTTGTGAAAATTTCAGCTTTCTAGCTGTCACGGTTTATGAGATACAGCCTGGTGACAGACAGACAGCGGAGACTTAGTAATAGGGTTCCGTTTTACCTTTTAGTTACGGAACCCTAAATATCATAATTCGTGGCTCACCGGCGGAAAATGTCATTGATTCGCAATACTTATGTTTACAGATCGAGTGTGATGCAAATATTACCGTCATATTGTGAAATCATACCTATAAATATAACACATCGTTGATTGTCGCGAAATGACGGCATGTTGAAATTATAACTGTGTGTAAAGGTTAAAACGACTCCAAAAAATATGTCCCTTTCTGCGTGTTAATCTAGGCCTGACGAAGAGTTCAGTGTATTCTTACGAGATTATTATAATATAAATAAAATATGAAAATTAAAATCGTTATCCATACAAATATCATAAAAGCGAAAGTCTTGTAACAGACTGAATTTTAATTTCACTTTTTAGATGGACTGGGAACGATGTATGGCTACACTAGCTGACCCGCGCAGCTTCGCCCGCGAGTATATTAATAAGTCATCCAAATAGCTTTTAATAAAAATTTCATCCTCTATTTCAGCCCTCCGGCGACTGATTTTTGAAAAAAAAAATAGCCTATGTTCGACCCCGGATCTTCAACTATATCCATGCTTAATTTCATGAAAATCGGTCCAGCGGTTTAGCCGTCAAAGCGTAACAGACAGACAGACAGACAGACTTTCGCATTTATAATATTAAGTATGGAAGTATGGATGTTTAAGTTTCTGGTGTAACCGAGTAGACTGATGTTTTTTTATTTCATAAGGAGCCATCCATAAATTACGTCACACGAATTTCATGATTTTTTGACTCCTCCACAGTCCTTGTCACATCTGGTCACATTTGTGAGACCCCCTCCCCCCTAGTGTGATGTAACATATTCTACAATTTTACACTGGCAAATGATCTCCTTCGATTATTTTTTATCTATAAACACAAAGGAATTTAGAAAAAGGTTTATTTTGAAAAAAAAAAACGTCATGTCACAAAATCGTCGTCGAGTCGGGGATCGAACCCGAGCCCCGACGCGTAGTCAGGTCGCTAACCGCTCGGCCAACGGGGCGGACTTAAATGTATTTGTTATGCATTTTATTTAAAAACTAGCTGTTGCCCGCGACTATCGTTCGCGCGGACTTCGTTTACTCCGCACAGCTCCTCCCCTGTGGGTGATAGCGTGATAATATATAGCCTATATGTTGACCCGACCTGTTAGTTATATGCATGCAAAATTTGAAGTAAATCCATGCAGTACTTTTTGAGTTTACCCCGGACATACATTGACTTTCCTACGATTTTATTATATGTATCTATACATATAATAAAATCGTAGAAAAGTCAAAACTGTACATTGAATATTTTTTTAAAAGAATACTTGGGGGGTGATCTACAATCGATATCGAAGCCAAAAATATAGTTTTTAGAATTTTTGTCTGTTTGTCTGTTTATCTGTTTGTCTGTTTGTCTGTATGTATGTCCGGGGTAAAAACTGAATGGATTTACTTCAAATTTTGCATGAATATTACTAATAGGTCGGGTCAACATATAGGCTACATACTATCACGCTATCACCTACGGGGGAGGGGCAGTGCGGAGGAAACGAAGTCCGTGCGGACGAAGTCGCGGGCAACAGCTAGTATAGAATAGATACAGATATTAGGTTTCTGCAGTTCTTAGCAATGTACAATTTAACTTTTCCAAATTTCATACTCGAAAGTTTTCGCAATTGTCTTGAAAAGGGATCTAATGTTTTTCTTTCACGCATTAATGTATAAAAATTACTATTAACAGATAAATGTCTTGTGGTTAAGAGTAAATCAACTTTACAAAAAGTTTCACTGAACAATACGCATAAACATTTGTAATACAGGTAAGCCTTCCTAGAAGTCACTATTGTCGAGATGTACGATGTCATTTGAAATAGAAATGTATTGAAAAAAAAACCGGCCAAGTGAGAGTCGGTTTCGCGCACGAATGGTTCCGTACCATGAACTATAAAAACGGCAAAAAATCACGTTTGTTGCATGGGAGCCCCCTTAATTATTTATTTTATTTTAACTTTTTAATTGAATATATACCTAACTAAATATTCTATGAATATTTCTAGCGTCTACCAGTTGTCGTTATTAAGATCGAGAAAAAAATGGAAAAAAAATCACGTTTGTTGTATACTTGTATGGGATCCCCCCTTAAATATTTATTTTAATCTGTTTTTAGTATTTGTTGTTATAGCTGCAACAGAAATACATCGTCCGTGAAAACTTTCAACCGTCTATCACGGTTCATGAGATACAGCCTGGTGACAGACAGACAGACAGACAGACAGACAGACTGACAGACGGACGGACAGCGAAGTCTTAGTAATAGGCTCCCGTTTTACACTTTGGATATGGAACTCTAAAAATATATATCGAAACTGTTTTTAAAGACAAATCTACCAACAAAAAATGTCTAAGTACTTATTACTAAGGAAACTAATTAACTTGCAAATTTCTGCGACCTATTACGAGTACCAAATGTACCCTTGCGATGCCACTGAAATAGAGATATTTTTTCCCTTTCAGTGGCATTGCAAGGGTACACGTAAAAGTTCTTTTTTTTTTTTTTTTTTATAGTAGAGGGGGCAAACGAGCAGACGGTGCACCTGATGGTAAGTGATCACCGCCGCCCATGGACATCCGCAATACCGGGGGTATTGCAGCTGCGTTGCCGGCCTTTTAAGAATGAATAAGCTCGTTTCTTGAAAGTCCCTAAGTCGTATCCATTCGGAAACACCCCCGAGGGTAAAAGATTCCACAAAGGAGTAATGCGAGGCAAGAGGTGTCGACAAAAGCGCACGGTTGTGGATTTCCAGACATCGAGGTGGTGAGGATGGAACTTTAAGTTTTGACGCGATGTCCGATGGTGGAATTTAGCGGCAGGCATTAGTCCGAACAACTCGTCGGAACACTCCCCATGATAAATACGGTAAAAGATGCAGAGCGAGCCTACATCTCTGCGTAACGCCAAAGAGTCAAGCCGATTAGAAATAGCCTGGTCGTCGACGATTCGAACCGCTCTACGTTGAATGCGATCAAGAGGAAGAAGCTGGTACTGAGGAGCTCCGGCCCAGAGGTGAGAACATACTCCATGTGAGGTCGAATTTGGGCCTTGTAAAGTTGGAGGCGATGGGCTGGCATGAAGTACTGCTTTGCTCTACTGAGTACACCAAGCTTTTTGGAGGCTAGTTTAGCCTTCCCTTCCAAATGACCGCGGAACTGAACGTTGTTCGATATGTCGACTCCCAGAATTCCAATACTGGCTGAGGCTGTCAGGAGAGTATTTTCGAACCGAGGTGATACGACAAAGGGTGTTTTTTTGCGGTGAACGCACAGAGCTGCGTCTTTTTGGGGTTAAATGTAATAAGGTTTTGACGACCCCATTCTGAGACATCAGTTAGTTGATTCTCGAGTTCAGACACGAGCTTGATCCGGCCCTCTTCGACGTGTTCCCGAGAAATACCGCTACGGCCGGAGTATGTAGCATCAACAGTACTGTCGTCCGCATAGCAATGTATGTTACTAATTTGCAACATATCATTGATATGCAGAAGAAACAGAGTCGGTGATAACACGCAGCCTTGGGGAACACCAGCATTGACAGGTTTAAGATCGGAGCATGCACCGTCGACTACGACCTTAATGCTCCGATCAGCCAAAAAACTGGTGATCCACTTGCATAGTTTCTCGGGAAGCCCATAGGAAGGCAGCTTTGAGAGAAGCGCTTTATGCCATACCCGATCGAAGGCCTTCGCTATGTCTAAACTAACTGCCAATGCCTCCCCCTTGGACTCAACTGCCTCCGCCCAACGATGTGTCAAGTATACTAGAAGATCACCAGCTGAGCGGCCACGACGGAAACCGTACTGACGGTCACTAATCAGCTGGTGCTCTTCTAAATACTTCAGGAGCTGACAGTTTATAAGTGTCTCCATGACTTTGGAGAACAAGGAGGTTATGGCTATTGGCCGATAGTTTGACGGATTAGAGCGATCTCCTTTTTTAGGAATGGGATGCACTAAAGCTGTTTTCCATGAATTCGGTACCACGCCGAGTGAATAGGAGAGCCGGAATAGGTGCGTCAATACTGGCGCCAACTCTGGAGCACATACTTTAAGCACAACAGGAGGGATGCCATCAGGCCCACTCGACTTGTGGATGTCCAAAGAAAGAAGTGCTTTACGCACAGCTGACTGCCGAAACTGCGGTTCTGGCATGGAACTATCACACTGCGGGATGGTAGGCGGTGTGTTCCCTCGGTCATCCAGAGTCGAGTTGGCCGCAAAAAACGAGCCCAGAAGATCGGCTTTCTCCTTTGCGGTATGGGCCAGAGAGTCATCGTCTCTGTGCAAGGATGGAAATGAAGGCTGGGAGAAATTCCCTAAGACAGCCTTGGCGAGAGACCAGAACGCACGAGTGCCAGAAGGAAGGCGAACTAATTTCTCACCAATTCTGCCAATGTGTTCCGCTTTTGCCTTGGCGATAGCTCTTTTGAAGAATCTCGAGGATGAGTTGTATTCCTTTCGTAATGCGCTAGTTTTTACATCACGAGATGCCGACGCAGCAGCCCAAGCTCGGTAGCATTCCTGCTTTCGGCGTAAAGCCGTTTTGCAGTGGCGACCAAACCAAGGCTGAGACTTGCCACCGATGGGCACCGCAGAAAACGGAATGAAAAGTTCCATGCCCTGCAGCACCACATCAGCGACAGAGTCAGCGACAGCATTCGGATCATCCAGCGAGAAGCACAACTGCCCCCATGGGTAGGATGCAAAGAAAGACCGCATCCCGTCCCAATCTGCTGACCTATAGTGCCAAACGCGACGACAGCCTGCAAAGGGAGACCGTGATGGGCGCGTGACCGGCACTTTGCTCCGGATCAGGCAGTGATCCGACGCGCCAAGTGGAGCGTCCACCGATACCTGATAACGATCCGGGTCAGAGGTCAGCAGGAGATCCAACAGTGAAGGCGTATGGCCATCCACATCGGGAACACGCGTAGGCGAGGTTACCAATTGCGTTAGACCATACGCCAAGGCAAAATCGTGAACAGACCTCCCCGCATGATCGGTGGTGCGAGAACAAAGCCATTCGGCGTGGTGGGCATTAAAATCGCCCAAGATCACGATCTCTGCGAAGGGGGTCTGCTCTAACACGGAATCCACAGCCGTTTGTAAGCGCTCAATGAGCCGGTCAATTTCAGTATTCCCGCTATGGGACCTGTATAGGCACGCGTAGCTGCGTGGATGGTCGTCGCAAGCTACGCGTAACCAGAGGATGGATAGGTCCTGACCTTCAAGTCTGCCGAGGCGCCGATAACAAATATCTTCTCTGACGTATGCGCACACACCAGCCCGCGGTACAAAGGAATGTTCCAGTTTGTACCCCGGGTAGGAGAGGTAGGAAGTATCAGCCGGAGAAGATATCTGTGTCTCGGTCAAGAAGAGCAAAGCTGGCTTCGCCGTCTCGAGATGGTAGTGGACGGCGTTCAGGTTAGAATGAAGGCCCCTGATATTGCAGAAATCCACAGTAAGCGTGGTAGGGGGTGCCATGGTCTTCTTGCTCTGTTTGCCCCGGACAGAATTGTCTATGAGCGCAATTTTGCCCCCCCCAGAATACGCAGGGCAGCCTGAGCATCCATGATCTGGCTGGAATCCAGAGCACGGACGCTCAGGGGGGGATTCTCCACTGCTGGTACAAGTGCGCGGAAATATGCAAATTAACTAGTTTTCGTCTCTGAGTTATGGAATTTCGCAAATTAACGATTGACTATCTATACAATGGGTACTTATGTACAATATCATCCTACTATTTACTAGGCATGGATCATTTAACAGTTAACATATTAAATTTTGTACAGTACCCGGCGATAAATATTGCACATCGACCTTTGGAAAGAGACAATCGGCTAATTTCGGCTTCGTAGAGCGTTATCTCTGTCGCACAAAATACAAACAGTCCGGTACCTATTAGGAGCTGTTAAAACAAGTGATTTGCTTCTTTTGATATTTTTATTCTTTGTATAAAATACACTAATTTTTCTATAAGTGATGGCTTTAGGTTGGGGTAAAATAAAATAAAAAAACATTTTTACATTATGTTTACGTATTTAATTATTTTGGAACATTACAGCTTTAGTGTACATAATAAACACCATTATACCTATTGCTAAAATGAGACATTGCAATAAAAATAATAATAATTCTAATTCTCAATTACTTCCATTTCACTATCTGTGCTCTCAAAGAGGTCAATATCACTGTCACTATCAGCCGTATTTATTACTAATCTATCAGTGTAATTGTCTAAACTGTGTTGAATGCTTCTATATTCATTCTCACATTTGATTGCATGATCGCAAACCTTTTTCCACTCTTCAGCGCCGATCATGTTTACTTTTTCAGTCAATAATGTTTTTACTGTAGTTAAGTTCATACCCACATTTCTAGAGGCTACATAGCCTTTCAGTTGAGACCATATATTTTCAATTGGATTAAAATCCGGGTGATATGGTGGCAATCGCAACACAGTGTGCCCATGTTCGGCAAGTACTTTGTCCACAGAAAACTCTGTATACCTCTCCTTGTGCTGACATATAATAGCGTAAATCTGGGTTTTTGTTAATTTTGGATCAACTGGAATTTCATGTCTGTTTAACCAGTTGATCATTTCCCGTTTAATGGTGTTTGAGTTGGGGGGTCTCTCAACATACTTGTTGTGATAGGGTGCGTTGTCGATAACTATAATTGTCGATAACTATTAATCCAATTGAAAATATATGGTCTCAACTGAAAGGCTATGTAGCCTCTAGAAATGTGGGTATGAACTTAACTACAGTAAAAACATTATTGACTGAAAAAGTAAACATGATCGGCGCTGAAGAGTGGAAAAAGGTTTGCGATCATGCAATCAAATGTGAGAATGAATATAGAAGCATTCAACACAGTTTAGACAATTACACTGATAGATTAGTAATAAATACGGCTGATAGTGACAGTGATATTGACCTCTTTGAGAGCACAGATAGTGAAATGGAAGTAATTGAGAATTAGAATTATTATTATTTTTATTGCAATGTCTCATTTTAGCAATAGGTATAATGGTGTTTATTATGTACACTAAAGCTGTAATGTTCCAAAATAATTAAATACGTAAACATAATGTAAAAATGTTTTTTTATTTTATTTTACCCCAACCTAAAGCCATCACTTATAGAAAAATTAGTGTATTTTATACAAAGAATAAAAATATCAAAAGAAGCAAATCACTTGTTTTAACAGCTCCTAATAGGTACCGGACTGTTTGTATTTTGTGCGACAGAGATAACGCTCTACGAAGCCGAAATTAGCCGATTGTCTCTTTCCAAAGGTCGATGTGCAATATTTATCGCCGGGTACTGTACTAATTTTTTTAACAATTAACAACTGTTATTTATATATGCAAATACTGTTAAAAGTAATTTTTATGCATCACTAAAATTACCAATAACTTGATATTATTTATTTATTTAATACTTTATTGTACACAGAATACAATACAAAAAAGACAATATTAACGTAACATAAGTACAATGGGCGAGCTTATCTCTACTTAAAGAGATTTCTTCCAGCCAACCCGTTAAAGGAGAATAAAAAAAATGAAAATAAAGAATTGAGTAGACCTAGTGTACAAAATAGTGATATTATGATAATAATGTTATAAAAAATATTTGTGAGAGCGTTTCTTTTTTACTCGCTAACTTGATTTATGATAATACTGTTATTAAAAATATTTCGGTAGACCGTGATAATAATAACTGTTAAAAGTTATTAAAATTATTCTAGAGGACCTTTTTTGGGAGCTTCGTGTTTTACTGCTTCTAATACTTATTATATATAGGCTACTGATATAATTTAACATAAATAAATAACTGTTAAATATTAATTAACTTTAACAACATAACAGTTAATCTAATTTAACAATAATTTCCATGCCTACTATTTACTAATCCTATCCTACTAGTCGTACTAATCCTACTAATATTATAAAGGCGAAATTTGGTATGGATGGATGTTTGACTCCTTCAAGCGAAAGCGGCTCAACCGATTTGGATGAAATTTGGCACACATATAGATGATGACCAGTAATAGCAAAGAGGATACTTTTTATCTGGGATAAATAAGTTATTCCCGTGGTATTCACCAAAAACTTTTATGATGCAGCGGTTTGCAGGGATAGTAATGCATATTTTTAAAAAGATTATTAAATAATCTAAACACATTACTTAATCTACCTAATTTTAAAACATATTTTAAACATTGAAAACTTAAAACAGAAAAAATTCGCACGACAGGACTTGAACCTGCGACTTTGCCTCTGGCCGGCACGCTCTCATCTATCGTGTATAATATTAAAGTTGCATTAACCATTTATGAGAATTTTTGACACTGAATTTAGCCAATTGTGTATAAAAATATTTTTATTCATCTTCACATACAGTATTGTAAACACATTTCAAAACAATAATTATATGTCATAAAATGTTTAATGATTCGCGATTATATGGTAGATGCATAAACAATTTTACAATACTACCAGCTGCAACTGTAGCCCACTGCATTATAGAAGTTGTCTTGAATACCATGGAAACTACTTATAACTCCGGGATAAAAAAATCCTATTTGCTATTCCAAGTCATCATCTACATGCGAGTCAAATTTCATTCAACTCGATAAAACAGTTTTTGTGCGATTGAGTAAAAAATATCCAAAATTACATCAAAATTCCAATGTTTTGCATCTATAATATTATATAGTAGGTAATATTATAGAAGCAAAAGTTTAGAAATTGGATTGTAGGAACGACGGAATCGTTCAATAGTATTTAGATCTTTCAAAAACAATAACCCCTATTCTATGCCAACAAAAAAATTGCAACAGTTATACTGCGATTTATTATACAGGTATGAGTCTTGATGTGTCACTATATTTTTGGTGCAATGAAACAATTTTCCTCAAAATTTTGGGAAAAATTCATTATGTCATAGGTAACATTAAAATTTTGACAAATCAAGTCATAAATTAGTACAAATTTTCACCTTCCGAAAAGTACCTTTTTACTATTGATGTATGATATCACACATATTATTACATTAATATTCATGATTCACTTCAGCCTTCCATTACAAATTTATAATAATACATCTTTAAATCAATTTTTAAGAAAAAATAAAAATAATTCGAACGAAAGCTCGTATTCGTTGAAGTCTTTTACCTAACCCCATTCCTGTAGGAACGATGACCGTAAACACATTTTCTGTATTTATAACACATGACACTACCTTGAGCTGACATTCACACCTCTTATGTAAATTAGTGATAATCATTTTGCAATTTACATCACCAAAGAATTACGCCGAATGTCAGTGCAGCAGTTAGAAAAAAACAAGAAGTAAATAATGACCGCGAATAAGAATGTAACCTCAAAAACAGTTAAAAACCGTTGGAAATACCCAAATCCTCGTCGTCCTGCCATTACATATTTCTTTTATGTGGTTGGTCACACAAACCTCCAATAACATTAAATCACACAACACTAATTCACTTACAGTTTATTTTTGATTAATTTCCCGAGAAATTTCGTAAACAAAATGGCGAGCGAACATACCGCGAGCCACGACACCGTGCCTCGGCCAACTGACTGGTGTTCGAACTTCGAGACTCGAATAGCGAACGTCAAACAGGCTTATGACGATGAATGTGTGCGTAACAGTTAATACACATAGATAAGTAGTGGTGATACCGTGCGGAGGCTTGAATGGGGAATAGTGACTCAATAGTCAGTAGGTTGAAAAAGTAGTTATTTTTTGTCACATTCGAAATGTTTAAAAATAAAATGTGATCTGGCAACACTTTAATTTAAATATTGAATGCCAAGGCTGAATTTAATAACTCTCTTTTTAAAATAATAACGGGCAAACATAACGTAGAATAACGGCTTAGTGCAATCTTTGCGATAATAATTTGATAAGTGCCGATAAAGGGAGATATTAGAATATTTGGTTCCTGGTATATGAAATAGTTTGAATAAGTGACAAATATTGCGTTTAGAATTTTTTTAAAAGTTACGATGTACTCAGCCTAGATTTTTTTAAAATATGAATTTTCGGATAAGCGATTTAAAATGAACAACAAACCCTTTTATGCATCCTTTTGCTGGCGGGTATACAGAGTGATACAACATAATGTGAAGGAGATTTATAAAGTAGACCTAAAACTCCTACAAGATCATAATCACAACCGGAATCATCAAATGAATTTAATATACAATAAGCCTATATTAGAATTCAACGGACACTTTTTAATAGCAAGTACATTTGAAATAAAAAGGAGCACTTCGTGAAAGTCACGCCTTCCTCAAAATCGTATCCACTTTCATACTTTTTAAACAAACAAAGATCTTGCTATTCTGCCATGAAATTAACACTTTTTTTTATTTATGACAAACGGAATAAGTAAAACAAATGTTGAATTAATTGTTGCAAAATGTTTAACAAAATGTAATATAAAATATAAGAAAAGGGAAGTATGTAATATAAATAATCGAAACTTACAAAACAAAAGACCGTATAAATATAATAATTTTGGTATATTTTTATAAAAGAAATAATCAAGTGACATCTATTTAATCTGTTATATGTGAGTGGCATAAAATATTTTGCTTTGTTTATTATTTATACCAATGAACTTTAAAAATCAAATAATTTAATAACAAGAGCTAAAAGCGCAACAAAGATATGTTGCCGATATATTACGACGTAAATGATTAAAATTTAAATGTAATAAATGACCATTTGTCCAAATTCAACTTACAGTAATCCTTGTTGGTTTTTCGTGAATTACAGCATTTAAAAGTATCAAAAATATTATTTAAATTTGAGAAGAACTTACTAATTGATCGTAACGTATGATATCCATCTATCAACATGCGTTGGATTCTAGGCAAACTTTGTATGGACACTCATCATTTTCCTTAATACTCACATTTCCAAAGTTTATTGATAATGTGGTGATTTTCTAATTCCTTACTTTGTTGATCGACAAGATGAGTTTGTCAAAATTGAAGAACTTTGAGCAGAATAAAGGAACTTAATGTACGAGCGAGTGAAATTCGTACGTGGCTAAAGGAAAATAATGTTCTTTAATTAAATTAGTGGTGGCAAGTGTCATCGCAACCTGAGTGAGGGTATGATGAGAGTAATGAATGTGGAAGAAGCAAGACAAGCCTACAAAGAATCGTGATGTATGATACTCGGTTCTCTCTGCCTACAACGTAAGGGATCTGACTTGAAGATATGTTGTTGTTTTTGTTATAAATATATTTCGATGTATTAATATATCACAAGCAATTAATTTACTTTTGACCGCCCCGTTGGTCGAGTGGTTAGAGACCCTGACTACGCAATCAACGAGGCTCGGGTTCGATCCCCGACGGGGACAAGCATTTGTGTGATGAGCATAAATGTTTGTATTTCCGGGTTTGGGTGTTTATTATATATATTCTAGTATTTATATATGTATTTCTATGTATTAGTATCGTTGACTAACACCCATAACACAAGCAAATAATTTGCTTACTTTGGGGTTAGATCAGTAAGTGTAATTTGTCCCGTGAATTATTATTATTATTATTACTTACTTTGGGGTTAGATCAATTTGTGTAACTTGTCCACAGATATTTGTATTATGGTGGCGACACGTTTCGACAATTATTTGTCTTTTACAAACTGCGTGACAGGAAAGAGGAAAACCAAACCAAGGAAAGAATGTGCAGTGATAACATCACCTTTAAACTTAGTTGTTTACTGACAACATTCAGTGTAACAAAATGTCGGATTCCTACAAACCCTTGTAGATAAACATGCAGGTCAAGGTTCAAGCATTTCAGACAGCACTATAAAGTAGGTCGATGCTTATTTTCCTTCTACATCGTGCACTGGACTCACGATTGATTTTTTGATGATGTCATTTAATTTCTACGAAGCCAGATGTGATTGAGTCAGATTGAAAGACACATGAACAATCAGTTTTATTAGAAACTATCTGTGTGAGGACACTGACTGAATCTTGTATGAACCCCAAAAGAACAATGATTTTTAGAATAAAAAAGCCAATGTTTAAAGACATATTTTACCTGTATACGATATAAAATACATTCTATTCTGTTTTACCACTACACACGCACACACACACACACTCACACACGTATACAATAACATTGGATTGGGTGCCGCCAAACTTAGACTTCCTAAAAATCTGAACCCATTTGGCCACGGAAATTTCGAGAATTTTTGAAAAATTCTCAATTTTTTTTGGTAAAACAATGTTTTTCTTCCAAACTTCTAAATGAATGCGCAGATTGAGTACAAAATCTTATTAACTCTATTCCTTAAAAAACTGCGCTCAATGCCGTATTACTTCAAAATCCATTCTTGAGTTAAGGTTGACGAAAAAAAATGTGTTTTTTGAAGATTTTTCAACCGATCAATTTTTGAAATTTTATAATATTTAAGAACTCGAAAAACTAAATATATATATATATCGAAATTAAATTCGAATTAAATTTCCAAAAGTTACAACTTTTCAAATATCAAAATTATGTTGTTTATAACACACTTACTTCATATTTTTAAAATAACTTGTAGGGTATAGAGATTGATCTAATCAACTTTTCTCCTTACACAACTACATCAAATACGAGGGTGGATTGAAAACTATTAAACCAAGAAAATAAACATATACTAAAATAGTTATCAAGTTCGATGCACTTTTGCCATCTCCCATTCTAGACATTTAGACCGTTAAAAAACAATGAATTTTCTTTAGAGCCAAAATATTCGTCTACTGCTGTTTTGACTTCGTCGTTTGTAGAGGACAAAAAGAAGTCTAACGGTGCCAGATCAGGTAAATAAGGCGGATGCGGTAATAGTTCAAAGCCACAATTGTGAATTTCAGCCATTGATTACACAGACACACGTCTGTGTAATCAATGGCTGAAACATGGGCGTTATCTTGATGAAACAGGACTTTTCTTCTGAGCACTCCTGGACGTTTTACTTTTATTTCCTCTCATAAACGACGTAGTAAGATAAAGTAGTAATCAGAGTTTATAGTCTGACCCTTTTCAAGATAATCAATCATAATCACACCCATCGAGTCCCAGAATACTGAAGCCATTACCTTATTTGCTGACAAAAGCGCCTTAGCCTTTTTGGGGGATGGTCAACCAGGTCTTCTCCACTATTTTGATAGTTGTTTTGTTTCTGGCGCACAGTAAAAGTGCTACACTGTGCATCGCGATCGATCGCGGCCGCTCGCGATGGTTCAAAAAATCTTCTGCATCGGCTTCAAATAACTCCAAACAGTCATGCGAAATAGTCAATCGCGTTCTTCTTTGTTCATCAGAAAGCAGTCGCGGAACCCACCTAGCAGACACTTTGTGGAAACCCAATTCGTTGACTATGACATTTTGAGTTCGTTCATAAGAGATGCCTATAATCTCGGCTATCTCTCTACTTTTTAATCTGCGGTCTCCCATAATCAAGTACTTTTTTTAATATTTTCGTCAGTAGTGGACGTCGAAGGCCTTACAGGTCGGGGTTCATCTTTCACACTCTCTCTCTGCCACGCTTGAATTCTGCTATTCTGCTTTCGTAATTATTTGGTGAATAGATGTACATATATTACTGCTTCCATAATTATTTGGTGGATAGATATATATTACTGCTTCCACAATTATTTGGTGGATAGATATATTACTGCTTCCATAATTATTTGGTGGATAGATATATATTACTGCTTCCGTAATTATTTGGTGGATAGATATATTACTGCTTCCATAATTATTTGGTATATATATATATTACTGCTTCCATAATTATTTGGTGGATAGATATATATTACTGCTTCCGTAATTATCTGGTGGACAGATATTTCGACCGGTCCTACATAAGTTGTCGTAACTTACAAAATGTGTTTTTTGTTTTTTGTTTATAAAAATGACTCCATTTTAAGAACACAAAAAATAAAAATGAAATTTCTCTTAGAAGGTGAATTTATCTAATAGAAAATTTGTTTTTATTATTTATGTTATATAATAGAGACAAATAGAGTTCTTTTAATAAACAAAACAAAAATCACATTTTTTAAGTTACAACTTATGTAGGACCGCGACCGGTCGAAATATCTATCCACCAAATTATTACGGAAGTACGGATTAAGCTTTATCCCTTCAAATCACACAAAATCGCGTAGAGTTTGCTGTAGGCCAAAAGGTTTTCTTCGGTTTTGTGTCAACCCTACTTCAAATCCACTACTATTATAATATTGGTAAATACTAAATATAGATAAGAAGTCGGTAGATACAACCCTAAATAATTGCACCAATTATTGAAAGTCAGTAACCAGTCAACCTCTAATTTCAATAATAAAGTAATTATTATTGAATACAATACATATATGGGCGATTCCCTTGCCAACTGGATATGGAGAACAACGTGACCCAGAATTCAAATCCAATGCAACCATTGTATATGGAGATCTTGTTCTATGTCACATTGATTACTTAGTAATGCCTGCGCATAATTAATTTGTTACAATATTATATTTTGTAGTCGCCATATTGATCTTTTATGATAAACGAGCAATTCAATTTTTAAAAAGTTTACTCTAAACGCCTGGTTTCTATATTAGTAACCGAACTCATTTTAGTTACGAGTAATAAAAGTTTCTATGAGCTAAAACTGTTCTATAAAAGTCAAATTACGATAAGTGCAAATAACTTACGGAACGTTTTGTCATTATTTTTTTGTACATTATAAGATAGTAACCTAACAGATGGTTTTCCTGATGAAAAGAGATAATGGCCACATATAGACACCAAAGATGATAATATTCTACACTTTCATCGTCGGCACTTGGTGAAACTCCATTTTAATGTAATATTTTATAACTTATACACTTGTACTGTTTCACAATATTGTGAACTGAAACTTATACACTTGTACTGTTTCACAATATTGTGAAACAGTACAAGTGTATAAGTGATAAAATATTACGTTAAAGATGATAATGGTGCGTTGCTATCCGTATGGCGGAATGGCAATACCTCATGCGTAAGTCTGCCGTCTATGATATCCTTCAAAGAAGAACACGTCGATGCCAAGCAAAGTAACAAATACCCGGACGAGGCGTAGGCGAGGCGAGGAACTTTACGTAGCACTACCTTACCTTACTAGTAGTCACGATGGTAGTGACACGTATAGCCAATCGGTCGCCTCTTACGACCTGCCTGGCAGAACGGCAGTTAGTCTATTCTTCAATAGACCAACTGCAGAATGAGCATTTGATGGTAAGTGATCACCGCCAATTGACATCCGCAATACCAGAGGTCGTGCAGTTGCGTTGCCGGCCTTTTAAGAATGAGTAAACTCTTTTCTTGAAGGTCCTCAATTCCCAAGTCATATCCCTTCGAAAACACCCCTGCCGGTAATTGATTGCACAACAGATTAGTGCGGGACAAAAAATTACTGCGATTATGTAGTTCAATAATTTTGTCCACATTTTGCCTTGGTGTTTCCGTCTATAAAAAGCCTAGACAACTCTGACTATCCATAAATTACGTCACACGTTATGGAGTAGCGAGGGGGTCGAAGAAGTGTGACAAGGGGTGGGGACTGGGGAGGGGTCCCAAATTATGTGACATCACAAATTTTTTAAAATATATTATTTTATATTTAAGTATTAGCTGTTGCCTGCGACTTCGTTCGCGCGGACTTAGTTTACTCTGCACTGCTCCTCCCCCGTAGGTGATAGCGTGATAATATGTAGCCTATATGTTGACCCGACCTATTATGCAATATAATATTCATGCAAAATTTGAAGTAAATCCATGCAGTACCTTTTGAGTTTACCCCGGACATGCATACAGACAAACAGACAAAAATTTTAAAAACTATCTTTTTGGCTTCGATATCGATTATAGATTACGCCCCAATTATTTTTTAAAAAAAATATTCAATGTACAGTTTTGACTTTCCTACGATTTTATTAAGTATAAGTATAGATTACAAAAGTAAATTTGAAAAGCCACCTGTATAGATAAAAAATAATCGAATGATATCATTATTCCAAATTCAAATTGTAAAATATGTGATATCACACTAAGGAGGGGGAGGACAACACAAATGTAACCAGCTGTGACAAGGACGGGGGATGGGGGTAAAAAAATCATGAAATTCTTGTGACGTTCATGGATGGCCCCTAAGACTCCAGCCAAACTCCTACAAATGCAATCCTATATGTCCCTTGTTAAATCGGTTGCAAAATTATTAAGCCGATGAATAAACAGAATTGGTAATTAGTACGGCCTACGCCGCCTTAGTCACTTCGGCGATTACTAGTCTTGTTTTGCAATATACTAGATATGGGACTTAATTCGCTGGAATATTTGTTTGTGGTTAAATAATCGTTTTATTTTTAGAGTAGCCTATATAGGTGTCACCATATTAATTTCTGTGCTCATAAAAGAGCATTTAGATTTGTAAGGTTCCGTAAATCCGAAGAAAAAACGGATCCTTTAAAGGATTACTTTTTTGTACGTTCTTCTGTCCGCATGTTCTTTTTTCTCAAGGCTTTTCTTTTCTCAATAACGCCTTCCTAGACTAGAATTAAAATTTTGTCTACCGTGTTGGTTTAGGATTCTTTGAAGAATAGATTACAGGCAGGTCGTAAAAGGCGAACGTCAGGCTATATGAGTCACTACCATCGTGACCACTAGTTGGTAGAGTTCTGTATTGTCTCGACCGGGTCTGGTACTATCGCCTTAGTTATTCCAGCCGCAATAGCGTCAGTATATTCACTGTCGTGTTCCTGTTGGAGGGTAAGGTAGGCGGTAAACTTATAGATGTGACATTAAGGCCCCGCCACAAGTGTCTAAACCCGATGGTTTCTCCTTCCATCAGGAGAGTCATTTGCTTTTTTGCTTACTTATGATATTAAAAGGAGCAATTAAATTTTTAAGGTTCTGTACCTCAAAAGCAAAAGCTGAACCTTTTTAAGATTACTTTGTTGTACGTCCGTCTGCCGAGACGTTGTGATGTCAAGACCTCTATCTCAAGACTTTTCTTAATAACGCGCCTACGTTCAAGTTGAAATTTATATGAAATACTCGAGTGTACAGTCTCTTTCAACTGTGAAAAAAATCCAATTTTAAAGTCAACGCGATTTAAAGATAATATTTTATGCATATTTTGTGATTTAAATATAGAAAATCATTCATTTTGGACTTGTTTGTGATATAATCATATTTTAAGGGTAACTAATATAAATATATTTATCCTGTATTGTGTATTCTTTGTATTTATTCTGTAACTAGCTGCAGCGTGCAGCCGGCTGCATTATACACAGTTTTTGGCGCATCCCGCGGGATCACCTCATTTTTACGGGATAAAAAGTAGCCTATGTGCTATTTCCAGGTCATCAGCTACATGTGTGCCAAATTTCATTCAAATCCGTTCAGTAGTTTTTGCGTGATTGAGTAACAAACATCCATCCAAACATCTATCCAAACATCCATCCAAACATCTACTTTCGCATTTATAATATAATAATAATAATAATATATAATATAATATAGATAAAAGACAAGTAATTAGATTTTTATAAAGTTTGGATTTTATGCAGTTGTAATGGAATATTAAAATATAGTCCAATCAGTTATTTCATTATAAACAAATTTTGTTTATAATGAAATTATTGACTGGCGATATTTTTATAGCGTATGGTAGTATATTGATCGATATTATTATACGATTAAATTATCACTTGTACATTAACTACACTTTGTGATTTTATTTTTAACATATCACTCAAACGGTTTCACTTTTTTAAGCATCTTTACGATGTTAATATACTTAAGATGCTTAAAAAATGGAAACCGGTTGAGTGAAATGTTAAAAATAAAGTCACAAAGTGAATTAATGTACAAGTGATAATTTAATCGTATAATAACAATGGAATTTCACCAAGTGCCGACGATAGAAAATATAGAATAAATTATACTAGCTGTTGCCTGCGACTTCGTCTGCGCGGACTTCGTTTACTCCGCAATGCTCCTCCCCTGTAGGTGATAGCGTGATAACATGTAGCTTATATGTTGACCCGACCTGTTAGTAATATTCATGCAAAATTTGAAGTAAATCCATGCAGTACTTTTTGAGTTTACCCCGGACATACATACAGACAAACAGACAAAAATTCTAAAAACTATATTTTTGGCTTCGGTATCGATTGAAGATCACGCCCCAAGTATTCTTTTAAAAAAAATTCAATGTACAGTTTTGACTTTCCTACGATTTTATTATATGTATAGATATAGATATTGATCGAGGTGAGGAAAATTAATGCGTGAGTATAAATTAAACAGTTGGCATTTTTGTTGTATATTAGGATTACCTACTTTGCTACTTCTCTTGCTGTTACAATGAAAGATAACAGTTATTTTGAGATAGCATTGTATATCATATTCATGTTTAACAAAAATGTGGTTTATATGTAAATAGATTTTCGGGTGAAACACAATTTTGTGACAAAAACATCGAGCCAAGCTCTATCGCTCAAATATTAAAAAGTATTTTCTCGCCCGTATCCCCGAAGAGGTAGGCAGAGGTACAACCAGTGCGCCCACGATTAGCCGAAAATAACCCCACAATGTGATAGGTAGCAAGCCTATCGCTAATTTCTATCACAATACTAAAAAAAACACATTTTTGAATTGCCCGACCCGGGAATCGAACCCGGGACCTCATGTGGTCAACACCAACACCCGACCACTAAGACCACTAAGACCACACAAATAGACACTATTAATTTGTTAACGGAATAGTTTCTCGTGTTAATTTTTTTTGTAAGATTTTTTACATCTGTCAACCCAGTGATTGTGTAACTGCGCTTGTCTTACGTTAGAGGAAGTGGCATGATCACATTCATTATATTTACAAATCAATTTGCGTCAGTGAACGCCTCGGAGCCTGGCTAAGTGATAATAACTATCATTTTAACGCTCCGCTTATTTTTTAAACTAGCTGTTGCCCGCGACTTCGTCCGCGCGGACGTCGCTTACTCCGCACAGCTCCTCTCCGTAGGTGATAGCGTGATAATATGTAGCCTATATGTTGACCCGACCTATTAGTAATAGTCATGCAAAATTTGAAGTAAATCCATGCAATACTTTTTGAATTTACCCCGGACATACATTGACTTTCCTACGATTTTATTATATGTATAGATAATGATTTACATGTAACTTAACACCGATACGATGATTGAAGCCCCGTTTTCACTTAGATTATTGCAAGTGCGAGTGTTTAATGCAGGTGCTAAGTATTAGGCATAAAATACGTGAAGACAGCCGTTGATCAGTGCGAGTGATAAGTAATCAGCGTCTATTCACTTTTACTACGCTGAATATTAATCACTCGCACTGATCAACGGCTGTCTTCACGTATTTTTACCTTATACTAAGCACCTGCATTAAACACTCGCACTCGCAATAATCAAAGTGAAAACGGGGCTTGAGGTCTATATTGTACAAGACGTTATATTGATCCAAACTCCAGATCTTATAACAGTGATGCCAGCTTGGGAGTTCTCCCCTAAAAATTATACTTCCCCTTAAATCAAGCAAATATTTTGAAAATATATCTGTCAAAACCTATATAATACAATCATATCTGTGTATATCATTGTATTAAGGTACCAAATTATGCCTTTGAGGATCGGACAGGGTTTTTTTACACACTATCCCTAGTAGGAGTCATGATATGATAAGTCACAACTCACAATAGATGTAGTCATCTATATAAATATTATAAAGAGGAAATATTTGATTTTTTGTTTGTCACGATTTAACTCAAAAACTCCTCGACCTATTTTAAAAGTTCTTTCACCTTTAGAAATCTATATTATATAGGAGTGACATAGGCTACTTATTATCCGACAGAGAAAAGGGAAGTAATGATTTGGTCACACGAACGAAGTCGCAAGCAACTGTTAGTTATAAATGCGAGGGTCTGTCTGTTATGCTTTCCCTGTTAGTCCGAGCCCCCTAAAGAACATTTAGAACAAAGAGTTCGGACTGGGGACTCAACAATATCTGCAAAACAGTCGCGATTATGAAGTCACGAGATTTGTCTTATAAATTTCATGTATCATCAACTTTACATAAAACAAAGTACTATAATATATCTGAATACCTAGATGACAGGAAAGCATGGGATTAACTGCTCCTCATATCAGCAATCCTTATTAATTTAATTAACATTTAGATACTAATTAAACATTATGTAAATACCTTATTTAAAAAACGTTATAAAAAAAGACAAGCCCGCTTGAGTTTCTTCCGCCGGATCTTCTCAGTATGTGGCCGCGTTTCCGATCCGGTAGTAGTTTAAAAAAAATGTTGACGCGTCAAAATAATTTGTAAAAAGTTTTATTGAATAAAGTACTTCTGATTTCTGATTTCTATAAGCAATTTTACACCTTAACTTTTTGTAGATAATAAATTACAGAGTTCTAAAGTAACATATAAAAAACCAGCCGAATTGAGAATTGAGAGTCCTTTTATGGGAAGTCGGTTTAAATAACTGGGCATTAAATAATTTTTGCATTTCACGTTCAACTCACAAATCAAAGTGACTTGAATATAAATTAGTATTAGCATAGCCGGCATCGAACCTAAACTAGTGCACTTTCCAATAAATCCATGCGGATTTCACAACCAGTATAAGCTGATGTGTCTTTGATATATTTAATTGGTACCAGTTGTAACGAACGGTACGAAATCACGGACGCAGATATTCATATACTCCATAGACATTTCGCTCATTTGCGACAGCATTAACATTTCTCAAAAAAAAAACACCATTTGACCGTCCCGTCGGTCGACTGGTTAGCGGCCCTGACTACGCGATCGACGGGGCTCGGGTTCGATCCCCGACGGAGACAAGCATTTGTGTGATGAGCATATATGTGTTTCCAGGTTTAGATGTTTATCAAATATATTCCAGCATTTATATATGTATTTCTATGTATTAGTATCGTTGACTAGCACCCATAACACAAGCAAAATAATTTGCTTACTTTTGGGGTTACATCAGTAAGTGTAGTTATTTTACAGATTAGACATTATTGTCGCTAATCACCAAAACGAAAGAAATAATATAATAATGATTGATCGATTCTGCGGTCTAGTTGTCCGGTGTCGGCGTTGATCATATGAGATGCTAGGTTCGAATCTCGCGTTGGGCAATTAAAAAATGTGTTTTTTTGCAGTTTTCTGATAAAAACAACTTTGCCCGAGATTGAAAAAGTGCCCTGTTGGTGCCTTGCCACCTATCACATTGTGGGACTAAACATCTTCGGCTAATCGTGGGTGCCCTGGTTGTACCTACCTCTGCCTTCCTCTTCGGGGATTAGGGCGTGTAGAATATAGATACTTTACAATACTATAATGACATAACTATGAAATTATTTTTTTTCTTACATACTCGTACTATGGAGCCTAAAAAAATGACGTTTTTACAGTAAACGGAGCATTATTTGCTCTCGTGTTGGTTTGGGCTCATTTAAAAGTCCAGTAAAAAGTTTAATGAAACCACGATCTGACCAGTTTTGGCGCAATGAGTAAAAATATGTTCATTAACACTTAAATAATGATATTATGAAAGAAATTTTGATTTAAATTTAGGGGAAAGGGATGAAAAAAATAAAAAAAGGGTTGAAAAATGCCTTTTTTTTATATAACTTAATAACGGTAGGAAATAGAAAAAAGTTTCAAGTAAAAGTTGTAGAGAAAAAAATTTTACACAAAAAAGTTCCTCTTCATTTTTTTGTTATCTGCTTTAGTTTAGCTACAGGATTAGCTATCGAGTCACTACCACCATGACTACTAGGCGGTAGAGTTGCGGAACGTCTCGCCTGGGTATTTGGTATCACCACCTTACCTTTTCCTGCCGCAATAGCGTCAGTGCTCTTCACTGTCGTATTCCGATTTGGAAAGTAAGATAGCCGGTAAACTTATGCATGTGATTGATAACGACTGACTGCTTCTAATATAAAAAGGAAGTAAATTCCACAGTTTCACAGAGTTATTAGTAAAAGAATCTGTAGAATATGAAAGAACTAGCTGTTGCCCGCGATTTCGTACGCGCGGACTTGGTTTACTCCGCTCCTACTGGTCGTAGCATGATGTTATATAGCCTATAACTTTCGTCAATAAACAGGCTATCCAACTCAAAAAGACTTGTTCAAATCGGTTCATCAGTTCTCGAGATTAGCCAGATTACAACCAAACAAACAAACAAACTCTACAATTTAATACATGTAATAAAATCGTAGAAAAGTCAAAACTGTACATTGAATATTTTTTAAAAAGAATACTTAGGGCGTATCTACAATCGATATCGAAGCCAAAAATATAGTTTTTAGAATTTTTGTCTGTTTGTCTGTATGTCTGTATGTCTGTTTGTCTGTTTGTCTGTTTGTCTGTAGGTATGTCCGGGGTAAACTCAAAAAGTACTGCATGGATTTACTTCAAATTTTGCATGAATATTACTAACAGGTCGGGTCAACATATAGGCTACATATTTTCACGCTATCACCTGCGGGGGAGGTGCTGTGCGGAGTAAACTAAGTCCGCGCGGACGAAGTCGCTGGCAACAGCTAGTATTAGTATATGTAGATTCGTAGGATTACTTACCTTGTATAAAAATTGTCTTATTTGTGAACTAAATACTAAACCTGACATTATTTACACATGAAACAGTTTCATATCCAACCTGTGGCCCCAAAGAGGTCATTGAAGTTTTTTATGAAGATATCCAACCGACAATCGAAGTTCCGGCTTTGATTCTCAGAACGAGCGCTGAGATACCCGTCCAATTTCACCCACAAAAGACACAACAAACGTTGATACACTTGTAATTACAAAACAAAAAGAATTTTACCACCAATTATAACTAAAGAGCTTTTCAAGTACTTGACATTGTTTTAAAGTATGCCGCAATACAGATCTCATTCTTGTCATAATTTGATCTCTTAAACAAATAGAACTAGCGGTTACTTGCGGCTTGTCTTGCAATATAACAGTTATCTATATGTATATTAATACGTGACTTTGTACCTCTTTTTAATATAAATACGCGAATGAGGTGTATGAAATTTGGCACAGTTAAAGTTGCATGAGTGTAGAAACCTATTATCTTGATCTATATTAATATCATAAATGCGAAAGTTTGGAAGGATGGATGTTTGGATGGATTTTTGTTACTCAATCACGCAATAACTACTAAACGGATTTGATTGAAATTTGGTACACAGGTAGATGATGACCTGGAATAGCACAAACGTTATTTTTTACCCCGGAAAAATAAGTTGTTCCCACGGTATTCACCAAAAACTTTATAATGCATCGGGCTGCACGCTGCAGTAGCGTCGCTACGCTCTATTAACGTCTATCACTATCTCTTTCCATCAGAGTGCTAAGTGTGAGTTTTTCTTTTCGCATTCGATCGTGAGCGCGTTTGGAGTTTACTAGGAATTTGTATGTGATTTATACAGCACCACCTAGTGGTAAACTGGTTTCTCACGTTTGCCATCTGCTTGTTTACTATCCTGTGATATAGAAAAAAATCTTCATTTTTTTATTTCACTATCCATAGTCCGTTGCTATCCGGCCACGATGTACCTCAGAGCAGGTCAGATACAAACACGAGCACCTAAAACATTTCTGTAATAATAACAATTTAAAAAAAAAATGGTACCAAATTTGGTCGAGACTTAACAGAACTCCAGCATACAGAAAGGAGATTGATAAGATTCTATACAAAGTTCGCCTCAAACGCAAAATCAACGCACGTTGATAGATGCTTAAATATTAAATTTTTAAAAATTAAAAATTAAATCGGTCGATTTATTTGGGATTTATTAACAACTAGCTGTTGCCCGCGACTTCGTCCGCGCGGACGTCGCTTACTCCGCACAGCTCCTCTCCGTAGGTGATAGCGTGATAATATGTAGCCTATATGTTGACCCGACCTGTTAGTAATATTCATGCAAAATTTGAAGTAAATCCATGCAGTAATTTTTGAGTTTACCCCGGACATACATACAGACAAAAATTCTAAAACTATATTTTTGACTTCGATATCGATTGGAGATCACTCCCCAAGTATTCTTTAAAAAAAATACAATGTACAGTTTCGACTTTCCTACGATTTTACTATATGTATAGATTAATTTGATAGTTTCGGCTGCCGCTATTTCCTTGTAGTACTTGAGGTTTATCTCATCAATCTCCATTCCTTAATTCCTGAAATTTCCTTGTTGTCAAGTCAGCATAACAAACACCTTTAGTACTCCGAAAGGTCATTCACATTTCTATTTGCGACAGCTACCTTAGAACCGTTTTACGATTCGTCCAAGCCGTACAAACATCATTAACATTTGTGTACACATTTTAGACATTATTTATTAACACATACGGTGTATATTTGCGTGTGATTGTTTGATGGTTTATGGCCTAGGAAGTGCAAGTCGGAAATTACAGAAATAGCTAGAGTGAGGTTTCCTGCTTCATGGTAATATTAATGTTATGGTTATTGGATAATATCTGGAAATGAACATTTTGATTTAGATGCGATCTTGACTGCCTCGATGGTCTAGTGTTTAGCCTGTCTGGTTCAATTATAAGAGTTATATTAAGAGTTATATTAATTGGAACGTCTTGCCTTGGTTTGAGACCAATAACACCGACTTATTTATCCCTGCCGCAATGGCACCAAAGCTTGTCACTGTCGTGTTTTCATTTATGTCAGCCATGAATCTCATTTTTCATCAGAAGTGCCATTTGTAAAGTTTTATGTATTTTAAAGGTACGGGAATTTTGAACCAAGAAAGCAAAGCATCATTAACACCTTGGGTGGCTATAGACGATGGTTGATTTTTCCATCAGGAGACCCATCTGCTTGTTTGCTATCTTATGACATCAAAAAAAATGTATATATATATATATATATATATATATTTGTAACATTTTTGATTGGATAATATTTGACTATGATGATTCATTTAGACGTCTAAGCACCTGTACTCAATTTTATAAGAGTATCTATGATTATAATATATGTTTGTTCACGAATTTCTCGAGAACAACATCGGGAAGTATATGACTTTATATCGAGACAATCTTACACATGAAAACCTGTAACAGGCCGAAAGAAAACCTAATATGTAATACTGTGTCGTTCGTCGTTCGTATAGCGGATGGTTTTCCATAATAAAGTAAAAAATCTGTTTGATTTAATTCACATATTTTTCAACTTATGGAAGCCTAAGTTTCATTAAAATCGGTTTAGTAGTTTTTCAAATATGGGTATAGTTAACAGATATTTGAAGTCTGTTTAATTTTTTAAATAACAATAATAAAAATATCGCCTTGTGATCTAGTGGTTCGGAGTCGGTTTTGGCCACATGAGGCCCCGGGTGCCCCGTTGGCGATATGCTTGCGACCTGTCGCATTCTGGGACTATCTTCGGCAAATCGTGGGTACGCGCGTTGTACCATTGCCTACTACTTCGAGGAAACGGGCGTAATATATTTTTATCAAATCAAATATAGCGGAGATTTGTTCAGTTTTGCGATACATAATCTCTGTCATGTTTGGCAGCCGCAGTAATCTCTGCAATACGGAAGCCATATCTTACTTTACTGTCTTTTTATTGTAAAAATACGACAGACGTTTATTATGAACGTAAATAAAATAGCAGAACTATATACTGTATAAGCTTTTGTTTTTTACATTGTTATGACTTTTTTATGAACAATTTATAAAGAGACAAACTAAACAATTTGTACCTCTGCCTACCACCTCGAGGAAACGAGCGTGAAGAGACTTTTTTAAATTACTATTATTATACTTCAGAATGAGTCATTATTAAAACCTAGCGCAAAGCAGTATTTCATCAAAACCAATAATAATGTTAGAGATTAGTAGATCTGTGGTAACAATTAACTGGCAAGCGATAAATCTAGCAATGCTATTGTTTGCGAATATTGACGTATATCATTCGATGACATCAGAGGAGAATCAAACCTACGTACATATTCGGTAATGGCCCTGTCGCCTCCGCTGCGCCTACACACGGAATATATTAAGGGCGTCAAGGAAACCTTCTTATATATGACGCAATTCTACTTTTACTTAGTGACAGAAATCTTTAAATTCAGTAACTTATTATCAACGGTAACATTTTTATGACTAACTTGCGTTGGCCTGCGACTTCACTCACGTGTCTTAAAACCATTACTTCCCTTCGTTTAATCGAGTAAAATAGTAGTCTCTATCACAGCGGAATAATGTAGCTTTCCAAAAGGGAAAATTTGGTTAAGTAATAAACTTTAAAAACAACAGAGAAAAATATCGACACGTGAGATTAGAACCCGCGACCATCTCTCGGCTTGAGGGAGATGGTCGCGGGTTCGAGTCTCGCGTGTAAACATTTTTCTTTGTTGTTTTCAAAGTTTTTTAAGTTTCACAAGCACGGGGTGAGTGCTATATAAACAAAAAATAATTCGGTTAAGTAGTTTTTCTAGTCATTTAACTAGTTATACGTATGTATAGCTAGCGATCAGTACAATCGACGTAATCGATCATATAGCAAAGAAGAATTTCGCCGCCTCGAGCCTGTCGACACTAGCTCAGCGGAAGAGCGTCCCGGCTTTAGGGAAATGGTCGCAGGTTCAAATCCCGCGTGTCGATGTTTTTCTTTGCTGTTTTTAAGGTTTTTCCAGATTCCCAAGCACGGGGTGAGTGCTATAACACAAAAATAATTAGAAATACGAAAGTACTGTGCCTCAAGCACGAACTCCTTGCGAAAAAGTATTCGTATCGTCATCGAGAAATAAACGTATGAAAAATGATCAGCGCCCCTATCGTACGTAAATGGAACTAAATTTCGAAGCACAAGCAAATTATTGAACTTTCGTATCGCAAACGTATCGAGAAATACGTGAAACGTAACAAAATTGCGAGCACGAACGGCGTTTTGAAGTATCGTATCGCAAATTTCGAAGGCTGGGTATCGAGAGGTGACGAATCTTTTTTCACTTACAATTTGCCCGTGAAAAAAGTTTCGAGTTGTTTAAAATTATTTATTACGCTCGTTTTTTTAAAAATTAAGTAGTTTTAGTTACTTCCGGATATTAATACAATCAACGGAAAGCTAAAAAATGCAAATACCACCTATATTTCAACGTAATTCTCTATTATATTCTCATTGGAAGTTTACTTCAAGATGAAGAAAATAATAGACGAGATTCGATGTAAGCAATTTTTATTCTCACATTTTTATTTGTGGTAATTTTTCACTGTTTACATTTATATTACAATACTGGCTGTTGCCAGTGACTTCGTCCGCGCGGACTTCGTTTACTCCACACTGCTCCTCCCCCGTAGGTGATAGCGTGGTAATATGTAGCCTATATGTTGACCCAACCTGTTAGTAATATTCATGCAAAATTTGAAGTAAATCCATGCAGTACTTTTTGAGTTTACCTCGGACATACATACAGACAAAAAAACATACAGACAAACAGACAAAAATTCTAAAAACTATATTTTTGGCTTCGATATCGATTGTAGATAACGCCCCAAGTATTCTTTAAAAAAATATTCAATGTACAGTTTTGACTTTCCTACGATTTTATTATATGTATAGATTATTTTTCAGAGAAGTTAGATGTAGGACTAAACAGAGAAAAATATTTGATCCTATGGATTTAAATGGTACCGAATTTAAAAATAAATATCGCCTCAACAAAGAGGCTCTTACATTTCTCTGTGAGCAACTCCGCCGAAAAACTTCATTAAGACTGAGTTCCAGGATAACTCTAGAGCTTATTTCCTTAGAGGAATCTTGTTTCTGGAAGAAAGGATCCAATCTTCACTTCACATCACGAAACAAAAAACTGCACATAATAAATAAGTTATATAAAACTTCCAGGACGTACTTTTCCATGAACTTCACCATAGTTATGTACTGCATAAAGCTAGTCTAGTTTTCATTTTATAATATTTTATTTATATTTAATGCGAGGAAACAATTTAAATGTAATGTTTTAGAGAGCCCGTACGATTGATTATAAACAAACTTGACCTTGTCTTTGTTTGGTATCGTATACCTGTGTGAAGTGCCAAGCGGTCGTCTCGTTCAAAAACCGTAGAACAACGTAAGATCGTTGTTAGAATGGTTTCGTCAAAATAAATTTGATTTTTCTTAGAGTAGAGAATGCATTTCTTTATTTTTGTGTATTTTATTAATTATGCTTGAGTTAGGTGTGATTTTAGTTATCAATAAATATATTTCTATATAGAATATAATGAAACCGATAATATACGATTAAGTTTTTGAACGAAACTAGTACCTTCCTGCTTACGTTAGGATGACGTCACTAGCGTAATCGTATCGAGGTCTCGAGAGTCGATAGAAGGTACTTCGTGCTTCCTACTATCGTCATACTCCGTTAACGTATCGAGTCCTCGATACGTTAACGATACGAAAACGCTTAAATTTCGTGCTTGAGGCTCTGATCAAAATTATAAATGTGAATTTCATCTGTAACGATAAACTCATTTAACTAGTTATACGTATGTATAGCTAGCGATCAGTACAATCGACGTAATCGATCATATAGCAAAGAAGAATTTCGCCGCCTCGAGCCTGTCGACACTAGCTCAGCGGAAGAGCGTCCCGGCTTTAGGGAAATGGTCGCAGGTTCAAATCCCGCGTGTCGATGTTTTTCTTTGCTGTTTTTAAGGTTTTTCCAGATTCCCAAGCACGGGGTGAGTGCTATAACACAAAAATAATAAGTAGTTTGTGTTTTTATTACAAACTATTTTTGAAAATTAATCACTACATAGTATAAAACAAAGTCGCTTTCCCTGTCTGTCCCTATGTCTTTATGTCCCTATGTATGCTTAAATCTTTAAAACTACGCAACGGATTATGATGCGGTTTTTTTTTATAGATAGAGTGATTCAAGAGGAAGGTTTATATGTATAATAACATTCAATATAGAGTCGAGAAGTACTGTAATTTTTGAGGTTTCTAATGTGATGTCGTAAATAATTACATTTTTTTCCGCTTACATTGCAAACGCAGGCTGAACCCTACGAGATTTATCAAAATAATGTACTAAGTATTTGTACACCTTGAAAAGGTCTACAGAAAACTCCGCGATGATATATGTCTAACCCTTATGGATAACCCACAATAGCATTTTTTTGTCTTTTACTTTTTATGAAAAATAATGGCTTATTTTCGAAGCAATTTTAAGCAATACAGCATTAATCCTAGCGGTGGCGGGGTTACCTGTCGGTCGGTGGCGCCGAGTTCCCGGTAAAGACATCTTTTGCAATGACAGACCATATCGCACTGTTAAACCACTAAACCTTCAACGTTGCAGGCTTAGATTTGAGCGTTGACTGTTTTTCACATGGCCGCTATATGTCGCTCTTTCAAGAGTAACCTCTAAAGAAAACATGTTTGTATTGTCTAATGACAAGAAAGCTGTGAAAGTTGTATATAAAGACATTCTATAATATATTAATTGTAAAAATAAAAGAAATAGGTAAAAATGTAAAAAGTAAATAAGTAAAAGTGTAGTATATGAATTTACATATTTCAAAGACAGCAGGAAATCTTCATGGTATAGGGAAAGGGGAATTGTTATACTCCAAACATCTCATAACTTTTGAACGGCTGTGCCGATAGAAACGCGGTTGATGGCATTCGATTGGATTCCACTCAACTTAAACTTCCTGACAATTTGAACCGATTCCGTCCAGAAGATTTTGAAAAAATTTGAAAAACACCATAAAAAAATTTAGCGAAACAGTATTTTTTTATATAACTTCTAGATTTATGTACCGATTGAGTACAAAAACTAATCAGCTCTATTCCTCATAAAACTAGACGTAGTGTTATACATAAATTGCATCAAAATCGGTATTCCGCTTGGGAGTAATCGTTGACTAAAAATTTTGAAAAGTGTTTTTCGACACAGCTTCTAAATTTTTCAACCAATCATTTTTGGGTATTCTACGATATTTTAGTACTAAAAAAACTACGTCAAATTCCGTTTCAAAAATCAAAATCGAATCTAATTCTCAAAACTTATAGCTTTTTAAATATTAAAATTAAGTTGTTTTTAGCAAATTTACTAATTTTATTAAAATAATTTTCAAGTTAATTCACCGATTGACTTATAAATCTTATCAGCTTTTCTCCTTTAAAAACTACATCAAATACCGTTAATTTAATCAAAATCGGTCGATTTGTTTGGGATTTATCAATGAAGAATATTGAAAATAAAATGTTTTTTGACATTGCATCGAAATTTTTCAACCTAGCGATTATTTAGCTAAAGCAATATTTTAGATCTCAAAAATTGAGTTGAATGAAATCACCGTTTTCAAAATATATAGTTTTTCAAAAATTAGTATACTGCCATTTTTAAAAAACTAGATGTTTGAACTGAAAAATCTATACTCATATTTTTTATTATTTTGAGCATAAGATACCTTAAATTTAGTTGGAAGTTTCAGGGATGGCCCGTAGAGTCAACCGTTTACACATATTTTTACTGAGTGATATATAAATATTTTATACTCGTGCGAAGCCGGGGCGGGTCGCTAGTAAAATATAATCTTTCCTCTTAAATTTAATCCTATTAAAGTATGAAATCTCTTCAGGGTAGGCAGAGTAAGCCGAACGTAGACTTCCTATTCACCACAATTCACCGGTTTGATTCAAGATGAATGGTGATCTCGATCGCCGAATTTTACCGACCTAATAACGATTATCAAATATTTCAAGCGATAATCGGGGCCGGCGTGTTTACGTGGTCATAAGGTGTACAAGACGTGGTAAGGCACCACCAGCCAGAATAAATAAATAAATATTGCTGTACAAATTATATAAATTGATCTAACCCTAAAGTAATTAAATTATTAAGTAGTAGAAATACTTAACGATACTTATAATATAAATACTGTAACAAACATAGTAAACATCCAAATCCGGAAATACAAACATCTATGCTCTTTCCACAAATATTTGTCGCTGTCGGGAATCGAACCCAAACTCCTTTGATTCATTATTAGATTTGCTAACCACTCGACCAACGGGGGGTCAGAATAGATATTTAGATCTAATTTTCAAGATTTTGCATAAAAGAGTAAAAACATGAATCCCTACACTCTTCCTCATTTATTATTCGTTGGGTTTTTTATATCAATGGTTGAATATAAGCAAACACAAATACCTAAATTCTTAAATTCTGTTGCTAGGTCTATAAAATATAAATCACTTACATTTCAGGACGAATAAGGCTAGTTTTCGATAAGAGTTATTAAGAAATCGTTGATTCTGGTGTATTAGATCATTGCAGTCGCCCACGATCAAGCCCACACGGTCGCGCTATATCGCTGACAACATTCTCGGGCTGATATTGATACGTATTGTTAAAGGTATTAAAGGATATCCTGACGGTTGTTTGTTATATAAAATAGCAAACAGTTGACTGTCTCGTTGGTGTAGTGGTTTGTTCGGCTTAAGTCACGAGGGCCTGGGCACTCAGAGTGCTAAAAGTGTGAGTTTTTCTTTTCACATTCGATCGTGAGCGCGTTTCGAGTTTACTTGAATTTGTATGTGATTTGTACAGCGCCACCTAGTTGTAAACTGGTTTCTCACGTTTACCACTAGGTGGCGCTGTACAAATCACATACAAATTTCTAGTAAACTCGAAACGCGCTCACGATCGAATGCGAAACGAAAAACTCACACTTAGCACTCAGAAGTAAACAAGGAATCCGTACAGTTTCGTTATGTCCGTCCGTTCCTCGGCAGTTTAGCTCAGAGATCCTTAATACTAGAAAGCTGTTATTTGACATGAATATAAAGATTAGTCACGGCAATCTATACATATAATAAAATCGTAGGAACGTCAAAACTGTACTTACATTGAATATTTTTTTAAAGAATACTTGGGGCGTGATCTACAATCGATATCGAAGCCAAAAATAGTTTTTAGAATTTTTGTCTGTTTGTCTGTATATATGTCCGGGGTAAACTCAAAAAGTACTGTATGGATTTACTTCAAATTTTGCATGAATATTACTAATAGGTCGGGTCAACATATAGGCTACATATTATCCCGCTGTCACCTAAGGGGAGCTGTGCGGTGTAAACGAAGACCGCGCGGACAAAGTCGTGGGCAACAGTCAGTATAAGTAAAATAAAGTTTTTAAAAATATTTTTTAAGGGTAGCTCCTTAACACGTAAAGTTTTTTCTCGTATACCCCATAGTGTGGGGTATTGTTGGATAGGTTTTTAAAAGATATTGTAAGTTTGTGATACCAATTTTTCGATTAAGAGACTCTTGTGAAATATTACGCTTAGTTACGCTACGAAAGTGTTAATTTTTGTTAGAGTCAAGTGTGATCCCCCTCTACCAGCAGAAAAAATTCACGGTAATACTAAATATAATGAAGTTAAAAGGAAAACTATCACGCCTTAGAAGTAATAGTCGACCAACTCATAAAATGTACTTAGAGAAGTTTATATAGGCGGTGAACCTGTGGTGTGTATATATATGTCATTAACGTTAAATATAGGTTAAATATTCATAATATGATACATCGCGCCCACTTCTTAGTCCGCATTATTGTGATGGGCAATTTCAGAACTCTACATAGCGCGTGGCCCGACACGCACTTCACCAATTTATTTTTGTTACTAAACATCTAATTGGGTTTGACCGGCTGGTGACTACATATATTATAAAGTTGTTTTTTTTTAATCTTAAGTTAGCAAACAAGGAGATGGCGCCCTGATGACAAGATATGATGAAAAAACAACTATCGTGTATGGACACCAAAGACGTTAATGGTGCGTTGCTATTCGTGTCACGGGATGACAATGCCACATGCATAAGTCTACCGGCTACCTTATCCTCCAAATCGGAACACGACAGTGACAAGCTATGACGCTTTTGCAGCAGGATTTGGTAAAAGGGTAGAAATTGACCTGGCCGAGACGTTGCGGTACTCTACCACCTAGTAATGGTGGTAATCATAAGTTTAACCACTCGTTTGCCTTTTACGAACTGCCTGGCAGAATCACAGGTAGTCTGTTCTTCAAAAGGAGTCCCGAACCAACATGGCCTATATCAAGAATTTAACCATGTCACCCACAACTGCACGTACACACATCAATAAATTCTTTTCTTAACTAGAATGCCATTATTTAAACCCATTATTAACGCATCCGGCAATTTGTGTTGTGTTATTAAATAGGAACTATTTATTAATGAAAGATCTCAAGAAAATTTCTCATAATTCGTTAGTCAGTCGTATAGTTACTATTTAGACCGCACAACAATCAGTGTTACACTGTAATTTCGCTAAAAATTTCGCTAAAATTTTTTTAGTCAGTTCTGAGTTTTTTTGTACCTTGAAGTGACTTTAATCTATGTACTTATTAATTGGAAGAATAAGTTTAAACACACAATTTCAAGTCCTCAGGAATCAAAACAAAAAACCCGGTCAAGTGCGAGTTGGTCTCGCATACTGAGGGTTCCGTACAAAGTATGTTCACGCCCGTATCCCCGAAGAGGTAGGCAGAAGTAGAACCAGTGCACTCACGATTAGCTGAAGGTACTCAGTACCACAATTAGATAAGTCGCAAGCCTATCGCCAACCGGGCACTTTTCCAAACTCAGGCAAGGTTGTTTTTATCAGAAAACTAAAAAACAAGTTTTTTAAGTTGCCTACCCGAAAATCGAACCCAGGGCCTCATGTCGCCAACTACGCACCACTGGACCACAGAGGCGACTGCCGTACAAACTCGCAGATAACCTTAACTACACATAAATTTCATGATTCTTGGTCAACGGGAAGTGTCCCCTATACCTATAGCCTATAGGCTTTTATATAGGTTATAGCCTATAAGCTTTGATTCCCTTTTGAAATCGCATCATAACCGAAATGTTAACTTTATACTACTACGCGATTCTGAAAAAGTCTTGACAGACGACAGACAGACAACGAAGTGATCCTTATAAGGGTTCCGTTTTTTCCTTATTTGGCATGGAACTCTAAAAATACAAAAAATATTTATTTCGCTTGACTTACAGTTTTTTATGTTAGTTCTATAGGAAAACGTTTCCAATTAACATAAACTAGTTTATCTGGAACTAGCACTGGTAACTCATTTATATGTTGTCTATCTTGAAACATTAGGTGTTAAGTCTCGGTGCCAGTAATTACACTGCCTGTTTTGCCCTTCCCTCTAAGCTGTTTCACGGAAGAAACAAGCAAGATGGTGTTACCCATGCAGCCGGGAGCGCGGCACAGCACATCCCTTCCACTTAGGTCCAGGGCATCTTTTTAAGCATTTTAATGCTTGTATCAGAATGCATGTCAGTTTACATTGTTCATGCTGTTGCCAACGCAGATTTCGGCACTAACTCAAGTTAATAAAACTCAAGTTAATACCTTAGTCGAAAAATCAACGTTCCTACTTTCCTTCTTAAACTCCGACGTAAAAAAGTGGTGTTATAGGTTTGACCTCTATGTCGATGGGTCCTACGTAAGTTGTCGTAACTTAAAAATACGATTTTGTTTTGTTTATGAAAATGACTCCATTTTTATAGATATTTTAATAATACAAAGAATAATAATCCCACTGCTAATGAGGTGGGATTATAACAAGAATAATGATAAGATAATAATAAGAATAAAAATGAAATTTCTATTAAGAAATTTTATTTCTCGTGTATTCTTATTCTTCGTGTTATTAAATAATCAAAAAAGTGTAGTCATTTTTATGAATAAAACAAAAATCGCAATTTTTTAAGTTACTACAACTTACGTAGGACCGGTCGATGTGTGAACGTGGCACTGTAAGCTTTTAAAAAGGTGAACCTCTTTTTGTGTATGTGTCTATATATGTGTCTACATGTGGATTGTGGAACCGTAACTCTTACAAAGATGAACGAATTTAGATGGTTTCTTTTTTTTATTTGAAAGAAGGGTTTCTAGCGGTGGTTTAGCCATGTTTTATCAAAATCGGTTCAGCCGTTTATAATAAAATCAATTATGTTCTATTTAACGAAATGAGTTACATAACTAGCACAGGTCTAATCAACGTGACATTGGATATTAAATTACTTCAATTATATTTCAAAGTCATGGTAACTTTAATCTGAGACTGCAGGATTCCTATTTAAAAAGCATTAGCTATTTTGTGCAAATGATGCACACAAGACAAGAAGGTGGTCTTATAACGAAATAATGTGACGGGTGCTTTTAAATTTTTAAATTCAGTTTGAAAAACTCGCCAGATTTAGTAACGTTTTTATAGGTGTTAACACCGCACACAATTGAAACTGCAAGCGACTGGATCGGGCTGTAACATCTCATCCGTATGCAGCGGTCATTTCACTTCATTAACGGACCTTGACCGTACTTGAACCGTAAATTAAACTATGAATAACCTACGAGTTACATTAGAAATACATGGGGCACACTAAAAGTTTTGCACTTCTAGCTAATCGGAACTATTTGAATTTCGAATGTTATATTTTTAAAACGTTGCAACTTCTTAGTAATAAAAAAATGATTTATCAAATGGTTTTTCACCACACATCAAAGTTCTACGTACGCAACGAAAATGGAATTAAGTCGAAAAGATTTTAGAGCGATGATTTTTTATGATTTTAAAAGTTCTCTTTCTCCGCAAGTCTGTGCCGCTCGTCTTCTAAATGCTTTTGGGAGGGAAGCACCTTGTTTGAGCACCGTGAGGCGATGGATTGCTGAATTTGAGAGAGGTCGAGTTTCTTTACATGACGAATTTCGTGAAGGGCGGCCTTCAACTGCCGTCAACGAAACTAATGTGGCTACTGTTAAGCGGTTAATTGAAGAAAACCCCCGGATTACCTGTGAGACAATTCGAGGACTATTGGGGATTGGTATGAGCCAAATTCAGATTTTTTTTCTGAATTTGGGTCATACCAAGAATTGAAAGTTCGGAAACTTTGTTGTGGTTGGATCCCCCATGAACTGACAGCGGAGCAGAAGCTGGCTCTCGTGGAATGGTGCTCACAGATGCTACTGAAGTACGACCACGGACATTCAAATGCTGTTTATGACATTGTCACAGGAGACGAAACGTGGATTTATTGTTTTGAATCCGAAAAAAAACAGCAATCTTGTGAATAGTGTTTGAAAATGAGAACAGGCCAACAAAAGTGAGACAGGCGAGAAACGTTGGTAAAAAAATGATCGGGTTTTTTTCTCAGCTACGGGTCCCATCTGTATAATACCACTTGAAGATCAAAAGAGTGTTAATACCGAGTGGTATTCTACCATTTGTTTACCCAGGGTGTTAGAAAAGTTCGCGAAAGACGACCTAAAAGCCGCGTTCTCCTACACCATGATAACGTTTCTTCACACACGGCCAATAAAACAAAGTCATTTTTAGCTTCCGAAAAAGTATATCTCGTCACTCATCCTGCGCATAGCCCCGACCTAGCACCCTGTGATTTCTGTATTTTCCCCAAAATCAAAGATTTGATGAGAGGTTTTACTATTACCAACTCCGAAGAGGCAGTGATAGCGTTGAATCAGCACGTAGAAATCATGCCTTCAGATCTGTGGTCCTCCTGTTTTAAAAAATGGTTCGATCGCATGAAAAAATATTTAAAATGTAAAGGAGATTATTTTGAAAAGCAATAAACATAATATTTTGGTTATAACATGTTGTTTCTTTAAGTTACGCAAAATTTATAGTGTGACCTGCGCATTAAACAATAACAATTAAAATAATAAAAAGAAATGTCAGGTTCAAACAATGTCACAAAATCATTAAAAAATAATTACAAAATTTTTCAATATTATTTGTCAATGATTTTATCGTCAATTAAAAAAAAATGTATAAATGATAACATATATGAAAAAAAATATAAGAATAGTTTATTTACACTGAAATATAAATAAAATTTATATCCAGGGGTCTTTATCATTAATTAATTCTTTAACTGTGTAATAACTTTTGTAACATAGCCTTTTCCTAACATTGCTTTTAAACTGCCAAAGCGGTAATTCAGTAATTTCTCGTAGCAATCTATACATATAATAAAATCGTAGGAAAGTCAAAACGGTACATTGAATATTTTTTTTAAAAGAATACTTGGGGCGTGATCTACAATCAATATCGGAGCCAAAAATATAGTTTTTAGAATTTTTGTCTGTTTTTCTGTATGTATGTCCGGGGTAAACTCAAAAAAGTATTGCATGGATTTACTTCAAATTTTGCATGAATATTACTAACAGGTCGGGTCAACATATAGGCTACATATTATCACGCTATCACCTGCGGGGGAGGAGCTGTGCGGAGTAAACGAAGTCCGCGCGGACGAAGTTGCGGGCAACAGCTAGTTTATTATAAAAGCGTATACACTGACATAGGAATGATTTGTTAACTTTGCTCAGCCTAGACAATGGTAAAATTAACTTCTTTTTGTTTCTTTTTTTTTATATCATAAGATAGCAAACAAGCAGATGGGTCTCCTGATGGTAAGAGTCAACCATCGCCTATAGACACCAAAGATGTTAATGATGCGTTGCTATCTTGTGGCGAGGTCTAATGCCATATGCATAAGTTTACCGGCTAACTTACCCTCCAAACGCTATTGCGGCAGGAAAAGCTAAGGCGGTGATACCAGATCCGGGCGAGACAATGCAGAACTCTACCTAGTAGTCACGATGGTAATAAAGTAATATAATGTGTCAAATATATTTCGTAAACGTGTTAAAAATATAAGCTGGGATTTGATTTTGGTCATTTCACATTAGCATCCCAATTCTCCATGTAGATCAGACGCGGGGTAATATCATTAATCAAGATACTAAATCGGGTCGAGACAGGCTTGAATGCCATTCCACCTAAATCGGTATACAGAGGTTCATTGACACGTAACTTGTAGCTCATCAATATTATAATTATATACCTTTATACGAAATCCCTTAGATACAGTATAGCCAGAAAGAACCGATTACTTGAATTAAGATACATTAATTTGTAACGTGCTGAAATTTTTTTTTAAATCACAGGATAGCAAACAAGTTGAGCACTAGATGTTAGAGTACCGCAACTAGCCAGGGTATATGGTACCAGCGCCTTACCTACTACTACCGCAATAGCGAGGTTTGGAGAGTTAGGTAGCCGGTAGACTTATAGATGACAATACCATCCCACCATATGGATAGGAAATAAGAATGCACCATCAACATCTTTTGTTCTCTTTCGTTGTCTCTTTCCATCAGGAGAACCATTTCTTAAGAGCATTATCATCCTTCCATATATTTTTTTCCATATTTTACTAACTTACGTTTTCAGCGTGACCGATATCTATATTCATTCCAAATTGCAGAGCAGCGTCCTACTACTAAGAATCTCTTAACTAAGCTAGGAACGGACGGACATGGCGAAACTGTAAAAATATCAATTGAATACGGAACAGTAAAAAAGATAAGTTAAGTTTCTCCCGTTGGATCTTCTCAGCACGTCCGTGTTCCGATCCGGTATGTATAAAGCATGAAGCTATATTATATCGCAGGTAGCACTTCTAACACCTACTTGAAACACAACTTTAAATACTGCTGTTATCTACTGAGGTCCTACCCTCTCTTTCTAACGCAGCTGTATAAAAAGAGATGGGAAGACCTCAGAGACAGAGATGTAACGTAAATATTTGTTTCAATTGATTAATATGAGTGCTAGCTCCACCTATACCTAATACTTCATGGTATAAAGTGTTTCGCGTCAAAAGTCTGTAATGGTTTATTCGGATAATATTTTCGATTTGATTTGATCTATGATGACATGAGTTTCGACTAGTTATAAATAAAAATAATTAATAATACAAGATTTAAGATGTCGAATGTTAAATGACCATATTTGTCAACACCCATACATTATTTATTATGGCCTGCACAAACTTTGTTACTGTCTCAGCGATGACAGCCTTACAGACTAACCTCATTTTAACGAATATGCAGAATCGATTAATAATAATCGGTATTTGGGACAGTGAATCGAAATATCTACCAACACTTATCTATGCATTATTTATCAACTGTTGATAACAGAGGCGACTGCTACAGCACAGAGTATAAGAACAATTAATACGTTGGTGCAGCACTTACGCAGTCTATGACATAAAATCCCTATGGTATGACAGGTTGGCAACTTATCGAAAAATCGGTCATATTTTTAACTAGCTGGACCTTGCAGCCTGCTGCATTATAAAACTATTTTTTTTTTTGGGATAAAAACTAGCCTAAATTTCAGGTCATCATTTACCTGTGTGCCTACATGTTCTGTCGCAATAGCTTCAGTGCTTTTTACTGTATGTCATGTTGCGGTTGGGAAGGGAAGATTGACATGAGTCCTTTAGCAATAGGTAAAATAACACTGCATTTTATGAAAAAAATTGTATATTTGACTAGAAAAAAATGTTTGAGGAAATCGATAAATTAAAAAATATATCGAGAAAATCGAGGAGCACTTGGGGCCGGTGACGCAATGATCTGTCGGGTCTTGGACTTAGCTTGGTGGCTGGCTAGTTGCCTCGGCGAAAAAGAAACGGGGTCCCGTCAACGGTATTTCTGGCTAGGCTTTTAAGAAACGGGTGGTAGGTTTCCCGTCAACGGTAGTTTTGGCTAGGCTTTTCTATCCATTCCCTACTGCCTCGCGGCGTAGGTGACAGTGAGCCGCAACCAGTTCTCGTAAGTAATAGCTGACCAATCCGCATCGCATCTGCCTGTTTGGTCAAGCAGAAAACGATGTGTCGCGCTCGCTTTTAAACCTGTTACTGCGCGGGGAGCAAATGCGTGGATTATATACTGTAAGACATGTTCCTGTCGCAATAGTGTCAGTGCTTTCCACTGCCTTGTTCCGGTTAGAAGGGTGAGATAGTCGTTAAATTTAATCACTTGGCACATTAACCCAATAGACCGATGAAAACGTACACATATATACACACATATAATATTATTATATTATTATATTATTATTATTATTTATATATATATATATATATATATATATATATATATATATATATATATATATATATATATATATATATATATATATATATATATTCACGGGACAAATTACACTTACTGATCTAACCCCAAAGTAAGCAAATTATTTGCTTGTGTAGTGGGTGTTAGTCAACGACACTAATACATAGAAAGATATATATAAATACTGGAATATATTTAACAAACACCCAAACCCGGAAATACAAACATTTATGCTCATCACGCAAATGCTTGTCCCCGTCGGGGATCGAACCCGAGCCCCGTCGATTGCGTAGTCAGTATTTTTTTGTTATGGTGCGTTTTTAGTAGGGGCTATTTATTCTTTTAATATCTCTGGTTCTTTGACCTCCTAAGCGAATTTTCTCACCTCTTAGTCAGACAAATCTTTGTAAAGTTATAAAATCCAGTTTTAAAAGCTTCGCTGAATATTTAACAGCATCTCAATAGCTTTTGAAAATAAATTCAGATGTTAACCTTGACTCCATTGCAATTCAGTGCAGATGAATATATCAACCGCGATAAAATTATCAATACATCTTCTGAGAGCGATAACAGCGGGTGACATCACTGCGACGTGTTTTCGAACATCGATAATAACTTGTGTTAATTTAAACAAGGATTAAATAAGCATTATTTTTAGTACATATATATCATATCATCTTTTAAGCAAATATTTCAGTCAATATTATCACGCTGGTTTCCTTGTACGGTAGGCAGAGTTTTTCAGTTAATAAAATAGGTGGTCATTAAATCTCGGCAACCGACAACAACGTCATGGTCGTTTATAGCGACAGCCAGGACACAAAACAAATAGGTACAGAAGTCAATCTACATACAAAAGGCGCTCGAGCAACGCACACATAGACACTTTTCATGGAAGCGATATCCTGGAAAGGTTGAGGATAGTACAAGCGGGAGTGCCACCCGCTTGAGACACGCGTTAGTTAACTTTTATGTGCAGAAAATTTGTAGTAGGTATAAAATTAGGTATTAAATTTGTAGTAGGTATAAAATTAATATTAAAAAAATTTAGTCAATATTTCCTTATATTTCCATTTTTCCTCTTTTTTCTGAACAAAAAGGAACAGTAAAATTAGATTTCCAATACCAAAAAGAATACCAGATGCCTTTGAAAAATAGACCAACTGCCGTTCTGCCAGGCAGGTCGTAAAATACGACTGATTGGCTATACGAGTTACTACCATCGTGGCTATTAGTTGGTAGAGTTCTGCATTGTCTCGCCTGGGTCTGGTATCATCACCTTATTTACTTCTACCGCAATAGCGTCATTGCTTGTCACTGTCGTATTTCGGTTTGGAGGGTAAGGTAGCCGGTAAACTTATGCATGTGGCATTAGACCTCGCCACTACATAGCAACGCACCATTAACACCTTTGGTGTCTTTAGGCGATGGTTGACTCTTTCCAGCAGGAGACCCAACTGCTTGTTTGCTATATATATTATGATATAAAATAAAATATAATTTTTTTTTGTTTATTCCAAATATAATAATCCTAGCACGACCGTCGATTGTAGGTATGAAAAGTGAAATACACATGAGTTTGACTTCTGCACCTATTTGTTTTGTTTTGTCCTAGCCAAGTTAAAACTATATTTTTGGCTTCGATATCGATTGTAGATCACGCCCCAAGTATTCTTTTAAAAAAATATTCAATGTACGGTTTTGACTTTCCTACGATTTTATTATATGTATAGATGATCGCAACTATCACCCTGTTTCGTTTGATCCACGATTTTTTGCCCAGCCCGTATATTATTAAAAAATTACAGTTTTCCCCGTAATGTTAACATTGACCGCCAAATTTCATACTTCACTGTTTGCGCGATTGCCATAAAAAGGGCTACATTTTTACCTCACGTATTAAAGTATAGATATCGACCGCTGCCCGAAATTCGATCGTAAGATTGATTATGATAACAATATCTCATTTACGTTTAACAGATGATGATTATGAAAGATCGTCGAGGCGCACAGAGTGCTAAGTGTGAGTTTTTCTTTTCGCATTCGATCGTGAGCGCGTTTGAAGTTTACTAGGAATTTGTATGTGATTTGTACAGCGCCACCTAGTGGTAAACTGGTTTCTCACGTTTACCACTAGGTGGCGCTGTACAAATCACATACAAATTCCTAGTAAACTCCAAACGCGCTCACGATCGAATGCGAAAAACTCACACTTAGCACTCAGATACTAGGCATTGCTATATGGTGGACGTTCCACGTACCCGGACAAAGCGGTTGGACTCGACATTCTTGATCCGAACCGCAAGGGATTGGAATATGCTTCCTGAGTTTGTATTCCCCGACAGATACAACCTGGGGATCTTCAAGAGAAGAGTGAACAGGTACCTTCTAGGGAAGCGCGGTCCATCTTAGGCCGCATCTAAGCTTACCATCAGGCGACATCGCGGTCAAGCGCATCCCTATCGATAAAAAAAGACTTATAAACAAAATACAATATATATGTGTGTATATTATTATGTACAAATGAAGGGTAGTGTGTGTAATGTTAATTTTTATTAATTTAATATGTTTCTTATGTATATTAAATGAAACTATTAACTTTCTCCACTCTTTCACCACGTAACCTTTAAATGTGCCAAATTTTATACTCCTGCATTCGCGTAATTATTGTTAATATACTGGCCAAGTGCGAGTCGGATTCACACAGAACGGGTTCCGTACCATCGTAGCAAAAAAAAAAAAAAACACGAAAAATTACGTTTATAATATGGGGACCCCCTTAATATTATCATTTTTATTTTTAGTATATGTTATTATAGCGGCAACGGAACTACATAATTTGTGAAAATTGCAGCTTTATAGATATTATGGTTTATGAGATACAGCCTGTTGACAGACAGACAGACAGACACACAGCGGAGGCTTAGTCATAGGGTTCCGTTTTACCTTTGAGGTATGGAACCCTAAAAAAGTTTTGCTTCACTTTATAGATAAAATAGATAATATTTGTTATACTAAATTATATCATAAATATACAATTAGATAATAAATATTCAATAAAAATATGGAATCCAGTACTAAAAAGGCGATTACTCAAATAAGTCTGAGGTAACCATATAAGGCCAAACAAGCAATGATGTCATTGTTCATCAGCGCCACCGGAAACGCGAAGACTTAAACATCTTAACATATATACTTAAGAAATAACTTTTATATGTATTGGTAATAAACAAGAATGTTTATATATCATAGGATAGCAAGCAGAAGGCTGTCCTGATGGCAAGAGATAACCATCGCCTATAGACAGATAGCAACGCGCCAACGTTGCCATCTATATAGCGTGGATAGTCAAAGCCAAAGTATTTTTATTGAAATTATTCTTTACGGGCACTATTGACACAGCATACTGGAGACTCAGTAGTCAATCTACATACATGTGATATTCGAGCAACGCACACATAGACACCTCTCATGGATGCGATATCTCGGAATGGTTCGGGAGAGTTTGTTCAGCGCCAGTCCGAGATATCGCGTCCGTGAGAGGTGTGTGTGTGTGCTATGCTCGAATATTACTTGTATGTAATATTGACTTCTGTCTCTAAGTATTCTGTGCTATTGACAAATCCAAATTTTTGAGTTATTACTCATGGTTATTACCAGATAGGAAACACACATATGCAACATGTATAGGCTATTCTACCCACCAAACCGTAACATGACGATATCAAGCATTAACGCTATTGGGACAAGAAAAGATATGGATACCAAAAGTTTACCACTCTACTCTTGTAGTCACGATGGTATTGACGAACGAACTAGATGGTAGAGTTCTGAAGTGTCTCGACCGGGTTTGGTACCACCGCCTTACCTATTCCTGCAGCAACAGCGTCAGTGCTTGTCACTATCGTGTTCCGGTTTGGTTGATAAGGTAGCCGGTAAACTTATGCATGTGGCATTTTACCCCGCCAAGATAGCAGCGCACCATTAACGTCTCTGGTGTCTATAGGCGATGGTTGACTCTATTCATCAGGAGACTCATCTAGTTGTCTGCTATCTTACGATATAAAAAAACCTGTAAGCACAACAAACTTCATCAAAATTATTTTATCAAATTCACCGTGAAGAAGCAACCGACATCCACACTCACACTTTTTTTTTATATATCATAAGATAGCAAACAAGCAGAGGGGTCTCCTGATGGAAAGAGTTAACCATCGCCTATAGACACCAAAGATGTTAATGGTGCGTTGCTATCTTGTGGCGAGGTCTAATGCCACATGTAAAAGTTTACCGGCTACCTTACCCTCCAAACCGGAACACGACAGCGACAAGCACTGACGCTATTGCGGCAGGAATAGGTAAAGCGGTGGTACCAGACCCGGGCGAGACAATGCAGAACTCTACCACCTAGTAGCCACGATGGTAGTGACTCGATAGCCATTCGGTCGCCTTTTACGACCTGCCTGGCAGAACGGCAGTTGGCCCCTTCTACAAAGGAGGCCGGGACCAACACGGCGAAAATAAAATAGTGAGATTAAGATTAACTTTGTTTTATAAATGAAATTAGTGTCACAAAAATGTAACAGTATTTGAATGATTTCTCTTCATTTATCTAAACAGAACGGAAATATTACAGATTGACAGACTAACAGCATCGCCGTATACGACGGTGGACATCAACAGATTGACCTCATCTTTAAAAAATATGTTAGCATCTTAGAGTGTAAGAAACTATAGTGTATGCTTATAGTATGGATCATGGCGTCGTTATTATTTTCAATAAATAAATATCGTAACGCGCAGCCTTGCGTAATAGGTAAACTAAACTAAACCTTAATAAAATCTCCAATTAATATAATTAATACTCATCGACTCTGTTTCAACACAGCATTATGAGCTCGCTAATCCAAGGCATTTTTAATAAAAGCTGTATTCTTTAGTTTAAGCGTTGCAAGTGAGATTTTTTTCTCAGAAAAAATCAATAATATTTTTTCGCCAACTAGACTAATCACTAGATCACGCAGCAGTCAAGAAATAAATTCCAACGAAATAATATTTTTAAATATTAACAAATAGTTGATAAAGTCTGTGACGAATGGGCTTGGCATGCTACGACCATAATGTACCAATCCTTTAATTACATTCCGCGGTAATATAATTGTTTGTTATTTACGTGATTAGTCTTGAAGGGTGTGAATGCTGGTTTTGCTAACTGTTTACTTCTCAACCACGAAAATTGCCAATGCATTAATAGCATCTTGGGATGCCTATAGGCAGCTGTTATATTTTCCGTTTTGCGAACTGTGTGTTATTTGTAATGCTATGTCATAAAATATGTGCTCACTCGCTTTCGAACTTTTTCATTCTCGAACGCACGTACTCTACGTTGGTAAGTGCTCTAGGTCAATTTTCTGGGCGGAAGAAAAACATTAAGTTACGTATGAGCGTGTAGGCCTGCTTAGATAAACAATTGTGTAATATTTTGTTATGACGGCATAGCCTTTTAATATCCTCAATAATAGAACAATATTCCAACTTAAAGAATCATATTCTGTCACACTTAATCGATTAAATTCACACCTCGTTTATTTAAATCAGGTCATAAAAGCTAGACAACACTAAAGTATACCCACGTCCTTACATACATAATCTTCAATATATCTTTACTTAAAAATAAAATTTCAGTGTCTGTGATTTTAAAATAGTTGTTTTCGTAAGTGCTTATTGTTACTTACACGATATGATTATAAGCAAGCTTTTTTTGTTTGTCTTTCTGTTGGTGCATATTATTCTTTAGCCGATAAAATTAAATGTTAATGGACAGAAATATAAGTTTGTTGAATTGTCCTTTAAAAAAAATTCAATGTAGTAAAAATTTTGTAAATGGTGAACATTATGTAAATTATAAAAAAAAAAAAATTACACAAAATATGAAACTTGTAATTATAAAAATAACTTTGTAATATGGAATCATCCTTGTATATTTATAACAAGAACATAAAATAGAGAAAAAAAGATCAGCCCGCTGAGTTTCTTTCGCCGGATCTTCTCAGTGTGTGGCCGCGTTCCGATCCGGTAGTAATTCTAAAAAATCGATACAATTTATAGTTTTAAATGCAATACTATATAATGATATTTTTTTTAATATTTGCACACCATATATTGGTAGAATATGTTGGTACCTTAATTTATTTTTAACAACTTGTAACACCCATATTCTTGCAAATTAGTCTTGGGTAGTTCGCGAGCGACCTAGGTGGGAAGAGCGCTCCTTTAGGTGAACTATGCGAACTAGTTATTGAAAATCTCGCTCTTAGTTCTTTTTATATTTCTGTTAGCGTCCACCTTACTAGACAGTGGCACTATGTGACCAACCGAGTTATTTACTTTTACTGTGCGCGCCTTGATATTTCGATAATTGATATCGATACTAAACAACTTCAAATCCCCATGGTTGAAATTTTATCAAATCATATGAAATCATAACAATCGTCAGCTGAAATATTGCTGGCTAAATATCAAACAGAATACTAATACCATTTATGTCTTATTTTACGGTAAGTTTAATTAAAATTAAAAAAATTCTTTTCTATTCCCATTTATTGTTACAAATAATTGATTATTATTATTATTATTATATATCACGTTAATTATGACTAATTATTAATATAAATCATTTTATTTTTTTCGTTTTTTATTTCGATAAAAGATTTTATGTGCCATAATAAAAAAGTCAACTTTAATTGTAAAAATTCATACTTTTTAAGTATTCTAATATAATTACACATTATACTAGGAACTAGCCTAGCTGTTGACTAATCATTAATATAAATTATTTTATTTTTCATTATATAAATAAAAAATCTCATATTACATAAATGGACGTGTAAAATGTTCATGTAATACTTTGTATTTTTTAAATAACAATAAACAAAACTTACAATAATCATAACTATATTTATTTCTTTATTTATTGTTCTTAATAAATTATTTCAAAAAAAGAACTAATGAACTAATAGAACGAACTAGTTCATCCTTGGATTATGAACTAAATTGAGCGCTCTCTGTAGTGACCGGTTAGGCCCAAGCCTATTGCAAATAAATATTTTCTTTCTTTCTTTCTAGAACGGCTGAACTAATTTAGGACGTGAACTGCCTGATAGAGAAGTAATTAGAGCAATGTATTATAAGAAATATTTTATCCATAAACATATATGAGAACTTGATGTACGTTCGTAAAAATATTTGCTTGTTTAAGGCGATAGGTAATGCCAAACTACGAAATAGACACCTCTTTGAAAGCCTACTACTACTAACCGGTTGGTCCAATAATTAAAAAAAAATATGCATTATGCGTATAATATAATTAAGTTTAAATTTTAAGTTCGTTTTTTAAAATTTTATTGTTATTTTTGACGGAAAAAAATCGAATATCTTTCTTATTTTTACGCAAAAATTTGCTTATAACTTCCAAACTACTGTAACGATTTTGATGATTTTTTCTTTTTATTACAGACAATTTATTGCTTTATAAAATTTAAGTTCAAAATTTTACAAAATCATTATAGTGTGCTATTAAATCAATAAAAACCTTATTATTTAATTCATGGACAGCGCTCGCGGCGAAAGTCAGTCTCCCGGTAGCATTCATACAGGGAGGCTGTGTCGCATGTTAGCGTGCTCCGCTCTCCATATTCGAGTCAAAGAGTAATAGTACAGATAGAACGTTTGGCACAATAGTAAGGTTGTGCCGTTTGGAAATTGAACATTTCGTTTACGCTTGGATGTTTTTTTATAGTAGATAATGAGCTTGGACCGAGAAGACTGTTCTTTTACAGATGTTGTTCTTATGATATAGACAAGGAATAAGAAAGGATTTTTTAAATTCATTCCCTAAGATGGTAAATAGGGGGTGAAAGTTTGTATGAATCTCTGTCATTTTTGAGTTGAAATGAATGATTACTGTAATTAAATAATCCTTTAACTGAAAAAAAATTAAATACAAATTTAATATTTTTTTGAATTCTAGCCCATAGAGAGGTAAAAAGAGGCTTTAAAGTTTGTATCAAAAATGAATTATTTATTTATTGCATTACTATAATCTAAATTATTTTGATTTAGTATTTATGATTTTTAATACAAGTAATATGTACGAATTTTCAGATTTTTTAGTACTTATGCTCTTCAATAGAAATTGAAGAAACATGCATGTAATGTTAGAAGTTTCATCCATTAATGTATATGTAATCGGTAAATGAGCGATTACTGGTTATTGGTTTTGAGTTTGACAACATTCAGTCGATTCATGATGATAAAAGTTCATATAGGTGAACAAAAATGTTAAAACGTATGTATCTGCATTCACTGTAAATACTCTTTGACATTGAACCATGCCACGCGCGAAATAATATTTGCGCTACTCCTGTTAGAAACTCAAGGTCGTTCGCAGCTGTAATCGCTTTAATAAGAATAATGGTGACGTACACCCACTAAATACAAGGAACAAAAACAATCTCGTTGTGCATGCATCTCGTCTCCACAGAATAAGTAACTCTTATGGGGCAATGTATACGCTTTTACAATAAACTTCCGAAACTATGAGAGATCTACCAGTCAATAAATTTAAAAAAATTTAGAAGACAAAAAAGCCTGGAATTAAGCTCCCCTCATACCGATCTCATATATTTTTTATAATTTTGTAATATTAATAATATTGTGAGAAAAAATTAGGGATGGGCCGAAATTCGTTTTACATTCGGTTTAACCGAATTTCGGCAGCTTGAACCGAACTTCGACATTCGGCCGAAATTCGGTTTAAATGCCGAACATTCGGCACTAGAAAAAAGTATCTTTTTTGCACTGTTTTGCTTAAAATCTACGCTAATGTTATAAAGAGGAAAGATTTGTATTCTATATTTTTGTATATTGTATCATCTAAACTCAAAAACTACTAAACCGATTTAAAAAATCTTTCACTATTAGAAAGATATTAAAATCATTCCCGAGTAACATAGGCTATACTATACTTTCGAAAAAAATCCGTAAAACAGTTGACCCAGCAGGTCATCCCTGAAACTTCCCGCTAGATCTTTATCTATATCGCAGCATATCACAGATTTTTTCAGAGTTCAAAAATCTTAAATTTGTTACAAATATTCGTTAGTACATAGAAGTCGTAAATGACAGTAATTTCAAAAATTTTGAAATGTTCTATATTTTATAAACGATGATTGATTTTGGTCTTTCGAATGGCATTCAACGCAATTTTTGACCTCTAAAATGTTTTCATAGCTACGTAATCTACAGACTCAGAAATGTCGAAGCAATATCAAAAAAAATTTTTTTTTGAATTTTCGATATTACTAAATCCCAGATAAATCGACCAATTTTGATGCAATTTGCTTATTTGGCACAATTTATAGAAAGAAAAGCTGATTAGACTTTTAAGTCAATCGGTATATTAGTCTGAAAGTCATTATAAAAATGCTAAGTTTGCTGTTGACAACAAAATATTAATATTTGAAAAGCCGTAACTTTTGAAAACTTGATTTAATTTTGATTTTTGAAACTGTATTTGAAAAAATTTCGAATTTATGTCGAAAAAACACTTTTCCAAATTTTTTCGTCAACGATTACTTCCGAACGGATTCCGAAACGGAACCGATCATGATACAATTTATGAATTAGACGCAGTTTTTAAAAAAAAGAGCTGATAAAATTTTATAGTCAATCGATACATTAATTCAAATTCAAATTCAAATTCAAATTCAAATATTTATTTGGTATCAACTTATACATAAACTTAATCTTGAAGTTATATTAAAAAAATAGGTTTCGTCAATTTTTTTTCGATTTTTTCAAAATTTCTCAAAATATTCTAGTCCGAATTGGTTAAAATTATTGGGAATTCTAAGTTGAGCAGAATCTATTGAATGCCATTAACCGCGTTTCGATCGGTCAAGCTGTTCAAAAGTTATGAAATGTTTACATACACACATACATACAACCACACACTCTCTCTCTCACACACACACACGCACACACACATACATACAGACATACTGACGTCATCACGAAAATAGTCAGAAAATGTTCCATACTTAGCGGGAAGTTAAAAATCAAAAGTTTGATATAGATGAAGATACATATATTTTAAAACATGATGATTTAGATCTTTTTAATTGCATTCAACGTAATTTTTACCTTTAAATGGTTTTATTAGCTCCAAAATCGGTAGGTTAAAAAATGTCAAAGAAAAGGTAAATAATAGGTACGTCAGTTGACCCTGCAGGCTATCTTTGAAACTTCCCGCTAAATTGAGGTATTTTAGGCTCAACGGAACAAAATCATACCTAAGCATTTTTTTTCAAGGTTCAAAATTCTGACTTTAGTTATAAATGATAGCAATTTCATTTTTAAAAAGCTGTATATTTTTAAAACGATGATCAATTTTCTTCCTTCAAATGGCATTCAACGAAATTTTTGAGCTCTTAAATGTTTTTGAGCTACATAGCCTATAGGCTAAAATATGTCGAAGTAATATCAAAATTTGTTTTCAAAAACTTTCGTTATAATAAATCTTGATAAACCGATTTTGATCCAATTGACGGTATTTGACGCTATTTATAAAGAGAAAAGTAGATTAGATTTTTTAAGTGAATCGGTGTATAAGCCTAAGAGTTATTTTAAAAATATTAAGTGAGTTTTATGTAAACAGCAAAATTTTATTATCCAAAAGTTAAAATTTTTGAAAACTTGATTCGATTTTGATTCTTGAAACTACATTTGACGTAATTGTTTTAAGTACCACAATATTGTAGAAGGTTTGACCTTCAAACAAGTTTTGGTCAAAAAGTCTCTTATCTTATATAAATAAAGCACTTTTTCCTAAATTTTCATCAACGATAACTCCCAAACGGATAAACCGGTCTTGATACAATTTACGATATTTGACGCAAATTTTTAGAAAGAAATGCTGGTTAGATTTTTAAATCAAGCAGTGTATTAGCCGGAAAGTTATTTTAAAAATATAAAGAAGTTTTCTGTAAACAACAAAATATTAATATTAAAAAAGTAAAAAACATTTGAAAACCCGATTCCATTTCGTTTCTTGAAACTAAATTTGACGTAGTTTTTTAAGCACTAAACTATTGTGGAAGGTCAAAAAAAATTAGTTAGAGAAATTACCAAATTATATCAAAAAACACTTTTCTTAAGTTTTTCGCCAACGATAGCTCTTGAGCGGAAAAACCGATTTTGATGCAATTAATGCATTGAACGCAGTTTTTGTAGGAATAGAGCTGATTAGATTCTGAGTGCTAAGTGTGAGTTTTTCTTTTGGCATTCGATCGTGAGTGTGTTTCGAGTTTACTAGGAATTTCGCCATCTAGTGGTAAATTGATTTCTCACGTTTACCACTAGGTGCCGCTGTACAAATCACATACAAATTCCTAGTAAACTCCAAACGCGCTCACGATCGAATGCGAAAAGAAAAACTCACACTTAGCACTCTGTACCTAATCTATACATTTATCTACTTAGATTATACAAAGTTATTTATTTATGTATGTTATTTATGTACAAAGTTATGAGATGTTTACATATACACATACACATATATACAGGCATGCTGACCTCATTGTGAAAATAATCGGAAAAGATTTCTAGGACCTCAAAACGTGGAGATCTGGTGAAAACTCGATTTTCAAAAATCGGGGCAAAATCAGTAACTTCCTTGTCTATATACCTACGTAGCAGAAAATTTAAATTGGATCACTGTAACTCAATGTATCAAAATTTTGTTGTTACGTCACTAATTCACGTGCGTTGCGAAACCCATTAACAATCTCCTATATATCCATACTAAAATTATAAATGGGAAAGTGTATCTGTTTGTTTGTCCGTCTTTCATGGCAAAACGGAGCGACGAATTGATGTGATTTTTTAAGTGGAGATAGTTGGAGGGATGGAGTGACATAGGTTACTTTTTCTCTTACTTTACGCGAGCGAAGCCTCGGACAATATAATAGATATTTAAAATAATAATAAATAGTAAAATAGGTAAATAGCTGGTATAAAATAATTAAATTTTAAGCAAATTAGTAAAAAAGTCACGACGTGTCGCTTTTAAGAAAGCGCCCCAAAATTTAACCGAAGTTCGGCCGAAATTCGGCCGAATTTCTTATTTCCACCGAATGTTCGGCCGAAGTTCGAATTCGGTTCAAACCACATTCGGCCCATCACTAGAAAAAATATATGAAAAAAAGACAAGCCCGCTGAGTTTCTTTCACCGGATCAACTCAGTGTGTGGCTGTTTCCGATTCGGTAATAGTTTTAAAATAAAATAAAATGTTGACGCGTCAAAATAACTAGTGAAAAGTTTTATTGAATAAAGTTCTTTCGATTTTGGATTCAAAAAAATATCATCTAGAAAAATACAAAGACCTCCAAAATCAAATTTTACCCGAGCAAAGCTACGGGAAAAGCTAGTTTATAATAAAGTATGTCTTAATATTAGAATAAGTAAAATAATTACATAATTTTTTATTTAATACAACAATTATATTATTGGAAATGATCTGCAAGAAATGTGCAAATAAATATCTATCTATGTGTATATTTTTAAAGTTTTAAAACAGTTATCGTAATAATAATACCAAGGATGATACATAGGGTATTCTTTATATATAACCATTGATATAAAAAACCCAAAATACACAAAACGTCCTCCAAAAATAAGCGCACAATTTTAAATTGTGCACTCATTTCAAATAGAATCGCGTCGGTCGCGACACTCAATTTTATTTCTTTTCGTACATTGCTTTGTAAAAACAACTATAAGTCTTGCACTTAAGGTTGGATATGCAAAAACATATGTTTTTGCCATATCTAAAATGAAAACTTAAATGAAATTAGGGACACTTTTGAATGTCAGTTTTGTTCGGGACTGTGCATCTTGGGTTTTTTTTTTTATATCAATGTATATAACCATAAATATAAAAATAATTGCTTACCATATAATGGTGGAATATGATAATTGATAGTGTCTTTAGTTAATATATTAAATTTTAATCATAATAGTTAATTTAGATCACACAATATATTTCTGCAAATAAAGTTTCTTTTTTCTTTCGTTTATTAAACCCACTTCAGCATTATTTTATATCATTATAGGGTAGTATGTGAGTTCATAGTTCTTGTGATGGAAAGAGACATCTCTGGTATCTACATACCAAAGATGTTAATGGTGCGTTAGTCCATCTGGCTGATGATGTGATTGTTTGGGCTTCTTAGGAAGAATATACCATATGCCATTCTGCAACGCATTCCGTAAAAGATCAGGGATTGGTTATGCGAGTGATCTACCACTACCATCGTGACTACTAGGCGGTAAAGTTCTGCCACGTCTCACAGGGTTTAGTTCCTTACCTATTCCTGATAGTCAATGTCAGTCAGTGATAGTCATTATCGTGTTGCGGTTTGAAGGGTTAAATAGCCGTCAAACTTATGCAAATACATCACTGATATTATTTCTTACTCGCATAGTAAATGTCCCATTTAAGTTAGACACAATACGGTCAGTTTACACTACACACTTCGGTGGGTTCATACGGGCCCTTTTTTAAAGAAGATCAACTGCCTTACTGCTAGGCATTTCGTAAAAAGCGAGAGATGTACATGTATTAGCCACATGCCACTTATATGTGCTAATATTGTGTCTACTAAGGAGGTGGTGGTCATAGAATACTGGAGACTAACAGATCTCGGAATGGTTCGGAACAAACTCTCCATAACTATTCCGAGATATCGCGTCCGTGAGAGGTGTCTATGTGTGCTATGCTCGAATATTACTTGTAAGTACATTGACTTCTATTAGTCTCGAGTATTCTGTGATAGAGTTCTATAGCGTCTCGCCCGGGTTTGGTACCACCGCCTCATCTATTCCAGCTGCAATAGCGTCTGTGATAGTCACTGACGTGTTCCGGTTTGGAGGATACCTTACCCTCAAGCCGTAAACTCATGCATGTGGCATTAGACCTCGACACAAACGGTAGCCGGTGAGCGTGCGTATGCGCGTGGCATCACTCCCTGCCACAAGGACAGCAACGCAGCATTAACATCTTTGGTGTCTATAGGCGATGGTTGTCTATTTCCATCAAGAGAGCTATCTTCTTGTTAGCAATCTTATATTACAAAATAATTTTTCTTTCAATTAAATATCCAATAATAACGATTAACTAATAACTTGTAATTTGTATGTACGTGACATCTGCGGCGCGTGCATTTCTTATCAAAAAGACGACGCAACTGTTTTATTTTTAAAATTATATCACAATCGATATCAAGACTCTGATACGTAGATACTTCTATCACATTTTTACAGATTTAAGGGATTTTGATGTCAATAATTTATTTGATAAGCTAGAAAAAGCAAAATAAATATGTACATACCTAGTTTAATATTTAATCCTGTAAACTTTGATTGATTATTCGACAGTCACTGTTTAATCGTTTTAAATTTCACCTTTCTGTTTTTTGATCTTACCTGTAAAAATAAAAAAAATAATTATTAGTACATATTTATGAAATATGAACGCATTGCCATCTATCGTAAGAGCTTCAAACTTCATAATCAACAGACCTCACTCTAAGACAGTATTGAATCCGTGTTATTTTAGTTATGTGTCGTGACGATAGATAGCGCTAGTAGTACTTACAGAAACATTGTTTACGTTTACATAATTTCAGTTTCAATTATTTAGCTCCCGATGGATTATTTCTACAATTATTTATAAAAATTTTTGTTAGTTTATGATCATGAATCATAAAAATCTGAAATGTTATAATATAATATTATTATGATATGATATGATATGATATTATTATGATTAATATGATATTAATTTTCGTCTTAAGGCGATTAAAATGTAGCCTTATCTAAATCTTTTAACATTAATTATCCACGACTGTTTCGACCTTGTTACGTATTGATCTAAGATATCAAACGTGATAACGGAATATTTCACTATAGGTAATAGAATTACTGTGGGAAACATCGAAAAAGATTGCAGATGGGTAGTTAGTTACCTAATTGACATACGTGATTGTAACGGACCATAAAAATGGTAATAATTGCGTTAATTTCCAGCATAGCAAAGGTATGAAGAAGTGGCGAAATTTTACCAGCTACCCTGACTTCCAAAGTGACACACCAGTCACGACAAAAATACGCGCTGATGTTATTGCAAGTGGGGAGCCCAAGATGCTAAATAGGTAGTTACTCGAGCATCGTAGGGACCTATTGGATTTTGTAGACTATATTATAGGAAAAATAAAAGTTTATATGGTTTTTTTAATGGTGGAGAAAAAATCTCCAGATAAAAAAAAAAACTGTGACATGGAAACACTAAGTCGTGTCAGATTAAGGTATGCTAGTTTAATTGCCACCTCAAATTTGGAAAATCTGACGATTCAAGTGTTTTGTAAGTGAATAGGAGGGTCATAAATTGCAAATAAAATGTTGTTTTGACATTCTCGAGGGCGTCTGTATTTTGTTTTATTATATAGGAAATGATATAAGAACAACGAAAAAAATATAACCTGACAATTTCCACAAGCCGAAGTTATTGAATACTTATTTTGTTTTTTGTTTTCTGCCCTAATAACTCCTCTATATAAAGCCCCTATATAAGCCTCTATATAAACCTCTATATAAAGCCTCTATATAAAGAGCTAATATTTGGTGGAGAGCATCAACAGCATACGAGGCAACCTCTCCTTATGTTAATCTGACGCGCTTGACTAAAAATGATGATATTTTAATTAAAATGTAACCTAGTAGATTTAGTAGAATTTAGCAGCATCTTTGGTAGATTCCCTCATTAAAAAGTAGTCACGCTGTTGCCTTGAAGAGCAAATCCACTTTAATCCGTTAAAATATCAAACAATAACACAGTAGTAATTCTCAAGCGAGGTCTGTTGCAACTTGGAGGACTACTTAATATTCTGCCCACGAAGTGACGTGAAAAGCGGTCCGTTCAGCCACAAACAAAATGGTTAAATCCTGGTCACGTACGTTTTAAAGGCCAGAAAAATAAGTCGTTTTAAATGTAGATCAATTGGTTGGTTGAGTGGTTAACGATCTTGAATACACGAACGATGAGGATCGAGGTCGATTCGCGACAGGGACGGTATTATTAATTTTTGTATCCCAGTGTTTGCTGGATCACGCCGCACGCGTAGTTAATAAGACTTCGCAAATTACACAGTAGTGTTATTTGGGAAGTCTTATTAGCAGGGACTTACTAAAACAAGAAATTAAGAAATAAAATTATTAATTTTTTTTTAAAGACAGTTATTAGGTACATATAGGCTCAAGGCCTGCTATATACAAAACTAGCTGCAGCGTGCAGCCCGCTGCATGAGTTTTCAGTGAATCCCGCGGGATCACCTAACTTTTCCGGGATAAAAAGTAGCCAATGTGCTATTCCAGGTCATCGTCTACCTGTGTGCCAAATATCATTCGAATCCGTTCAATAGTTTTTCGTGATTGAGTAGCAAACATCCATCCATCCATCTAACCTTTCACATTTATAATATTAGTACAGATAACTAACTAACCGGGCAAACGTTGTTTTGTCATATAAACATTGATATAAAAAACTCAAGATACACAAACAGTGTGCCAAAAACGTCCTCCAAATTCCAGGCTATTCCAGGTCATCATCTACCTGTGTGCCAAATTTCATTCAAATTTGTTTAGTAGTTTTTGCGTGATTGAGTAACAATATATATATATATGTATATATATATATATATATATATATATATATATATATATATATATATATATATATATATATATATATATATATATATATATATATATATATATACACGTATATAGCACGCCCTATCTCATCTTTACACCGACACTTTCTTTCAAGCCTAACCTCTCTCACTTCCCCATTACGAACCCAGTCCGCGAGTGTTACACCAAATATTTTTCGTAGCAATCTCATCTCGACCGCGTTGATTCTACTTTCATGCCCTTTCTGACATACCCAACTCTCACTTCTATACAATAGCGTTGGGATAAGCACATATTTAAGAGTAGGTATATCAAAATCTAAAAATACTAATTTTCGAAAATGCTACAATTCTGCAACGTTTCACTCGGGTTTTTGGTACTCTACCTTTTTCTGCTGCAATAGCGTCAGTGCTTATCACTATCGTTTCCGGTTTTGAGGGTAAGGTAGCCGGTAAACTTATGCAAATGGCATTACCATCCTGCCACATAGATAACAACGCATCATTAACACCTCTGATGTCTATAGGCGTTGGTTGCCTCTTTACATCAGGAGAGTCATCTGATTGTTTGCTAAAATAAAAATATTTTTATCATATGATGTAAATAAAAATTTACGGTTTCCGCAATTTTTCCTTTATTTGTGCTATAAGACGTTGCTTCGTACAAAATTTCAAGGTTCTGAGTTCACGGGAAGTACTCTAAAGGTTCCCTTGCGAGTTTCGTAAATTTGCGGAAATTTGCGGCATAAATAGCTGTATCTTTTGATTGTGTAGGCTTAGAACTTTGACTTTTTCACAGCTCTAAGGGAAAGTTGATGTAAATTTCAACTTAATATCGCCACGCGTTCCTGAGAAAAGGGGTCTTGACAGACGGACGGACAGACGTTTTTCCTTTTGAGATACAGAACCCTAAAAATAAATAAAATATATATTTTTTTATATTAAAGACTAGCTGTTGCCTGCGATTTCGTCCGCGCGGAATTCGTTTACTCCGCACTGCTTCTCCCCTGTAGGTGATAGCGTGATAATATGTAGCCTATATGTTGACCCGACCTATTAGTAATATTCATGCAAAATTTGAAGTAAATCCATGCAGTTCTTTTTAAGTTTACCCCGGACATACATACAGACAAACAGACAAAATTCTAAAAACTATATTTTTGGCTTCGGTATCGATTGTAGATCACGTCCCAAGTATTCTTTTAAAAAAATATTCAATGGACAGTTTTGACCTTCTTACGATTTTATTAGATGTATAGATAACAAAGGCAAATGGGTCTCCTGATGGAAAGAGTCGACCATCGTCTATAGACACCAAAAGTGTTAATGGTGCGTTGCTATCTTGTGGCGAGGTGTAATGGCCATATGCATAAGTTTACCGGCTACCTTAACTTCTAAACCGGAACACGACAGTGACAAGCACTGACACTATTGCGGCAGAAATAGGTAAGGCGGTGGTACTAGACCCGGGCGAGACAATGCAGAACTCTACCACCTAGTATCTAACTAAATTCCATATATACGTGGCTCATTTATCACAATGAACCCTGAAGGAGATACATAGTTGCTAGTGTACAATTTTCGTTTTCCCGCGTTACATCCGCGAAATCGCCGACATCCTGATTGCTATGGCGAAATCATTCGTCGTTTGACAATACAACCAGGAAGTTTTTAATAATAGTTTCTGACTGTATTCATTCAATAAGAAAAATTTACTGTCTCGTAAGTCGTAGAAAAGAGATAAGCCTATTTCGTTTAGATCAAGGTCTTGGGTTCGATCACTGCGTTTTATATATATCATAAGATAGCAAACAAAAAGATGGGTCTCCTGATGGAAAGAGTTAAGCATCGCCTATAGACACCAAAGGTGTTAATGGTGCGTTGCTATGTTGTGGCGAGGTCTTCTGCCACATGCATAAGTTTACCGACTGCCTTAACCTTAAAAACGGCAGTAAAACACCACTTATATTAAAACCGTGTTTTTACAACACAAATATAAATTACACCACAATGCAATACTTAAATACATTGATAAGCACTAAACTTTGAACACTGAACTTATATCGTATTAAAAGTAATATAAGATAAGCACTAAAGGTGAACGCACACTTATCCGAGCCGAATGCGTCGAATGAAACGAATTTTAGAATTTTGTATATAAAATATCATGAATACGACGTCGATTCGACGCGGGTGACTGTGCGAGGGAAATGTATGAAAATACGATTTCCACGAAATAAAGAAGACAAGGGGAAGTGAAGAGTGGGCGTGCCGCGTGCGTCACTATTATGCGCTTTTACTCTAAATTGCCTTAGTGATACTTACCATATCATTAGGAGATAGTCGTCGTGCGAAAATCTATTATACACTGAATTATGCCGTATTGTGCCATCCTTGAATGCAGAAATGATAGTAGAATACAGATGATTAAAAATGGATATATTTCATATCATTCGAAAGTACAATTTTCATTTTATTTTAATTAAATTCCTGATTTAATATAATCTCTAATGATATAATAGAAAGTCAAGCTAAAATCAGCCGTACACCTTACATATAAAGTTCATTTTAGGTTGACCTAATTTTTCTAGAAAGATATACGTAATGACAGTCATTACGTATATCGTTCTAGAAAGTTCTCTACTCAAATATGATCAACTGAAAACTACGGAAAAATCAACGCTGTCATCTATTGTAGAATAGCGAAACTATTACGATCTTAAGTTTCACTATTGTACAAATAGATGAGTCTATTTTAAATAGACTACAAAAGGACGTAAATACTCTTTTTTTTTTTTGTAGCAAAATGAAATTTATTGTAACGCAGTTTGGTATATTTTTAAATGTTCTGTTTGTGTGTTTCGGATTATTGTTGCTTAAAATGAAAACGACCAATGAAACAATGTTTGCATTAGTAGTTTATATGCAATAATGCTTATTTTATGTGTGAGTGTGGCGATCGCGGTCCTGATACAAATGTTTGTACTTGCCAATTCCGTTCTTTTCTTTATTTCGTGACGATTTCATATTCAGCATTCTAAAATTCGTTTCGTTCGACTTGTTCGGCTCGGATAAGTGTGCGTTACCATAAGGGGCCCATCCATAGATAACGTCACACGGATTTCGTAATTTTTATCCCTCCTCCGTCCTTGTCACAGCTGGTCACATTTGTGAGAAACACCCCCTCCCCCCCGCTCACCTTGAAATCGTGCGCTCATTTCAAATAGAATCGCGTCGATCGCGACACTGTCAATTTCATTATTTTTGGTACACTGCTTTGTAAAAACAACTATAAAAATTGAGCATAAGGTTGGATATACAAAAACGCATTTTTTACCATATCTATAACCGATTATGTTAAATTACGGACAGTTTTGAGTATCAGTTTTGTTCGGGATTGTGCATCTTGGGTTTTTATATCAATGTTATCTATACATATAATAAAATCGTACGAAAGTCAAAACTGTACATTGAATATAATATTTTTTTAAAAATTCTTGGGGCGTGATCTATAATCGATATCGAAGCCAAAAATATAGGTTTTAGAATTTTTGTCTGTTTATCTGTATGTCTGTTCGTCTGTATGTATGTCCGGGGTAAACTCAAAAAATACTGCATGGATTTACTTCAAATTTTGCATGAATATTACTAACAGGTCGGGTCAACATATAGGCTACATATTATCACGCTATCACCTACGGGGGAGGAGCTGTGCGGAGTAAACGAAGTCCGCGCGGACGAAGTTGCGGGCAACAACTAGTAGACTATATTACAACGTGTAACTGAAACACTGATCGCGCGAGCCGACAGAGATAGCGCGTGTCTCATTACGTCATCAACGAGCGATGACTGAACGCTATAACTATTGACTTTATAGTAAGTCAATGGCTATGACGCTATAAACTATTTTATAACGTCTAGCGTCTACGATTTAGCACGTTACTCGTTAGATCGCGTAGTTCATAATTTCGTAGGTTATAATGTTATAACTACGGTCTACGCTAGCCGCTAGGTATATAGCGTGGCGTTATGTTATAACGCCGAATTCGTATCTAAATAGCGTACGCTATACATAGCGCGCTATAATGAACGCTATATGTTATATTAACCACCATTAAATAGGTGCTTAGACCAAATATACTAGTATATTTAATCTAAGAATAGATAGCAAGCCTATTGCCAACCGGGCACTTAGCCTGGGCAACGTTGTTTTTATCAGAAAATTGAAAAAAATACATTATAAAGTAAAAAACCAAAAGAAAAAATAGTGTAAAGTAAATATAGCTAATTAGAGTGAAAACTAAAAGGGATCTTTGTAATAGGAAGCGCTCTATTTTGGGTATCTCGCTCCATCATCCCACGGGGTCATTAAACGCACGTGATAAAATGTGCTTTTAGTGATGTATTATAATGTTTCTTTTAGTGCCTAGTTGGCGATAGGTTGCCACCTATCACATTGTGGGACTAAGTATTTTCAAATTTCAGCTAATCGTGGGAGCACTGGTTGAACCTCTGCCTATCTCTTCTATGTATATGGGCATGAAGATACTTTTTTTGTCATTTCCTATCTACACCTCTGAGAGCCCTGTCACAGGCGCATATACTCGTAACTTCTCATTTTTAAACCGATACTGTTTTTCATACTCAACCTCGGTCTTATAACAAAATAACTATATACAAACAGATTTACGACATGATTATCATGTTTTATTTGATGTTAGGTATAATTTTAAAACACTTTACTCGTAATTCATAGTATTAATAATGTATAAGTCATTACAATGATGTCATCTTGATGACCTAAAAGTAAATTATTTTTCTATTGATAATTGTACTTACACACATATCCGCCTCAGTTTTTTATACGTGTGTTTTTAAGTTCTCTTATTGCTTATTATTGTGATCGTTAAAATGGTAGATTAGTTTTTAATAACATGCGATTACAGATGGATCCTTTAGTGGGAAGAGATAACCATCGTCTATAGACAGAAAGAAGAAAATTACGCGTTCCTATACAAGTAGCAAATATATAATACCACAAGCATAAAGTTATCAACACTCTAAATGGAGACATGATAATCACCGATGTTATTGAGCAAGGTTTATGTAAAGTATTGAACACACTGAGACAGGTCGCAGAACGCCGAGCCGGGCCGCATCGCAACAAAAAATGCAGCAAAGCCTAAAATGGGCCGCAGCGGACCGCAGCTAGCCGTATCGCAACGCAGCGCATTTCCGTGTCTTTTCAAATGTTATTCTCCTTTGGCGATAATCAACATAACGTGGATCTTACAAATCATATCTTTGTAGCCTTAAACTATAATTATTGTTCTTCATCCAAAATTACGTGTTAATACGGGATTTTTTGATGCAGTCGGCCCGTTAAGGCCCGCCTTAGTATACGCGGTTCTTGAGGTTGCGGTGCTCAATCCTTCGGAGATTCGTTGCAGAGGGAGGGAGGTAGTAGCGAGAAAGATCGTGATATGTTTAGCGTTCACTCGTTCTTACCAGAGTGCTAAGTGTGAGTTTTTCTTTTCGCATTCGATCGTGAGCGCGTTTCGAATTTACTAGGAATTTGTATGTGATTTGTACAGCGCCACCTAGTGGTAAACTGGTTTCTCACGTTTACCACTAGGTGGCGCTGTACAAATCACATACAAATTCCTAGTAAACTCCAAACGCGCTCACGATCGAATGTGAAAAGAAAAACTTGCACTTAGCACTCAGATGTCTGTCTGTAAGGCAGTTAGTTCGTCCACTATCTAAAAGGGACTTGGATCAATACGGGTTGAAAATAAGGATATCCGTATACCTACCCAGTACCCATAAAAGTACTTATTTATTTATTATGAACCACCAACAAAATTACATGTGAATGATAGTAATTACATATTTGAACATTAGGTACTAAGTTAACATATAATTTCACTTATAGGTAGTTACAGCATGCGTTATAGATGTAAAAAGTCGTATTGGTAATTAACTCATTAAAATTTCATTGGTAATATGTAAAAGCGCAATTTTTTTTAAACATAAATTTACTAGATATCTAGTGAGGAGTCAAGTGACTTAGTGAGTTTATCTTTAAATTTTCTTAATTTATCATTAAATATATTTGAAGTGAAGTAGTTATTTATGTTAAAATTTTTTAAAAATCATAATAACATTTTAGAACCGGTTTTCTGATTGAAATCTGTATGGAAATCAGTAAACAAAAATAATACAGAACTTGTTCGAGGACGAGGACATGTTACCACATTTTCGCCGTGTTGGTCCCGGCCTCCTTTGTAGAATAGGCCAACTGCCGTTCTGCCAGGCAGGTCGTAAAAGGCGACCGATTGGCTATTGAGTCACTACCATCGTGGCTACTAGGTGGTAGAGTTCTGCATTGTCTCGCCCGGGTCTGGTACCACCGCCTTACCTATTCCTGCCGCAATAGCGTCAGTGCTTGTCGCTGTCGTGTTCCGGTTTGGAGGGTAAGGTAGCCGGTAAACTTATGCATGTGGCATTAGACCTCGCCACAAGATAGCAACGCACCATTAACATCTTTGGTGTCTATAGGCGATGGTTGACTCTTTCCATCAGGAGACCTATCTGCTTGTTTGCTATCTTATGATATATAAAAATAAAAAAAAAACACATGTCTAATCTGTTGATACTTTTTAAACCGTGTTGGTTCGGGCCTCTTCTTGAAGAAAATACCAACTATTTTATTGATTCAAGCGTCACTGGGGAAATCCATAATTATTATTAAATAACTACCTATGCTATTCTCCGCCAACTGTGAACCCCGCGATGCTACCGAAAAGAGACTCCGACGAACATTACTTAAAATCGCGCTGAATGATTTAGTGACAAACACTTCTCCTGACGATGCTTCGGTTTCTAAGTGAAATGTGCGTCGAGAGCGTAAATTGTGTATTTTTGTGCTAGCTGCCAACGTGGGTGAGTGTGGTGGATGTAGGTGGATAATTGTGCCACTGAAGTCTTCTTTTTTGTCCGGACCATAGGACCATTTATTGAACCGGTGTCTTTCTTTTTGGTGGCATCGCAGAGATCACGCGAAACAATCCGCGGAGAATAGCAAATTTAATTGCGTTCATCTTTTTAATAAACCAACTGCCTTACTGCTCGTAAAAGGCAAGAAAAGATTAATAAATCGGGATGTGATGGGAAAAAATTGACAATTTCTTAGGGGGAAGTTATAGAAAACAATGGTTTTAGTTTAGTTTTTAGTAATAAATGGAAGAAATTTACGGAATGCCGTAAATTTCTTCCATTTATTACTTTCGTTATTTTATTAACATTACAAAGGTCACATACCTATGTCGCGGAAAATTGTAGAATTACCTTATTACTTTTTTCACGCGTTTTGGTCCGGGCGCCATTTGAAAAATAGACCATCAGTCACCTGCTAGGTAGGCAATTCATAAAAAACGAAATTTTGTCGAAACATGTCACTTCACGTGTAACGTCTCGCCTGAGTTCGGTACCACCGGCTTATCTATTCAGAGTGCTAAGTATGAGTTTTTCTTTTCGCATTCGATCGTGAGCGCGTTTCGAGTTTACTAGGAATTTGTATGTGATTTGTACAGCGCCACCTAGTGGTAAACTGGTTTCTCACGTTTCTCTGTTGTGTTTCGGTATGGAGGATTAGGTAGTCGGTAGATTTATGCATGTGGTATTCCACACCCGCCAGAAGGATAGCAACGCACCACTATTTATTTATTTATTTAAATCAACATAAATCCACAGCTTATTTCACAAAATATAACTCAAAGTAGTATATAAACTAAACATTTACGGATTTCACTTTGCTTTCCGACATTATATTTCTCCGACTTTCCGACATTAACATCTTTGATATCCAAAGTCCATGGTTCTCTTTCCATCCAAGAGTCATCTGTTACAAATTTAATTTAAAGTTTATTTTCACACAAAAAAATATTTTTTTAATTCACAAAAAGTTCATTTATTTGTAAAAATTTAATTTTTACAAAAAAATTATGCCAGTCCCGACTCGAACCTCAACAATTACTAATTAATTCGGCAATCAACTAAAAGCATAATGATGGAAATATAGACAAAGAACGTCATTTTTAATGTGATTTATGTAGCCGCTAAACGAGCCCAAATTAGACTAATTTGGAGTGATGTCTATTGCGGGTTCAATTGCGCCTTCCGTGGACAAAACAGCATCAGCATAATGAAGAGTTACGGCCTTGTACACATGATGGCCATCATTGAGATTCTTAAAAATTAATTGATGTTTAGTCATAATAGGAAACATCGCAGTTCTAAAACGTACTGCGGAACAAAACATAATAAATCTATATTAATATTATAAATGCGAAAGTTTGGATGTTTGGATGGATGTTTAGATGGATGTTTGGATGGATGTTTGTTACTCAATCACACAAAAACTACTAAACGGATTTAAATGAAATTTGGCACACAGATAGATAATAACCTGGAATAGTACATTAGCAACTTTTTATCCCGGAAAAATAAGGTGATCCCGCGGGATACGTCAGCAACTTTTATAATGCAGCGGGCTGCACGCTGCAGCTAGTATTAAATATTTTTTTAACGCAGCCTAGCTGCAGCTTTCCATTTCCTGTGTCTCTTGAACCTCGCGTCTTGCGTTGATCTTTACCAAATTAAAATGGAATTATAACCTCTCAAACAAAAAAAAAGTTTAAAGTCAGTTCATAAATGACCGAGTTGTAGAACATATAGTAACAAAAAAAATTCAGGCGAATTGATAATCTCCTCCTTTTAGGAAGTCGGTGGTTGAAAAAAAAATAACCCGACTGTGACGGGTCGGTCAGGATCAAGAAACTTATATAAGATAACTGGAATTATTACGAAGCATTATTTGAAAAATAAAAATGTACTTTATTTCGTTACTTAAAGTTGACATTTGTTTCTTACTTAACAGAGGGGAAAAACGTTCTGAGCAAGACAACGACAAGAGTGGTTGTTGTCCCTTTCTTGCAATTGCCAGTGTAAATAAAACTATCTGAGGGTAGATTTTTATATATTCGGTAATCATTAATACCTTTTATTCATGCACGTCTATAAATACATTAGCATAAAATGTATTGTAATTAACACAGTGAGTTCTAAAATGTGCAAACTACACAATATGGCCGCACGTATATATGGCGATTGGCGCTTTATTTAGTAGAAAGAGACACACTCCACTCATGTCGTGGTACTCTTCGGAACGATTTTGAAGCGCGTGTGAACTAACTTCCTTGGTCAGGATACAAAAAGAACGTAAGCTCCTTCTAGCACAGTTGGATACACTTTGGAGAGTTCGTTGCGAAATGGCACGATTTAATACCGCCACCGGCCATCCCCGTTTTTTATGGATCGTCGAGGCGCATATATTCTAGGCATCGCCATATGGTGGACGTTCCACATACCCGGACAAAGCTGTTCGTCTCGACATTCTTTATTCGAACCGCAAAGGACTGGAACATGCTTCCTGAACATAATCTGGGGATCTTCCAGATAAGAGTGAACAGGTACCTTCTAGGGAAGCGCGTTCCATCTTAGGCCGCATCTTAGCTTACCTTACCATCTTAGCTTACCATCAGGCGAGATCGTGGTCAAGCGCTTCCCTATCGATAATAAAGAAAAGTCGGGTAAAGATGCAAGAGTGCTGTGGATCAGTGATCACTCGGTTGGTTTCCCCATTTATATTCTTCTCTCTTACCGCTCCCCTCCATTTCTCTCCCCCCCTTTTTCTACCTCATTCCGTCTCTTTCCGCCTGTTTTCGCTTACTTCCGTCTCTTTCCTCTTGCTTTGCCTATTTCCTTCTTTTAAACCTATATCAACTCTGTTTTCGCTCCTTTCCAACTTTTCTGCTAGGCAGGTCGTAAAAGGCAACCGTACGCGTATCACCTAACGTTTGCAATCCGCCAGCGATCAGCGATGACTTTTAAACGTAACAAAAACTCATTAAAAACGTCGCCAATTGCTTGTTGTTCACTAGATGCACTTTTTGTGATGCCACAGCATCAAAAACAATCAAACGGCAACGACTGCCACTAATATACAAGGCTGTTATGTGTCTTGCAATAACTAAACAATTACGATAATTTCGCATTGCCAGTTACGTGATAACCCCGCCGATTACCTATATGTATTACTACCATCGTGATTACTAAATGGTAGTTCCGCAACGTCTTGCTCGGGTATTTGGTGCAACCGCCTTGGCTATTCCTGCCGCAATAACGTCAATGCTTGTTACTATCGTGTCTGGAGGGTAAGATAGCCGGTAGACTTATGCAAATAGCATTGCCATCCTGTCATACAGATAGATAGATAGATTAACATCTTTTGTGTCTATAAGCGATGGCTTCTCTTTCCATTAGGAGAGTCATCTGCTTGTTTGCTATCTAATGATATAATAAAATCGTAGGAAAGTCAAAACTGTGCATTGAATATTTTTAAAAGAATACTTGGGGCGTAATCTACAATCGATATCGAAGCCAAAAATATAGTTTTTAGAATTTTTGTCTGTTTGTCAGTATGTATGTCCGGGGTAAACTCAAAAAGTACTGCATGGATTTACTTCAAATTTTGCATGAATATTACTAACAGGTCAGGTCAACATATAGGCTACATATTATCACGCTATCACCTACGGCGGACGAGCAGTGCGGAGTAAACGAAGTCCGCGCGGACCAAGTCGCTGGCAACAACTAGTAAACAATAACACAGCAACGCATCATTAACACTTTTCGTGTCTATAGGTAATGGTTATCCCTTTCCATTATGAGAACTATATGTTTATTTGCTATTTTTGATTTAAAAAAACTTTGCATACCTTTATTTGCGTTGTACAGTTGTAGCTTAAATTCCAAGTTAATTTATTCTACTCTTTCTATCGTCAGCACTTGCTGAAATTCCATTATTGTTAAACACAATTGATAAAGCACTTGTACTATAAATTCACATAATATACTAAAAATATACAAAGTTATTTGAAATTAACGCATCACCTCTTGCAGACAGCCTCTCTACATAAAACAACATTTGTTCTACGACTTTTTACATATCTTGATAAATAGAACAAAAAAAGAAAAACAAAAAGCAGACTGAGGTCAAGTTCAAAAGTGCATCACCGCCACTGCCTCACCCCACAACCCCGCGCCCCGCTGCACGTGGCGATAATCCCGGCATATCTACGCTCAGAGTAAATACCAGTTCAGAAGAAATAAATATTTTTGTATGGAAAACTTATATTTTCAAAAACTATTAATTATAAAAAGTCGCAGAACAAAATATGTTGTGACTTGAAATTTTTTTTTTTTTTTTTATATCATAAGATAGCAAACAAGCAGATGGGTCTCCTGATGGAAAGAGTCAACCATCGCCTATAGACACCAAAGATGTTAATGGTGCGTTGCTATCTTGTGGCGAGATCTAATGCCACATGCATAGGTTTACCGGCTACCTTACCCTCCAAACCGGAACACGACAGCGACAAGCACTGACGCTATTGCGGCAGGAATAAGTAAGGCGGTGGTACCAGACCCGGGCGAGACAATGCAGAACTCTACCACCTAGTAGCCACGATGGTAGTGACTCGATAGCCAATCGGTCGCCTTTTACGACCTGCCTGGCAGAACGGCAGTTGGCCTATTCTACAAAGGAGGCCGGGACCAACACGGCGGAAAATTATAGTACAAGAGCCTAATCAATTATGTCCAAGTCAATACAGTTACAGAAACAGACTAACGAACACAATTTGACTTTTAATGTGAATGAAATGCTAATTATACTTATTTTGAAAATTACCTTTAGAGCAGTAGTACTAAACATAAAAGCCGCTTAGTGAAGTTCCCACTTACAACCCCTGTGAAATACGTGGCGAGAGGTTTAGTACTTGGGCACTTTGCAACTTGTTAATGAATTGAAAAAGGGCTGTGTTATGGTTTTAAGAGATATTTCATTGTGCAAGGGATTTAAGGAACTAGTCTCCTGTTTTCAATAAGACATACGACAAGATATTTCAGGAAATATTTTTTATTTTAAATCGACTTCAAAAAATAAGACAACCCCAAACAAAAGGACATAGAAAGATATTTTAGGAAATAGTTATATGTTTTCAATTAGGTTTTAGGAAGTAGTTTCATGTTTTTAATTAGGTTTATGGAAATAGTTTTGGGTTTTCGATTAAGAGGGTCCCGACCTGGTTTTAGGAAATAGTTTTGTTTTCGATTAGGTTATAGGAAATAGTTTTATGTTTTTAATTAGGTTTAAGGAAATGGTTTTAGTTTTTCGATTGGTTTTAGGAAATAGTTTTATGTTTTCAATAAGGATTTAGGAAATAGTCTTATGCTTTCAATTAGGTTTTAGGAAATAGTTTTATGTTTTTAATTAGGTTTAAGGAAACGGTTTTACGTTTTCGATTGGTTTTAGGAAATAGTTTTATGTTTTCAATAAGTATTTAGGAAATAGTTTTATGCTTTAATTAGGTTTAAAGAAATAGTTTTAAGTTTTCAATTAGGTTTAAGGAAATAGTTTAAAACTTTCGATCAGATTTTAGGAAATAATTTTATATTTTTAATTAGGTTTTAGGAAATAGTTTGTTTTCAATCGTTTTCAAAATAAGAATGAGGTTTAGAGTTTATTGGATTTTTTTATGTATGTTTACTAATTTCCTGACGGAGAGATAACCATCCGGTGTAATCTGTGACGGGATGGTAATGCTGCACGCATAAGTTTACCGGCTACCGTAGCCGGAACACGACAGTTGCAAGCACTGACGCAATTGTAGCAGGAATAGATAAAGCGGTGTTACCAAACCCGGGTGAGAAGTTGCAAAACTCTACCCCCAAAAAATATTTCGATTAAAAATATCTGGTTCGATCCTAAAGTTAGGCGAATGTCATTAAAATTTATTTACTCGAAAATCAACCAATATCTTAGTAGCAGCTTGGAGTCTAGTGATGATGTTTATATCCATGTGACTCAGATGACCTGTCCTAAAGCTATCATCTCGGTTATTTCAAAAAGCATCTCATCAGCATCTCAGTTATTTCAAAAAGCATCTTATCAGCATCTCTGTTATTTCAAGAAGCAATAATGGTTATCAGGTTTAAGAGACAGATAAACAGAGATTTCCGGAGCCAGTATTGCGTTGGCAAGAACCCCTTATGTTGAAAATATAATAAATATGGGCAGTGGTTTCTATTAAACATAAGAATGTCCACCTGCTTATATCTGAATAAATGAATGAAAAAAAAATGTTTTAGGTACCAAATCCCATAGATTACATTTTATTTTTTGTAATAAAATTGAACAAATCAAAAGTACATCAGCCGATCCTGTAAAACGAATATCCGTAAAATGCTGCAATGGGGATCACCATCCAATTTACCAACAGACAAATCTGTGAATCGCGGTGAACCGGAATGTCTATTGACATTCAGTTCGCTCCATCTGTCGCAAGTGAACTGCCGTGATTGATATTTCTATCCATACTAATATTATAAATGTGAAAGTAACTCTGTCTGTCTGTTACGCTTTCACGGCTAAACCACTGAACCGATTTGGATAAAATTTGGTACAAATATAGTTTGAGACTCAAGAAAGGACATAGGGTAGTTCTTATCCCGGAAATCCCACGGGAACGGGAACTATGCGGGTTTTTATTTTAGAATTTTTTTCACGCGAACGAAGTTGCGGGCACAGCTAGTATTAAGATAAAGTCTATTTTTTATATTTTTTTAATTTTAAGACATTTAAAGTCTTTATATAATCTAAGTATTTCTTTATTAAAAAAAGTCGGTGATACCAAATCACGCCAGAGGCTACCATACCACCACCACTGTGGAATAAAAGAATGACTAATAATCAGAAGTTTCATTAACTATATACTTATTTTTCATTTTAAGATGTAAGTTTTAAATGTCAACTAATGTGATGTATGAGAGTTTGCCGATGTTCTTTGTAGTAAAAATATTGTCAAGCTGACAAAACAGAGAAATTTAATGCAATAAGCTTAAAGGCTCGAAAACACTTTTTTTTTCATATCATAAGATAGCAAACAAGCAGATGGGTCTCCTGATGGAAAGAGTATACCTCGCCTCGCCTATAGACACCAAAGATGTTAATAGTGCGTTGCTATCTTGTGGCGAGATCTAATGCCACATGCATAAGTTTACCGGCTACCTTACCCTCCAAACCGGAACACGACAGTGACAAGCACTAACGCTATTGCGGCAGGAATAGGTAAGGCGGTGGTACCAGACCCGGGCGAGACAATGCAGAACTCTACCACCTAGTAGCCACGATGGTTGTGACTCGATAGCCAATCGGTCGCCTTTTACGACCTGCCTGGCAGAACGGCAGTTGGCCTATTCTTCAAAGGAGGCCGGGACCAACACGGCGAAAAATACCTATATGTGCAGCAGTAGCTGTGCTATGTACCCATTATCGATCTTATTAATGAGGAAGTTTGATCGTGTACAACTCAGCGCTTATTGTACGTATTGCTACGTTGTAGCCAGTGCTATTGCGAACAAGCGTTAATCTTAACACATGCACAAATTTGTTTATTAATCCATATTAGTATTATAAATGCAAAAGTCTGCTGTCTGTTACGCTTTTGCAACTAAAGCACTAAACCGATTTTGATGAAATTTGGCAGCGCAATAAAGACCCGGGATCTAATAGGCTGCCAATTTCAAAATTTAACCTCTAATATGTTTAAATTTGGGGATGAATTGTATGAAGATTATTTTGATGACGAGTTACACTACTTGCGAGCGAAGTGGCGCAGGTCAGCCAGTAGCATCATGAATGTGTAAGCACCAGTTGTTAACACTTAACTACCGATACAACTGGTAGCTCTCCTAATGGTAAAATAAGCACAGTCTATAAAAAACCACAAATTTCAACGATAGCAACGCAACGTCACCTTCATGTGGCCTGATTTTAAGATCTGTGTATGTATACTGGCTAATATACGCCTAATATCGCCTATAGACTATTAGTATACCGGTTACCTTACCCTCTAATCGAAACACGACAGTGAAAATCACAATTGAATTAAAATAGATTATATAAAGACGCAAATTTTTTAAGTGGTTTAAAGTTTAATACTCGTAGATTAGATCCGTGGCAAAAAAATCTTAAATCTTATACATTACGGTCGAATTTTGACCAGACTATCACTAATTTCGTTTTAATTTATATTTCTTTGATTAGCCGACAATTACAAACTCTATTATTTTATCTAATAGATTGTTAGATAAAACATATTTACACACAGCAATAAATACTAGAGCCGTATTAGTTATCAGCCATGGTATACTATATTCAACACACTGCCCTGGCTGTACGAACCTTAGAACAGACGCTAAGACTAGACTCAAAAATACTTTTTGAATGATTTTAATTTTTAAATATAGTTAAAAGTATCTTCACGCCCGTATCCCCGAAAGGGTAGGCAGAGGTACAACAAGTACACCCACGATTAGCCGAAGATCATTTGTTTCACAACGTGATAGGTGGCCAACCTATCGCCAACCGGGCACTTTCCAATCCCGGGCAATGTTGTTTTTATCAGAAAACTGAAAAAAACACATTTTTGAATCGCCCGACCCAGGAATCGAACCCGGGACCTCATGTGGTCAACTCCGACATCGAACAACTAGGCCACAGAGGCGATAGTTAAATTAATTTAAAAAGCATATAACTAAATAAATTAATATATCGCTAGTAAGCTAATCATTTGCTTGTGTTATGGGTGCCTCAACGATACCAATACATAGAAATACATATTATATAAATACTATTATATACATAATAAACACCCAAACCCAGAAATACAAACATCGCTTATCACAAAAATGTTTGTCCCTGTCAGGAATCGAACCCGAGCCCACTCGATTCGTTGTTAGCTTCGCTAAATACTCTACCAATGGGGTAGTCGGGTTATTGCAAATTGGTTGGTGCACGCGGACTTTACGCTACATACACGATGAGACTAACGATGAAAAATGAAATTTCCAGTTTTTCTGGTAGGAAAAAGTAAGGCGGTGTACCGAACCCGAGCGAGACGTTATGAACTCGTAAAAATGTAAAAACACACATCCAGAAAAAATATGTATTTTCATGCCGATATACAGCTTTCTGGTATTGTGAATCAACGAATAGCTGCGGACAGACGGACGGACGTAATTAGACTATAAGGGTTTCCTGTAGACGTGGAACCCTAAAAAGCTGATTCGATATGTCCATAATTTTAAGACATGAAGTAAACCATTAAAATCGTATAGTTCGTTATCGTTCGTTATCGTTCGTTATTTGGATCTCACTTTTAAGAATGCTTCGAGCGATCATTATGTAAATCAGCTGAATCAATTGACCCTGGGCTGATTCGATTAAGACGTTAGTAATGGTCCAAGTGGTAAGGGATAGCGTGATTGGAGACAAGTTTCTAATCAACACAAAGCATGATTCACAGTTTAAGAATTTTGGCTCTCTTTTACCAAGTGATAAGTGCTCGCATCTAATATTATAATTTTAAATACTTAAGTAAAATTTATAGGTACTTGCCTGCCAGCAATTACTACTTAAAAGTACTAATACTCAGAAGTACATATATAAAGTAAAGCATTGTCACGCCCGGTTCCCTTGCGGGGTAGGCAGAGTAAACCGAAACATCGTTGACTTTCCGGTTCATCATGATTCACCGGTTTGTTGGTTGGCGAGATGAGTGGTCTTTTTCCCTATCGCTTCGTTTACCATCCTGATTATAAACTATTGGTAGCAAAAACTGAAACTAACAGCTTTACGTTCTCATCCGAGGCATGGAAATAGTAACGTACTACTCGCTGGGACTTTGAGCTGCTACTGAATAATGGATTTAAAAAAAAAACTCGAAAAAACCCTAAAAACACTTTTGCCTGACTCGGTGATCGATACTAATATAAAATTCTAAAATATTTTCTATACCTTTAGTGAAAATATAGGCATTTTATGAAAATACATTTTAACTGTTATTATAAAAACAGGTTTTACTGTTGTTTTAATCGTATACAACCTACCGGTTTCGCTTATTACGCAACATCATTCTAGTTTATCTACAAGTCCTGAAGATGCGTTGATACGCGAAACCAATAGGCTTTATACAATTAAAATACTGTGAAGTCAGTACAAGTGTTTTTATAACAATTCTGAAACATAAACATTATACATATTCAACACACAAACACAAAAATACGAATATATTTGTTGTATTTGTATACTTGTGGCATTACCATCCCATAACACGGATAAAAACGCACCATGATAATCTTTGTTGCTCATAGGTTAAGTATAGAATAAGGCGTTTGTCTCCTTACCAATAGGAAAGCCCTATGCATGTTTTGATATAATATATGGCTATTCCACTTTCACTTACGTAAATAAATATAATTCAGATATTTGAGTACATAAATAATGGCAAAAAAGGTACACGTCAGCCAATATAGACTTTTAAGAGATGAACATAATATCTCTAACGGAGCGAATATTTGCTAACTCCAATACATCTTATTATATGTTACAATTTAGATGTTTAATACACATAAAATTGTGGCATATTTAGCAATCATATTTTGCAACATGAATTCTTTACCAACAATGCTTTGATTATAATCACTAAAGCCGATCTGTCAATGTAATTATGTTATCTCTATCTATGCAATTGTCATAAGTCAATATTAATTACTTCATCCGCTTATCGCTCAACACTTGTGTCGCCTGATTATTGTGCTATCAACGCGGTCAACAAACCGAAGGTGTTGATTTTATTATGACGTGCAATGTTATATTCAATTATTGCTCTATCCAATTGTCTGAGATCTTATCTGACAGTAATTTAATTAAGGCCACGGTTATCTGAGGGCAATGAGATACCTATTATTTTGTTTAATTATTGTATAAAATTAGATTTTTTTACTTAAAATTGACTATTTATATATAGCTCAACTAAGAATAGGTACTGTAGTTATCTAAAGATGAAGGAATTTTAAATTCAGTATTTTTAAACGACTTTCTATAAGGTTTTTTTTATATCATAAGATACCAAAAAAGCATTTTACATGACAGAGTCACGCCCTGACATACATTAAAATTTGTTGACATCAAAATTGAGAACCTCGCGTCTGTTTTTTCCGTTTTAGTCCGGGCTCCTTTGAAGAACTGCCGTTCTGCCAGGCATATCGTAAAAGGTGACCGATTGGCTATGCGAGTCACTACCACGTGGCTACTAGGTGGTAGAGTTCTGCATTGTCTCGCCCGGATCTGGTACCACCGCCTTACGTATTCCTGCCGTAATAGCGTCAGTGCTTGTCACTGTCATGTACCGGTTTAGAAGGTAAAGTAGCCGGTAAACTTATGCACGTGGCCTCAACATGGCAACGCACAATTAACATCTTTGGTGTCTATAAGCAATGGTTGACTCTTTCCATCGGGAGAACAGACCACATGAATACTATCAGGAGACTCGTCTGCTTGTTTGCTATCTTATGATATAAAAAAATTTAAAAAACGTGTCTAACAATTTAAATGAAATTTTTTATTTAAATAATGTTTTGCTTTTAAAGTAAAATCCTATTTCAAGGAGGATGTTATCAATTAGACTATGTTTTTTTATGTTTGTTACCTGGGAACTCGGTCATTTATGGACTGATTTTTTGGTTTAGGAGGCTATATATACTCCCTGTGTTACAAAGGGTAACAAAGAGTGTAAATATTTATTTGTATAGGTACATTTATATGTATTTAATTAGTATTTAGTTAATATTTTCCAAAAAAATATATAATTTTACAATGAATATACTTATATTAATTACTAGCGACCTGCCCGCGGTTTTACCCGCGTAGCTTTTGTTTCCGAGGGAATATCGGAAAGGTTTATATACAAAACCTTTCTCAACAATCAATCAATCTATTAAAAAAAACCGCATCAAAATCCGTTGCGTAGTTTTAAAGATTTAAGCATACATAGGGACATAGGGACAGACAAAGTGACTTTGTTTTATACTATGTAGTGATGCTCTTACTAAATCTATTTAAGCATTCGTGTTGATTAACGCTTATTCTGTAGCATCAACTACGACTTAGCAATACGTTACAACGAAATAGATCGAATTAGCGCTGACTGCTGTTGTCAATATTTTACACAAACATATGTAAAATGAGTATATGCGGCCATCCATTTCTAAATTGTTGTGTCAAAATAAACATGAAGTATTAATTCTTTACTTATTATCATTGATATAAAAAACCCAAGATACACAATCAGTGTGTCAAAAACGTCCTCCAAAAATGAGTGCACAATTTTAAATTGTGCGCTCATTTCAAATAGAATCGCGTCGGTCGCGACACTGTCAATTTTATTTCTTTTCGTACATTGCTTTGTAAAAACAACTATAAGTCGTGCACTTAAGTTAGGATATGCAAAGACATATGTTTTTGCCATATCTATAACTACTTAAATGAAATTAGGGACACTTTTGAGTGTCAGTTTTGTTCGGGACTGTGCATCTAGGGTTTTTTATATCAATGCTTATTATACTTTCATAACACCATCAAACTTGTTTATAATTAAGGACCTTAAACTTAAAAGAAGAGAATATTTTATATATTTTATTTTAAACCGCCCCGTTGGTCGAGTGGTTAGCGACACTGACTACGCAATCGACAGGGGTCGGGTTCGATCCCCGACGGAGACATGCATTTAGGTGATGAACATAAATTTTTGCATTTCCGGGTTTGGGTGTTTATTAAATATATTCTAGTATTTATATATGTATTTCTATGTAATAGTATCGTTGGCTAACACCCATAACACAAGCAAATAATTTGCTTACTTCGGGGTTAGATCAGTAAGTGTAATCTGTCCCGTGAATTTATTATTTATTAATATAACACAATCAAGACTTAAAACTTAAGACGTTAATTGAAAGTCATCTTGTATATAGACATAAACGATTCAAAACAATTCAGAATAAATGTTTAAGGAAGACTATATTACCATGTTCTTATGGTAAAACGACGGAAATTACCAATTCATTGGATTTTTATGGGACTTCATTAACGTTCATCGGTCGTTCGACGAAATAATTAATATAAATTATCTAAATTATTCAAATGAGGCAAATATCTTCGCGGAACCGAATTATTTATTTATTTATTAAGGAAAACATACAGCTTACTATAATACATGTGATTACAATCATTTTTAGGTTAGTTCTTAAGCCAAAACAGTTTTCACCACTAGTTAATACAGCGTGTGTGCTATAGAAATAAAAAAAATACAAAATCGAAAATGGAAAAAAACACAATAATTACTAAGAAAACTACAAATAATTTTGATACGTTAAAGGATAATATTATGTACTAGCTGTACCCGCGACTTCGTTCGCGTTTGGCCATCCTTGCAGAGTAATTATTAGTAATTGACCACAGTATTTCTCGTATTCAGCAATACTTTGGATGGCGAAGCACTTTTATCAAAGGAGAAATATTAAGAAAGGATTCTTTTAGTGTGGATTTGAAAACACGTTCATTTTGATAACGACCCTTGTGCCTTATAGGGCTTTAAGAGTGTTTAACTGAAGTCACCTCGCCTTTTATTTTCTACAGTCATGCTTGAAGTTTTATTTGCCTGACTTTATATACTCATTCCATATGACTAAATTTGACTAAAGACCATTTTTACAAAACATATTTTTTATTGGGAGAAAAATCACCGTGAAGCAAAAGTCTTTAACTGTATTGTCATTTTTAAGCATGGCTGGGGGCTATCCTTCCACCGGATAAAAAAGATTGAAGGTGAAATTATCGGCATGTACCTAGGTTCTTAATAGGCAACGATGATTATTCAAGCTAGTTTGAAATCTGTGGCGTATGTCTGATAAATAACAATATCTGACTCCTTTGCAGTAGGCTAAATTTGTCGACAGACCTATTAGTCAGAGAGAAATAAATAGTATTTGCTTGCAGTAAAGGTTATAATTGCAATGTTATTATTATTAAGCATAATATCTTGACCGTGTAGGAGGTTAGGAACATTTTGTTTAAAACAATTAAAAAACGGCTTTTTGCAATTTTTTGCCAATATTTTGTAAAATATAATATAAACATGTTTTTTTAATTATCTATAGGGAAGCGCTTGACCACGATCTCGCCTGATGGTAAGCTAAGATGCAGCCTAAGATAAAACGCGCTTCTCTAGAAGGTACCTGTTCACTCTTCTCTTGAAGATCCCCAAATTGTACTCGACGGGGAGCACAGATTTAGGAAGCATGTTTCAGTCCTTTGCGGTTCGAATGAAGAATCTTAAGTCTAACCGCTTTATCCGGGCATGTGGAATGTCCACCATATTATGGCGATGCCTAAATCTGTGCGCCTCAACGATCGATAGCATGTATATTAATGTATTTGGTCTATAAAATTTCACTTAGTGGTAGGCTATTGTGAAAATTTGCAATATTTGTTTTTATGTCGCAAAATTAGCATTCAACGTAAAAAGGTAAACTTTTCAAAATTATATAATTCCTAAAATTATCAAATATTCCAATAAGATATCGACATGAGAGAAAAAGTAATCAAAAGGTAGTTATTTATAATAATTTTATGTAGTGAATATAAAAATCTGTAATACGGTTGACCCTGCTGGCCATCCCTGAAACTTCCTGCTTCATTGAAGTATTTTAAGCTAAAAGAAGCAAAAACTATATAGATTGTTGAGTTCGAAGAGTTCAAAAAATCCAGTTTGTAAAAATGATATTTAGGAAATTAATGGTTGAAAAATATACATCATATTTTTTTTAAATTGATGATCGATTGTGATCTTTTGAATGGCATTCAACGCAATTTTTAACTTAAAATTGTTTTAATAGCTAAAAAATCGATAGGTTAAGAAATCTCAAAGAAATGTAAAAAAAAAAAAAACTTTTTTTTTAAATTTTTTTTCATTGACAAATCCCAAATAAATCAAACAATATTGATCCAATTTCCAGTATTTGGTGCAGTTCTTAGAGGGAAACTCTAATTCGATTTTTATATCAATTGGTATATAAACCTGAAAGTTATTTAAACAATATGTAATAAGTTTACTGTATACCGACCGATAGATATAAAAATCGAAAGCCTAATTCGATATTTTATATCAATCAGTATATAAACCTGAAAGTTATTCAAACAATATGTAGTAAGTTTACTGTAAACACCGTAATTTTATTGTTTGAAAAGCTGTAACTTTTGAAAATTTGATTCGATTTTGATATTTGAAACGGCATTCAATGTAGTTTTTTAGTACTAAAATATTGCAGAAGATTTAATCTTCTGCAATATTTAATGATTAGTTAAAAAATTTCGAAATTATGCCGAAAAAATACTTTTGCAAAATTTTTCGTCGACTATAAACTCCCGAACGGATAAATAAATTTTGATGCAATTTATGCATTCGTCGCAGTTTTTTGAGATGTAAAGCTGATTAAATTTTGTACTCTGTCGGTACATTAATCTGGAAATTGTATTAAAAAAATACTGTTTCGCCAAAAACGTATGTGAGGTTTTTTCAAAATTTCTCAAAATATCCTTGAATTGGTTAAAATTTTCAGGAAGTCTAAGTTGAGTGGAATCCAATCGAATCCTATTAACCGCGTTTCGATCGCTCAAGTCGTTCAAAGTTTTGAGATGTTTACATACACACAAACACATACACACACATACACACACACACATACACGCATACGCACACACACATCATGAAAGTAGTCGAAAAAGGTTCCTAGGACCTCAAAACGTGGAGATCTGGTGAACACTCGATTTTCGTAAAATCAGTAACTTCCTTATCTAGACACGTAGCGGGAAGTTAAAAATATATACCTAGTTAGAAAGATGAAAAGTTATTTATTCAGTTTTATTTTTTTGAATCATTTTTATTTAAGGCACTTTTTGTAGCGGGAAGTATAAAAATAAAATAATTAACACATGGATTTGTGGTTTATTATTAATAAAAAACAAAATAGGTTTTGACTAAGAAGCTTATCTTTTTTCATTGAAAACAATTTGCAGTAAAAAATCTTGTTGCACTTTTCATAAATTTATTATTATTTTTAAATCTCTAAAAGACGTTTTTAATGTAAATTTGTATAATTTTCAATTAGCAAGATAAACAGTCAAGGGTTTTTTAATTAATAACAAACTACTCTGCCTTGTGGTCTTGGGATAGCCTATTGGGCTCAGATCGTGAGGTCTCGGGTTCGATCTCCGGATCGGACAAACGTGTTATTGTGATATTTTCGAGGATTTTCTCGAAAATTTAAAATTTTAGTAGCAACTCGGAGACTGGCGAAGTGGTGTATTACCACTCCCGTGCCTCAGATGAACACGTAAAACTGTGGGTCCCGGTTATCGCTAAAAATAGTCGATAATCGTTAACGTGTCGGTATAGACGGCGATGAGGATTGCCAATTATATCACCAACGGACAAACCGGTGAAACGCGGTGAAGCGGAAAGTCAATAGACGTTCGGTTTACTCTGCCTAATCCGCAAGGGAACCGGGAGTGATGATACTTCAATAAAAAACAACAAAGCCACGTATTTTTTTGCTCACATTTTTGATTTTCGATTCTTACAAATAAAGGAAAGTTACGTAACTTTTTATTGAATTTGTTTTGATGAAGTTATCTATGTCTAAAGTTTTTTCTGTAATATGGTGATCTTATCCAGGCCTGAAGTTATAAGTACATGTTCGTATATTCTACTTAACAATTTTTTAAAAAGTATTTTGGAGTCTGACTTTAATGAGTACACTAAGTAGTTTAGGCACTCCAACATCTACACTTCGCAGAAATTTCATTCATTTTCAAAGAATTTTTAAATATTCACCGTGTTGTTAAGTGATCCGGTGTCATCGTTGACCATATGAGGTCCCGGGTTCGATTCCCGGGTCGGGCAAAACAAAACGTGTTTTTAACTTTTCTGATAAAACAACATTGCCCAGGATTGAAAAGGACCAGGTTGGCAATAGGCTTGCCACCTATCACATTGTGTGAGATGGTATATATGGCTAATCGTGGGTACGCTCTACGTATTCCGGATATGGGCTGTTAGATACTTTTTTTTACCCTTTTTTACGTTATGCAATGTAAAAACAAAATAGTGAATTTTCCCAATAGCCTATCCTTACGTAAAATTTTGTAAAAAAAAACAAATTCTATTAGTATACTTAATATAGATTAGATGCATATTTTCTGAGATATTGGCAAGAAACTGAAAAATGACCTGCTTTATTTTCAAATGTATTATAATTCTTATATAAATAAATAAAATGTTTAGGTTTACATTTTACACATATTTTATTCATTTTTAGGCTAGTAAAAATGCATTTATAACATTTTAATAAAACAGTATACATTCTAGAACTGATTCTCTCGGGTTATGTCCAATATACAAATACTATTAAATGATAACGCTAACGTATAATGAGCCGTGCGTTCAAAGGTTTTGCATACATTCCGGGTGTCACGTTCAACTGGACATTCCATCCGAAACCGTTGAAACTTGCGATGTCTGTAACTTCTAAATTATAAAAGTCATGACCTTGAAATTTTTAAGGGATAATCTTTATAGTAGTTACTTTTGAACAAAAAAATAAAAAAGGATTTCGGATGACAGGTTAATGAATTAAAGCTAAATATACGTTTTTATTTTCATCCCCTATCCCACGGGAACCGTACTGAATTTTGGGATAAAAAATATCCTATAACCTTCTTCGGAGTATGAACTCTAATCGTGCTAAATTTCATTTGAATCCGTTCAGTAGATTCGGCGTGATGCGCGGCCTTGATACAGACAGACAGACAGACAGACAGACAGACAAAAATAAAAAAAAATACATTTTTCGCTTCACTATCGATTAAAGAGTATCTTCCAAAAAAAATTTTTAAAATATCTTCAATGTACAGAAATCGACCTCTTACAGTTTTATTATATGTATAGATAAATATTAATACTTTGGTTATTTTATTTAACAAAATTATTGATCATGTATTACTTTTTTAACAAGAGATACATACATTTTTAATTTTAATAAAATATATCAATGTGAGAATAATATTTGTTATATGTATTACAGGCTCTTATCAAGAACCGATTCTGGGCATACTTAGTTCGACAAAAATAGGGACATAAAACACCATTTTGGAGCGAACAGTCAGACGAGAACAATTAAACAGAATTAGTGATGAAATAGATTGATTTAAAATGTTTTTAAACTATAGAAGCTAGTTGAAGACTGATGTCTGACTTCTGTGGAGGTCCTTATAATTGCCATCTAGCTTACATCGTACAAGACGAATATTAAAGGTGTAAAGATAAGAAAAGGCATACTCCGTTGGTTCGGACATGTAGAAAGAATGGTAGATGAAAGGTTAACAAAAGAGATATATAATGCGAATGTGGAAGGATGTAGGTACCGGGGAAGACCAACACTGATATACCATGTTAAGATTGATCGAGTACTGTCCGAAGGTGGTGTCAAGAGTCTTCGCAACCGGCGTGTGTGTATGAAGAGAGTGATGAATGTGGAGGAAGCGAGACAAGCCTGCAAGGATCGTGATGTATGGCACTCGGTTCTCTGTGCCTACCCCGTAAAAAATCTGGCGTGAAGATATGTATGTATAAGATATGTAAGTACTTGGCCGAATAAAACACTTGAATTACTTTTACATGCACAGTATAATTTTTGGGCAGAGTAACGCCCTCAATGAATCGAAAACATGTTATTCCCGCCTATTTATAACATTCTTTGTTATATATTTTGTCCATTGTTGTTATGACGTCATTATCTCACAATAACAGGTGCACAACACAAGTGCGCCACACATTTGGTCGGCTAGTACTTGTTGTTAAGCGTGGTTGCTAACATGATTGGCTAAATATTTCACTAGCGAATTTCTTCTTTTTAGTTTTTAGTGTAGCATGCATTTACACAGAGATAAATAGTGTTATACTACTTACGGATGAAATAAAATTACCACAAGGATAATTTTTAGGGTTCCGTACGCAAAAGGTAAAACGGAACCCTATTACTAAGCCTCCGCTGTTTATTTGTCCATCTGCCTGTTTACCACCAGACTGTATCTCATAAGCCGTGACAGCTAGAAAGCTGAAATTTACACAAATTATATATTTCCGTTGCCGCTATAACAACAAATACTAAAAATAAAAAAATGAAAATATTACGGGGGGTACCCATACAATAAACGTGTTTTTGTTTTTCGGATTATCGTAGATGATGGTACGGAACCTTTTGTGCGCGCGTCCGATTTGCACTTGGCCGGTTTTTTTAACCCTTGTCATCTCATTCGATAGGATAAAACATTGCAACATGGTTTATTTCTATTTTTTCACGATATGTCGCCTCTGTGGTCCAGTGGTCCAGCGTTGGCGTTGACCACATGAGGTCCCGGGTTCGATTCCCGGGTCGTGCACATTAAAAAAAGTGTTTTTTCAGTTTTCTGAGAAACACAAAGTTGCCCGGGATTGGAAAGAGCCCGGTTGGCGATAGGCTTGCCACCTATCACATTTCTGGGACCAAGTATCTTCGGCTAATCGTGGGTGCACTTGCCTATGCCTTTGCCTACCCTCTCGGGGACATGGGCGAGAAGATACTTTTTTCACGATATAATATATCTACATATGTTTGACACTTTTGACAGTGATAGGAGCAATAAAATTTAGTGAAAGGAGCGTTTGCTCATATGCGCGGCGACACGGTTCCCTACCAATGGCATGTCTATTAGTATTCATATTGTCTGTGGTCAGTGCTAATCACTGTCGTATTCCCGTTTGGAGTGTGTGGTAACTGAATAAACTTATACTTGTAGGATAGCATCCCAACACGTACTATGGAAACACAACATTAACATCCTTAGTGTCTATAATTCGTAAAAGGTGAACGATTGAACTAATCCTGCCACTTCCATGACTACTAAAAAAGTAGTCATGGAAGTGAAAGTCTTCTGTGAAAATTTCAGTTAAGTACCAACCTATTTCAAACAACAGACAAACAGAAAGCTATAGCGTAATAATAGGGCGACAGAACACTAATGGCTTGCGTAATCAACTTATGAGTACGGAACCCTAAAAATCCAGCGCCTTAACTAATCAAAAAAAATTCCAAATTAAAATTTAGTGTCACAATTCACCTTGAAAATGATGGATAATTTTTTAATACTTTACGACAGAGTGTGAAGGCTTCACAAATGAACTCGTTAGAGATGAACCTTGAGATGAGATCAACACGATTAAAGGGCACCTGTACAAACAGGTATATCATATTTGTGTAATTTATCTAATCTGGTTAACGCTGCTTATAACACGAGAATAGAATTATGTTATCATTTAAAATGCCTTAGCTTGATACCCTGTCCATCCATCCATAAATTACGTCTCACGTTAAGGGGGAGGGAGGGGGTCGAAGAAGTATGACATTGTGTGACATCACATTTTTTTTAAATATCATATCTTATTCTTATATATCTTACACTTCTTATACTAGTCTTATACTTACTAGTACTTGCTATACTTACTAGTTACTTACTTTTACTTACTAATATTATAATTTTACTTACTTACTTACTTTACTTACTTACTTTACTTACTAATATTTGTTAGGTTTTTATTTAATAAAGCAGGATTTTGCCCGACATCGTTGTTGTGCGAATTAAAATGATTTACTCTGGTAACACAGAGCTTGCACGAAAACAACAATGGCGGGTAAGACGGGTTGAAAACTCGGACTTTCAGTCTCCTGCATCGATCAGTGTAACACGCACTGGCCTCCGTTTAAAAGTAAGATAATATTTGAATACTGCAGAACGTGCATAAGCAATTTAAGGTACATGTATTTGTTAATTTATATTATATTTAAATTAAATTTCAAAGATAGATAGAATTAAAAGATAGAATGTTAAAATTACAATGAATAAGGATTTTGGTTACATTAGACAATGTAAAAGAAAATATAAAATTGTAAAAACCGATTACGTTGTTTTAATTAGAAATTAATATTTAATACAAGGGCAGAATCTGGCCATTGCCCATAGGTATTCTCTCATGCACCATTTTAATTGTCAAATGTAGGGTATTGATTACATTTCAGAAGTGGTCTACCCACAGTTTACACAAATCAAAGGTTACGTTATATAACTAGATTATCAAATATTAATTAGTGACATTCTCTCATATCGATATTTTATATTTCGTGAGTCTCATTTCATATAACATGTTTTTTGGTTAATAAAAAGTAGATTTATTATAATTTTTGCACACTGGCATTAACGGTAGACTATTTCAAAATACGTAACACCTTTGTAACCTTTCTATATTTTAAAGTACCAAATATTACTTTAAAATCGATAAAATTTAACAGTTAATTTATTTTCCTTTATTTTTCTTGCGCTTGTAATGGTCTTTAAAAAAAAAGTACGTTGTTAGATATGTAGGTACGAAGAGTATACTATTCTTTGTCGTTTCAAGTTTCAGATAATTTAAATACTTGAAAAATCACTCGTAACACTGGAGCGGTCACGTGGTAACGAGAGAATGAAATAATAAGTGCCTTGCCGTCAACGAAGCCCGTCTTCCTCGTGTAAGCAGAACGTCTTTTACTACGGATGACCGAGTATGAGTGGAGTTTGATACGACAGGTAACACTACTTTGCAAATTCACCAGGAAACAAACTTACTTTGATACTTCAGCGAAGAGGATTATTAGGAAACATAATTAGATTTCCCAACAAGATGGCTGTGAAGCTGTGAACTGTTAGGCAATTCGTCACCGCGCAGTATCCGTTTTTATGACCACCGCATATATTACGTTTGATTTAAGATATTAAATGAATGTTTTATTTAAAATTAAGATGCTCCGTAGATTGCATAATTTAATACAGAAGACAAAAACAGCTGGAGGGTTAAATAAATGTGAAAATCATGCATTAAGTGTTAGTGCCGTTTTTCGTGATGGAGTAGATGACGATTCTGGTTATATCTGGAAAGTCATTCGTCTTACGATATTAAAAAAAAAAATAAGTAATGGAAACAAATGTTCTTTTAGTAACAATTTTACTAAAAAAAATTATTTGGCTGAGCCTAGAATAATCGGATTTATTGTTAAATATTTCTGTTTAACTTTGTAATGGGGTAATAATTATAGTAGTCAATTTTAAGTGCTGCTATAAAAATGATTTTCAAAAAAGGGGTACCTTGGAATATCGGTTTAGAGATGTCGCATATTACATTGAAGGTATATATAGTTTAAGGGGTAAAAACTAATATTTTTTGAATATTGTAACTTTGGCTGAAGCACACTTGTGCAATAGTTATAATTTTTCGCCTGCCCTAATGACTTCCGTGAACTCTATTACACATAAATAAATTTTACTACATAGGTACTGAGTACGTGGATGATTGGCAATGTCAAGTACATTTTAGAATCTATAGGTTCCAATGTATCATGTGCACTGATTTTAGTCCTGGGTCTGACGTGGTATTATTTACAGCCCAGTCTGGGTTCGGCTCAGAGTATAAAAGTTCAGCTGACTGATTAATTTACTTTTAAGTCTACTACAATATCTAAGTCAGTGTAGCTATCTTTATGAGCCAGATTCAAAATTTGATACAATCGGTGATGTTTACATACGATAAAGAAAATTTTGAAATAATAGTACAGGCAAATTTGACTTTTGATTTATTAAAATATTGTTATTATAGTTACAAAATATTTATTTCTTTTAAGGTTGATTGGTTGAGTGATAATTCTAATATTTGAAATTACTGACAGAAAAATATAATTATTATCATAAGTAGGTTCTCTGCGCATCGCATTTTTAATATTTGTCTTAAAAACAATTTCACTCGTGATTCAATTAGTACGAAATTAGGTTACAATGCATACAATGTTTTTGGCAATTATACGTCTCGTTGAATTCTTGGATGACTTATAGGAAATTGCACAACTTTATCTTGTCTTCTTAATATAATTATGAAAAGGAATGGCACAAGTGGATGAGCAATTTGAAAAACAAATTATCTGAGCTACTATTGCCTATGTATGACCCAGCGGTACAAATTGAACTACTTGTAGATGGGAGTAAACTAAGCAACGATGGTATATTGCTCCTGAGATGGTGTGATTTAAAGTCTTGCCATCTAGTAGTTTTCTTTAGTGTTAAACATCGTAAAAATATATGTGCAAAAAAAATATAGGTTTTTATTTGTAGGCATTGGCAGTTAATTGTTTTACTAAACCCAAAAAACAGAGTATATATCCTGGGCCAACTGTATAGAATTAAAACTGATTGCAAAATTCTGTTTTCAACATTTATCAATACTGAATTTGTCTCTCGTATAACAAGATGGTATGGCAGCCTGTTGTTATAAATGTCTGTGTAGTACATGATATCAACCGGAAGTAAGAATTATATTATAGACTAGCTAACCCGGGAAAACGTTGTTCTGTTTTTTTTAATACTATTCTATTTTTTTATGTATATTTTCTCACCTTTTAAACCTTTCCTGGACTTCAACGATTAATTCAAAACCAAAATTAGCCAAATTGGTTCAGCCGTTTTCGAGTTTTAGCAAGACTAACGAACAGGAATTGATTTTTATATATTAGTTCGAACAACCTTCACCAATTAATTCATTGAAAACTAAATTTTTTTTGGCGGCATTTCGAAATGCATAGTATTTAGGAAACCTCATATCTTTCAGATGATATCAAGAATAACAGATAGAAATAATAATTAAATCTATTATGTAATAGAGAACATAACTTATATTAGGCTCAACGATTGTATGAAAATAAAGCTGTATAGGAAGGAAAAAAATTTCGTCGATTGAAATATAAAAAAAGGGATAATAATAAATAAAAAAAGGGATAAAAATAAAAAAGGGATAATACGGGCACTACTAAATTTATGGCATCGGGAACATATTTTTCTTTAGTAAAATGCTTAACTGGTCACAAATTTGTTATATGTATAAGTACTGTGACTTAATCTCACTCGCTCGAATTTTAAAATTCGGTAGTGCAAAGTCCAAGTAACGATGAAGGAAAATCGGATTCATCAGGTATGAACAGCACTAATTAGATTATCGGTAAGACCCTTCGGATGCAATATAAGTTATTCAATTGGTCAATGCGATCTTTTGCACTATATACCTGAAGAAAATTAGAGAATAGCTAGACTATATATAACACCAACTTAACTGTCATAAGGTAATAGGTTTGCAACGATAACGATAAGTTTGCAATTTGCATATTAATGCATCAGATTAAACACATGGAACTTTACAATTGAGATAGCAGTTTTTCCTCCACGCTTTAGCGAGAGAGATCTAATGGAAATCACGAAAATTATGTTCCATTAGAGTGGCAAGAATAATAAGGACTTTTATACTTCACATAAAATTCTTTCAAATGTTATTAGATAATGAACCAATATGATATGATAAAGTTGATGAATACTAATTCAATGAAAATGAAAACATAGCGAAAGTATAAGGGTTCCTAGTTTACTTCGGAAACCTATAAAGGGTAATTTAATGTTTATTTACTACGAATTCATGGATTTTATTGGTTACACGTATATATAAAAATACTTCAATGGGAGAAGTGGTCGTTATTCAGGGCGAACACGATTATTATGATAACATTTAAGATATTTTGGTTACAGTGGTGAAACCCGGGAGGTTCACTACAATATTATGGATATTACTGATATGTATTATACTATGGTTTCGGTTGTGAAAAATGATTTGCACTAAAACTATAGACAGAGGATTAAATATATTGTTGTGAGTCGGAAGCCACAATAATATATTATGATTGAAGAATGTACGATAGTTACGGTAGTAAAACCCAGGAGGGTTATAGCAGTGTTAGGGATGGATGGATAGATTATTTTATTTAAAGACTAGCTGTTACCAGCGACTTCGTCCGCGCGGACTTCGTTTATTCCGCACAGCCTCACTTCCGTAGGTGATAGCGTGATATGTAGCCTATATGTTGACCCGTCCTATTAGTAATGTTCATGCAAAATTTGAAGTAAATCCATGCAGTACTTTTTGAGTTTACCCTGGACATACATACAGACAAACAGACAAACAGACAAAAATTCTGAAAACTATATTTTTGGCTTCTATGTCGATTGTAGATCACGCCCCAAGTATTCTTTTAAAAAAATGTTCAATGTTCAGTTTTAATTTTCTTACGCTTTTATTATATGGATAGATTATCGATATGTATGATACTACATATTGTTTTGGTTGTCAAAAAGAAACTCGCCACTAACAAAAAAAAATGGTCGTGGGTCGGTAGAGTCGCAATAGTATATTATACAGGTATGAATAAATAAATAGAAATTTATTTATTTTATTAATAGGGTTGATTGTAATATATGAATATTATTTAATTTGAAAAAAAAATATAGTTCTTGGGTTAAATTGGATATGTGTATTGGATAGTTATGATGGGACTGGGAAAACTATATCTATATATTGTAATAAATTGTATACATGATAATAAAGGACACGATCAGTTGATTTTACTGAGTTTAGAATTAAAGAATGGAATTATATTAAAAATAAATATGTGACAAAATTTATATATTTATTTTTATTATAATACTAGCGACCTGCCCGCGGTTTCACCCGCGTAGCTTTTGTTCCCGTGAGAATATCGGAAAGGTTTATATACCAAAACCTTCCCCAAGAATCAGTCTGTCTATCAAAAAAAAATCTTACATAGGGACGTAAGGACATAGGGACAGACAGAGAAAGCGACTTTGTTTTATACTATGTAATGATTGGTCTTATCGGATATGTATGTTCTGGAATCTGCCAATTTTATTTAAGGAGATTCTGATGTATGTAGCAAAATAATAAAAGAAATAAAATACATACATATCGATTGTTTGAGTTATTTGGTAAGCATTAAAATTTATTATGAAATTATTTTACATCGAGAAATACCAGTAAATGTCAGAACAATTTGGAAAAAAAGATGTTAAAACACCAGTTTTGTAACATAAAAGGATTCAATAATTTAAAATATGGTGTTACTGTATCGCTTTGAACTCTTACTTCTTTTTACTTTCACATGGTTTACTTAGTCTGTTGTGACATAAAGTTCTTGCTTACTAGAGAATACGAGAACCTTGAATTATAAAGAAAAATATTATTTATTTTATTAATAATATGAAAATTTGTAATATAGTACAGACACTTATATTGGCTTTGTTTTACATCATTTTATTGCACTGTTGAATGATATTTTTTGTATATGTATTAAAATTCAACCTAATTTAATTTACAATCAGTGACGTATTAGAACTTTGTTATTAACGAGTTTTGAAAGAACTTAAATTTAATTAAAATATGGTTCAATTTATGCAAGAAAACAAAATGAAATTGTTTTAAACTTAAGTGTAGATCGATTGTAATCCTATATTGGTTTAATTATTAATTGTAAACCTGCTTCATGTAGATTTCCATGAGGTAATATTTGTAAACAAATATAATTATGATAGCTAAATAAATGACTATGGAAATGGTTATGAATATGCAATGTTCTAGTGCATTCTCCAAACAACATTGTAAGGCAAAGATAATAAAGAAATAAAATAGTTCTATCTAACAGTAAACATTTAGATATTAAAAACAAACAACTTTCATCAAAGAAATTTGTATGTGGTTTTTCGAAAATTTGCTTTATTCATTCAAAGAATATTTTTTTTCATATAAAAAGGGAACCATAAAAGGTGTAATCTATATATGATACAAAAACATTGTAATGACTAATAGCTCTGTTAAGTAAATATCGATGTAAGAAATAATGTGGATGTAGTAAGTATAGTCATATATTTAAGATATTTTTCGTTTAACGTTATAGTTCAAACGTAATAATTGATCAATCGTAATTATTGACTATTTAACTGCTATAATTTATTAGGTTTATATGTATGGTTTTCAGTCGCTAGTAATTATTAGCATACAAATATGTAGTGAAATTATTGCATTAAAACATAATAATTATCATTCTTGCAAATCTTCCCGCTGAGTAGAAATCAATCGAACTTTATTGAAGAAAATATTAGATGTAAGCCAAAAAAAGGATTTTTGTAAGTGTAGACATATTTAGATATTTTTCGCTTAACATAGTTCAATTGATATAATTTGATTGATTATTTATTTGATCGATTATTAAATTGTTATAACATATTAGGTTCATACGTATGGTTTTAGTCACTCATAATTATTAGTGCCCAAATACGTAAAAAAAAAAATATTACGTTAAAACATTGTAATTAGCATTCTTGTATGTTTAATGTTTCGTTTATTTTATAATTCAATTTGAATTATTGGTCAATTGTAATTATTGATTATTAATTGTTATAATGTATTAGGTTTAGATGTATGGTTTTAATCACTAGTAATTAGTAGTATATAAATAACTTGTACTAGCGGACAACATATAGCGGAACATTGAACCTTTCTTTTAAGAATTAAAATGTTCTATGCAATGTAATAAATAAAATAAAATAAATGAGAAACTAAAACATTGAGGAGGCCAAGTGTTAGGTTTTGAAAAACGAGCGTGCATGAGGACATGCACGAGGTCAGGATGGTCGAGTGTTAGGTTTTTATTTAATAAAGCAGGATTTTGCCCGACATCGTTGTTGTGCGAATTAAAATGATTTACTCTGGTAACACAGAGCTTGCACGAAAACAACAATGGCGGGTAAGACGGGTTGAAAACTCGGACTTTCAGTCTCCTGCATCGATCAGTGTAACACGCACTGGCCTCCGTTTAAAAGTAAGATAATATTTGAATACTGCAGAACGTGCATAAGCAATTTAAGGTACATGTATTTGTTAATTTATATTATATTTAAATTAAATTTCAAAGATAGATAGAATTAAAAGATAGAATGTTAAAATTACAATGAATAAGGATTTTGGTTACATTAGACAATGTAAAAGAAAATATAAAATTGTAAAAACCGATTACGTTGTTTTAATTAGAAATTAATATTTAATACAAGGGCAGAATCTGGCCATTGCCCATAGGTATTCTCTCATGCACCATTTTAATTGTCAAATGTAGGGTATTGATTACATATTATAAATGCGAAAGTCTTTCTGCCTGTCTGTTACGCTTTTACGGCCGAACCGCTGAACCGATTTTCATGAAATTTGGTATGGAAGTAGTTGAAGAGCCGGGGTGAAACATAGGCTAATTTTTTTTTTCAAAAATCAACCCTTGAAGGATTGAATTAGAGGATGAAATTTGTATGAAAACTATCTTGACGACATATTAATCTACTCGCGGGCAAAGCTGCGCGGGTCAGCTAGTAATATTATATATCTGAGTATTACATAAGTAAATTTAAAAAGCCACCTATATAGATAAAAAATAATCGAACAAGATCATTATTCTAATGTACAATTGTAAAATATGTGACGTCACACTAGGACGGGGGGCTCACAAATGTGACCAGCTGTGACAAGAACGGGGGAGAGGTCAAAAAAATCATGAAATTCGTGTGACGTAATTTATGGACGGCCCCTTATCGTCGGTACTTGGTGAAACTCCATCTGTAATTTTCACTTTGTTAAAACGAGAGTATTGTAATCTGCAAGATATTACTGGTCACCCTATTTAGATATTACTACTCAAAGACTAGTAACCTACGTGTGAGTCGACAATTGATGTTCTTATGTGTGTGCTAAGAGTATAAATAGTAATAATATGCGTATGTGTGTGTGTGCGTCAAGCGACATGCTATAGTGAATATTTCAATTTTGAATATTTGCATACAGTTGCGTGACTGCTATGTACACATTTTATACGGTGCTAATATAATTTTGCTAGAGTTTAAATCATTCGTTCACAAAGTTTATGAATGATGATGTTATGCAATATTGAACAACACATTACAGATACGATACGAAAGTGAACGACATTAAATTAATGTAAATAGATTGCAAATCTTAGATTTGCTACATAGTCTGATTGATAAGCGGTAGCGATACTAAGGAAATATATATTATATCAATATTGTTTCTTCAAGCTCTCTACATTTTTGAGCCCTTAGCTACTGGCAACTAGTGGCTACCATGAGATTTAGCCCTATATCTGTCCGTTTGCTGAAAGGTCGGCATAGATTGCAACATTTAACATACATGTTAAATAGATTCAATTCTGTTTAACGAAATTAGTAATACTGTATTTGATTAGATACTGGAGGTGAACAGACCATTTTTATGACAAGGGTAAAATATAATCAGCTTAAACGAACACCAAAATATAATAATTAAAAACGATGGTTCAGTTTCCTGGTGAAGTGTCGCAACCTGATTCATTATTAATAGAACGATATAAAGCAGTCGTTATAAGTTATTTCATTCGCACTCGGTGAAATCCCACTATTATTAGTTAAGTATAATAAATAATACACCTCTCACCTCAACGCATGATTAACATCTTTGGCGTCTTTAGGCGACAGTTATTTCTTTCCATCAGAAGATCCATTTACTTGTTTGCTATCCTATAATATAATAATATAAACTTTAACCTTGAGAATGTAAATATTTCCGTGTTTCAACATAAAAAGGGGTGCCTATAATGTTTAACATAAAACACACGGAAATATTTTTACCGCACACAACATAAATCGCTCCATTACACCTCAATATTGCTATTTACGTCATTTGCATACGTCATTTAAAACGATAGACGGTATAATTATTCATGCACGCAAAAACCAAAAGGTTCAATCAAAATGACGTTTTAATTGATACACAAACACGCAATAAGTTTTATACATGTACCATAACACGAAGAAAAACAACCAGCAACGTACCGTGACAGGCACTTTCTCAGCGAAACCGAGATTCACTCGATTGTGACTTGCAAATAAGGTTAATATTCAGTAGTAGCGTCGTACTTACAAGTATTCATTGTTGGTCGAGTGGTTACCGACTCTATTGCGCAATCGAGAGGGCTGGGGTTTAGATCCGACAGGGACAAGTATTTTTCTAATAATAAGAATAAAATATTATTTATTAATGGCCAACTTTTACCGTACAATACAAATATTCTATTTCGAACTTTTAAACTAACGGGTTCTATTATCTATATCTATATATACATATAATAAAATCGTAGGAAAGTCAAAACTGTACATTGAATATTTTTTTAAAAGAATACTTAGGGCGTGATCTACAGTCGATATCGAAACCAAAAATATAGTTTATAGAATTTTTGTCTGTTTGTCTGTATGTATGTCCGGGGTAAACTCAAAAAGTACTGCATGGATTTACTTAAAATTTTGCATAAATATTACTATCAGGTCGGGTCAACATATAGGCTACATATTATCACGCTATCACCTATGGGGGAGGAGCAGTGCGGAGTAAACGAAGTCCGCGCGGACGAGTCGCTGGCAACAGCTAGTCATTTTTAAAAATATAATTAACGGGTGAAAAACAATTAACGTAACTTGGCCGATACGTTGAGCTTTACAAGTTCTATCTGACCCGTTTATATACTCGTATTTTTAAAAATATTCTATTCTAAGTTAAAAAATATCAAAAGCTTTTGCTAACAAACTTATATCTAAAAAAAAAAGAAAGCAAAAAGTGATAGTGAGTGGTATTTGAGTCCATTAAAAGGGAATGAATAACTCAGTATTTGTTGAGGCTTGGTGAACCTCAACAGTGGTTTTCAGTAACCCCTGTTTATTTGACAGCAAACAAGCTTACAGCACGTACGAAACATTATTATATATGTACACGTGTGTACATTCCTTATTATCAAATCAAAAAAGTATGACAAAAGTAATAAATAAAAAAATTGGCTATTTCATTGCAGGCAAATATTTGTTTTCCTGGGATTGGATGTTTATTATATATATTTCAGTATTTATATATGTACATATTTCTATGTGTTAGTATCGTTGACTAACACCCATATGACAAGCAAATAATTCGCTTATTTTGTTTGACGTTATATCAATTTGGTGTTTTTATTGCTTTTAACTTAAAATACTTCAAAGGAATAAAAACAATAAGCACAGATATATTCAGTTCAAACATCTATTTTGTTAAAAATGACAGTATATTGATTTTTGAAAAGCTGTATGTTTTTGGAAACGATGATCAATTTTGATCCTTCGTATAGTAAGAATATTAAGAAATTATATGTGCCTAACCAAAAATTAAATATTTTTACAAAAAATGTGTATTGTATGTCTATTACTATATACTATCATATTCCTGATAGTCTTAAATCATTGCCTATAAATAAATTTCGCAAAAAGTTGTTTGATTTGCTGTTAGATAAAACTTATTATGATATTAAAGAATTTTTAGCCGATAAAATTAAATGTTAATGCATAGAAATATAAATTTGTTGATTGTCTTAAAAAAAATAATTCAATGTAGTAAAATTTTGTAAATGATGGAAACTTTGTAAATTACAAAAATCTTAATCATACAAAAAATGAAACTTGTAATTATAAAAATAATTTTGTAATATGAAATCCTTCCTGTACATTAGTAATAAGTACATAAAATAAGGGAACAAAAAAGACCAGCCCGCTGAGTTTCTTCCGCCGGATCTTCTTAGTGTGTGGCCGCGTTCCGATCCGGTAGTAATTCTAAACAATCGATACAGTGTTTTAAATGTTATGTTATACAATGATAATTTTTTAAATATTTGCACACCATATAATGGTAGAATATGTTGGTAACTTAATTAATTTTTAACAACTTGTAACACCCATGTTCTTGCAAATAAATATTTTCTTTCTTTCTTTCTTTCTTCGAATGGCATTCAAGTCAACTCTTGAGCTCTAAAATATTCCCTTAGCTACTTAATCGATAGGTTGAAAAATGTTAAAAGACTTTTTTTTTCAAAAATTTTCGTTATTGATTATATTATTGATTGATTCATAGATTTTTATGAAAAAAAAAAAAACTGATGATATTTTTAAGTCAATCGGTGTATTAGCCTGAAAGTTATTTCAAAAATGATAATTACTTATTTTTGAAAGTTTGCTAAAAACAATGTAATTTTAATATTTGAATAGCTGTAACTTTTGAGAAGTAGCTCGATTTCGATTTTCGAATTTTGGAAACTACATTCGACGTGGTTCATTTAATACTTAATAATAGTAAAATAACAAAAATATTTTTTTTAAATTTCAAGGTAATATCGAAAATTTTTAGTTGATTAGATTTTGTACCTAATCGATACATTAATCTGGAAGCTATTTTAAAAAAAATACTGTTTCGTCGAGTTTTTTGAGGTTTTTTTCATAATTTTTCAGGAAGTCTAATTTGAGCGAAATCCAATCGAATGCCACCAACCACGTTTCGATCGGTCAAGCCGCTCAAAAGGTATAAGATGTTTACATACACACACATACATACAGACATACTGACATCATCGTGAACATAGACGGAAAAGGTTCCTAGGACCTCAAAACGTGGAGATCTGTTGAAAACTTGATTTTCGAAAATCAGGGAAAAATTAGTAACTTCCTTATCTACATACGTAGCGGGAAGTTAAATACAGATAAAAAAATGAAAATCGTTGTTCTGTTACTTTCCCAATATCGCCTCTCTTTTCAAATTTTTAATTATTAATACGTATATTTAATGTACCGACACACTAGGTTCTACTATTAACTTATTAGACTTATTAGTATACTAGCTGTTGCCAGCGACTTCGGCCGCGCGGACTTCGTTTACTCCGCACAGCATCTCCCCCGTAGGTGATAGCGTGATAATATGTAGCCTATATGTTGACCCGACCTGTTAGTAATATTCATGCAAAATTTGAAGTAAATCCATGCAGTACTTTTTGAGTTTACCCCGGACATACATACAGACAAACAGACAAAAATTTTAAAAACTATATTTTTGGCTTCGATATCGATTGTAGATCAAAAAATATTCAATGTAGTATGTACAGTTTTGACTTTTCTACGATTTTATTATAATATGTATAGATGTGCAGTATAACCGATTCCCGCCCACCCAACAGTCTCGAGAGCTACATGATTACTCAGAAATATCTTTAGTGAATGTATCTCAAAGGTTCAAACAGTCTGTTTATACTTATAATAACGAGTATTATAAGTGTTATTTTAAGTAGGTGCGCCAGCAAGCCAGATGGTTAGTGGATATGTTTAGGAAAGTGTCTGATGCCCGCGGCTGAGCTTTGTTAAAGTAATCTTTCATTGTATAGATCAGATTAAACAAATATAGATATTAATGCGTAAAGAAAAATTTTGTACCCTTCTTTCCAAAAATGACGCGAAGGGTAGAGAATGAAAGTTTAATTGCGGAGGACTGCAGAAACCTAATATTTAAAAAAAAGTAATTAATATGCATTAGAAAATAAATAAACACCACTTTTCTTTTTTGTTAATGTTATTTACTAGTTTTCGGTTTGTTCACTTATTATTATTATTTTATATCATAAGATAGCAAACAAGCAGATGGGTCTCCTGATAGAAAGAGTCAACCATCGCCTATAGACACCAAAGGTGTTAATGGTGCGTTACTATCTTGTGGCGAGGTCTAATGCCACATGCATAAGTTTACCGGCTAACTTACACTCCAAACCGGAACACGACAGCGACAAGCACTGACGCTATTGCGGCAGGAATAGGTAAGACGGTGGTACCTGACCCGGGCGAGACAATGCAGAACTCTACCACCTAGTAGTGATAGTAGTGACTCGTATAGCCAATCGGTCGCCTTTGACGACCTGCCTGGCAGAACGGCAGTTGGTCTATTCTTCAAAGGAGCCCGGAAGCAACACGAGGTAAAATTATGAACTACCATTACTTGAAGACTATTTGGGTGTGTTGTTTCCTATCTGGGTATTACACGCACGCACTGTACTTTATAACCCCCGGAAGTTAATTGTTACGCACAACATAGGGTAACCTAGTATGGGGAAAATGAAGGATGTTGCTAACTACTTTTGGTCAATAAATTATTATTATTATCTCTTTATTTTCATTAAATTCTTCTTTGATTACATTTATAATTATAACATTATTTAAAATACAATATTATAAAAATAAATATAGCAAACTAGGTTTTCTTGTTATTGTTATTCAATTTTAAGTTATCATCATAAAAGCCATTTCTTTATTCACTATTCTATAATATGGTATGAAAAAAAATGTCAATGAACAAAGCAGATCACTGAACCATCATTGCTCATCACTAATATGCCACATTGACTTCCGTTGAAAAGCAGTGAAATTTATTTAATATTTATATTTCATTCATTCAATCATAAGAGTCGAGTCTAGACGTCTTGTCATTATAATGAATACGCGCCTATTACGCGTATGAATTAAATAAGCGTATGAATTAATAAATACACTAAGGCACGAGACAGGGTTTATTTTTAGTAGCGACCTACGACAATAGAGTGGGGGCGGTCAAAGACTAGACAATTAAAAGACCGTTATTAATAACTACCAACGAGCTGTTACACTTTCAAAATCTATATTGAAGACTAGCTGTTGCCAGCGACTTCGTCCGCGCGGACTTCGTTTACTCCGCACTGCTCCTCCCCCGTAGGTGATAGCGTGATAATATGTAGCCTATGTGTTGATCCGACCTGTTAGTAATATTCATGCAAAATTTGAAGTAAATCCATGCAGTACTTTTTGAGTTTACCCCAGACATACATACAGACAAACAGATAAACAGACAAACAGACAAAAGTTCTAAAAACTATATTTTTGGCTTCGATATCGATTGTTGATCATGCCCCAAGTATTCTTTTAAAAAAATATTCAATGTACAGTTTTGACTTTCCCACGATTTTATTATATGTATAGATAAATGGTGCTATTAATAAGCCTATTTTAAGCAAGCGTGTAGATTAACGGTCACTCTCCCCCGTATTGGTCCGGGCTTCTTTGAAGAATAGACGAACTGCTGTTCTGCCAGGCAGGTCATAAGAGGCGACTGATTGGCTATACGTGTCACTACGATCGTGCCTACTAGATGATAGAGTTCTGCAACGTCTAGTCCGGGTATTTGGTACTATCGCCTTGCCTATTCCTGCCGCAATAGCGTCAATGCTTGTCATTGCCGTGTTCCGGTTTGGAGGGTAAGGTAACCGGTAGACTTATGCATGTGGTACTAACACCCCGGCATACAGATAACAACGCACCATTAACATTTTAGCAGCTTTAAGAGATGATTTATCTTTCCATTAAGAGTCATCTTCTGGTTTGCTATGTTATGATATAAAAAAAATTGAAGCCTCGACTTTGACGTAACATGTGATAATGAACGAGATAGAATGGACGCCGATTTAAAACGCGATCAAACTTAGACCGAAATTAATCCTAGTAAAAAATATCTCGAAACGCACACATTACAAGATATAAATTAGATATTGCACAGCACTCAATCTTTAGATCTATAGCCACGTTCGGCAGTATATTGTAAAATTCTCGAGTCGTTTCAAATCACTGACTAAAAAAATATTCTATAAAAAATCTTGGGACAGCACGTAAAGCTTTCAGTCCCCTGAATTACAAGTAATACACATAAATTGTTGAATTTCTCAAAAGCGACTATGGCGATTACAGCTTATCTCACCGTCCGACTAATGAGAGAATGATGGTGAACAAAAATTACTAATAATTTTGTTACACTGATTCCCTTGCAATGTAGCCATATTGCAAGGGAATCAGCGTAACAAAATTTATTGTGTCACTAATAAGTAATATTTTATAGCAAATATGTTCGAAACTTTTACCCTGACCTTTTTTGCAGTTACCAGATTATAAATATTTTTATTGCATTATTAATATAAAAAAAAGAATCCCTCCAAGAAAATGTCCAAACAATTTGTTGCCAAAGATACAAATCAAATAGATTTTAAAATATGACGTGAGCTTATGAGTCACAATGTCACATTTCGTTGTTACACAATGTCACATTTCATTGAGTAACGTGTCACGTAATTTACGAACAGCCCCTTATTCTAAGCGAATAGGTATGCAAATGTCAATTTTGAATAAGCAGCGTTTCTTTATTTTTAATCTATGACAATGGAAGCTCAGTAAAACAATTTGCACTGTCTTTCCTTGTTATATGGAAGCTATGAAATTTCTTCGTACTTTCATTATGCGACATAAGGCAATTTTAATAATTTTTTTTTGAACATAAATTATCAGTAACCTTCGAATCGCATTTAGTTGTGCTCAACCTTTAAATTTTCTTATTTTTGCACACTTAAACACAATACTCATACGTAAAAGAAAGGCAAACATTCACGGGCGCACATGTATTTATGCAAAGAATAAATAATCCCCATATCAAAAATGCTTTCAATTATTATTTTCATTACAAAATTAAAATCTTCGAATAATTTGCAATAATTAAGATATCCTTGCATACAGATATCAAATACAACGAATATTACTTATCGATACAAGAATGTAACAGATAAACGCTATCTTTAAATGCTTATGATAAATCTATAATATTTTGTAATGAAAAAGTTATATTGATTTATTTCGAATATTTTTAATCGATTTAGATTGGCGGATATACAAAGTTAATGATTGTTGTAAAGGAAACTTTGAAAAGTTATTTATAGAACCACTGAGTGTTGTAATTATTATGATCTACAGATTTAAGTGTGACACGAGTGTAAAGGAAGTTATATTCATTTTCAACGCTATTGGAATAGGTCAGTGCTAACCTAGCAAAGGCAAACAATCTTAATATATTATGTGCTTAGCGTATAATATATATATATATATATATATATATATATATATGTGTGTGTGTGTGTGTGTGTGTGTGTGTGTGTGTGTGTGTGTGTGTGATAATATACACACATATTCGTATTAACTTCATGCATCCTTAACAGTGTAGTGGTGGTTCTGTGAAACAATTCTAAAAGGTTTATGATGCTGAACTTACTCGAAATATTTTAGTGCATCTTGAATTTTCAAAATTTTTATAGGATCTAAATAAAATCATATTACCGTATTTTTATTTTTTGATAGGATCTAAATAAGATCATATTGCTGATTTTATTATTTTGTAAATACTCAAGATTTGTTTGGTGTAAAGAGACTACGCAGATGAAACCTGGACATCAGAAATTCAGAACTTTACGCGGTGTTTTTGTACAAAATTGTGATAATGGTATATATAAAATGGTCTGCTTTCATAGCAGATACATATAATTCGAGATCCGGTATAAGAAATAGCTGCCTTCATCTGTTATTTATTAACGATAAAAATAAATGATAGATAATGTACAGAGTAACACATCGCAAATAGGTAGCCTAGCTAAATTACGTGTGGTGCGTAATTTTAATTTATTTTAATCTACTTCCCTCCAAGGTTATTTATAAAAACTGTGCATTAGTTAAATATCCCCAACAGAATTCAAAAAGTAATTATTCTGTACCCCCTTTGCGCAACAGTGGAGTATGTTAATCGTAGATAAAAGACACGGTGTATTGGGGCTTAAGAAAATAATAGGACGGCACGTTAAGCTTTCAGCTCCGGGAATTACAAGTCAGATACAAAAATTTTTGAGATTCGCAGACGCGACTATAACGGTGATTATAACGAGTCTTGCCATTCGACTAACTGGTGAAGAATAATGGTGAACAATTTCAATTTCATTTTATGATTCAGTTCCGTTTGTGTCCGTGTGAAAAGGCTTGTAAAATAGTTCTGTGATGTTATTGTTTATCATCACAATTTATTACATCGCAAATGCTTACTTGCCGGAATAAGCCGAAAATATTAGTTTCACTAAGTATGGTCATCGTACCTATAAACTAAGCCTTTATAAATGAAACGTTTCCCAAAAGAACTTTTAACATTTCTTTTAACATTGTATATTAATTAGACAGTAATAAGTTAGCTGTAAAATATCCGTTAAATAAATAAATAAGAACGTTGTAAATATACGAAGTATTACGCAGATATAACATATTATTAAATAAAATTTTTGACGTATTTAGATGCACAGACCCTCACTGAGCAAATTCAACGTAGGTATAAAGAAAAATATTATTTGCACGTCATATTTTCTATGACCACATTGGGTTAGGTCAGTGGCCCTGTGTGTGGGCGAGAGGCACGACAGCCTACATTCTGAGTTATGTTTGATTGATGTATTACATCTTACATCTCAAAGGCTTATAAGATTGAATCCACTATAGACCCTTGAATACGGATTGAGCTTGATTGGATGTGCATATATTTAAATAATAAGATAGGAAACAAGCAGATGGGTCTTATATCAATCGAAACATAACTTTCCGCATGCGAAGTCGATAATAACAGCTAGTATCTATATATACACATATAATAAAATCGTAGGAAAGTCAATGTATGTCCGAGGTAAACTCGAAAAGTACTACATGGGATTTACTTCAAATTTTGCATGAATATTACTAATAGGTCGGGTCAACATATAGGCAACATATTATCACGCTATCACCTACGGGGGAGGAACTGTGCGGAGTAAACGAACTCCGAGCGTACGAAGTCGCGTGCAACAGCTATTTTTAATTATACCGACACACTCCGGATCTTTACAGTATATTCGTGAAATTTTGATCTAATTTCATGAATATTGTGAATTCCCCTCCACTACCTGCACACCGAGAGACTCTTTGATTTTAAAAGACTATTGAAATCACGTTTGGTCTAGGTACTTCGGACAGCACCCAAACAATTTGATCATAGTACGTCAGACTTGATCTCCCGCGGTACATACAACCATCCACTTTCGCATTGTAATCTGGTTTGTTAATCGTTTATCTGCCATTCTTTCAACACGACCGAACCACCGGATTTTCTCATTTTTTACATCGATTTTGTATTTCAATCCTCCTTTACCTTTCTGTATCTGAAATTTGATCTTGATATGGTTAGTATTGGTCTCCTCAGTTATATTTTCGAGAAAAACTGAAAAACTTACTTCAAACGAAGAACTCGAACCTGGGATTGGAACATAGGACTTCACGTGTCTAAATGTTCCGCAACGTCTCGCCCGGATATTTGGTACCACCGCCTTATTTATTCCCGCCGCAATGGCATCAATGCTTGTCATTGTCGTGTTCCAATTTGGAGGGTAAGGTAGCTGATAGACTTATACATGTGGCATTGCTATCCCGTCACACGGGATAGCAACCCACCATTAACATCTTTAGTATCTATAGGCGACGATTCCTCTTTCCATCAGGAGAGCCATCTGCGTGTTTGCTACTTTGTAATATAATAATATAATATATTTATAATAATAATATATTTATTTATTTCTCTTACAATCGTTAGGTACAATAAGTTTTATTTTACTAGTATAATAGGCTAAAACAACGAATTGTGAGAGAGTGGTGTCTGCACTAGGATACCCTGTGATGACAGCTCACCAGGCCCTCACCTCGAGATGGAATTATATATCAAGAAGTACATACAATGGATTGTGCTTTCGGAACATATCAATCGAATACTTTCGGAATTAAGTAAATACGGGTATACAGAATATCAATGAAAATGGGTGTGCGTGTGATATACAGACACAGTGAAAACTTTGTTAATGTGAGTGTTCATGTATTACATATACATCTACCTACACACATTAATATACATACATACACATACACGTACACTTATACAATCTATATTTATTTGTAATATTATAAATGCGAAAGTTTGGATGTTTGGATGGATGTTTGTTACTCAATCACGCAAAAACTACTGAACGGATTTGAATGAAACTTGGCACACAGGTAGATGATGATCTGGAATAGCACATAGGCTACATTTTATCCCGGAAAAATTAGGTGATCCCGCGGGATTCACCAAAAACTTATAATGCAGCGGGTTGCACGCTGCAGCTAGTACATAATATATAATTTACATTCCACACATTATAAATGTTACTAAGTATATTAGGATATAATTGTGTAAGATGGTACCAGATATAGGATCATATTATTTTATCACTTTTATCAATTCTTTCGTTAAATATAAAAGTATACCGTAAAGAAAAGAAGTATACCTAAGCTGCTGGTTCTACACGATAATCGTATTCACATTAATCAATTAACCAGTTACTGGTTAAAGTTAATTGATATCGTTTCACAGAACTCGTGCGGGGAAAGAAGCCTTCACAGGAACAATTTGCAGTCTCCCAGGTACAGGCGACAGAAAAACGCAATAAAATATACCTCGCAATTACTAAATAATATATTAATAATTAAACTTACTTAATGTTCTTCTGGTAGAGTTCCGCAACTCTACCAGAGTTGCGAAACTCTACCATTTAAGTAAGTTTTATTTAAACTTTAACAAACCGCCGTGTTGATCCCGGCCTCCTTTGAAGAATAGGTCAACTGCCGTTCTGCCAGGCAGGTCGTGAAAGGCGACCGATTAGCTATCGAGTCACTACCATCGTGGCTACTAGGTGGTAGAGTTCCGCATCGTCTCGCCCGGGTCTGGTACCACCACCTTACCTATTCCTGCCACAATAGCGTCAGTGCTTGTCGCTGTCGTGTTCCGGTTTGGAGGGTAAGGTAGCCGGTAAACTTATGCATGTGGCATTAGACCTCGCCACAAGATAGTAACGCACCATTAACACCTTTGGTGTCTATAGGCGATGGTTGACTCTTTCCATCAGGAGACCCATCTGCTTGTTTGCTATCTTATAATATAAAAAAAAAACAGTAGCAGTCTCGCTCTGGCTTGGTACTTACCTTTTCCTATATCAATAGCTTCAGTGCTTGTCACTATCGTGTTCCAATTGAGAAAGGTATGGTAGATGATAAAATTATTCATGTGGTATTGTAGTCCGCTACAAGATTGGCAATGTACTGTTAGCATATTTGGTGTTTATATGCGGTGCAACATACCATCAGAACAGTCATCCATTTGTTTGCTATATCAAGGATGTTAACAATACCTTGCTATCCGTGAGGCGAAGATATTATTCCTTTCCAAACCTGAACATGGCAATGACAAATACAGCACCATTATTATTGCAACAAGAATAGCTAAGTCAGTGATACGCAATCCAGGCAAGACATTATTAAACTCTTACAACATTAATAAAAACGATCTGTTTTTTATGGGATAAAATATAACGACCTAAGGAAAAAATTTGTAACCATAAATTTTATGGTGGTAAGGCATTTGCCTTACCCAAAAATGTATAAAAGACACGAAAACATTAAATCTATGCCAAAACATGATACCTTAAATTACAATCTTTCTAGCTATTTACGTCATATCTACAATTCAAAATGTATTTAGTAGGTACCCAAAATTAGTAAACAATCACCAAACTTTAATAAGGAAATCTTTGTGCTATTACTACCCAAATATATCATTTAGTTTGTTTTAAATTTGCACTAAGTTTGCTTCAAAATGTATCACCTGGCCGTTTAAAATGCGTTTTCATGTTTTTTGAAGACTGATTCTTCGTTAAGATTTTTAAATAATTATAACTACACAAAGTACCGTGTTTTTAAGTTTTTTAAAGACCAGTTATTCATTAAGATTATAAAATAATTATAATTACACAAAGAGTTAAATTTGTTGAAATATTTTCTCATACAAACAAAGTCACGATTGTTTGCTAGTGATATGACGGATATAAAAAATAAGGCGTCTCATACAAACGAACATTTTGTCACATAGACGAACCACATGTTACAAGGAGACAGATTAACATTTCCCACATCCCTATGTCGCGTCAGTCCTATTATGTAGTGAGAATCCTAGAATGTCTCCGATCAATGATTACAGCTAGAATTTCGTAGATAAATGATAGTGACTCTATGGCGGAAAATAGAAAACAGAAAGTTGGTCCCTGGGTGCTAAATTAACTGGAATATTAGTATTTTTATTTTATTTACTTATTATTAATTATTAATTTATTTGCATTTAACAATAATTACAAGATGTTTAATTAGAAATACATTAATAGCACGGTAGAAGATAGAAACATACATACTTAATTCTTACATTTAATTAATTATGATGATATGATCACATTTAATTAATTATGACCGCCCCGTTGGTCGAGTGGTTTTCGACCCTGACTACGCAATCGACGGGGCTCGGGTTCGATCCCCAAGGAAGAGAACAGTCATTTTTGTGATAAGCATATTTTTTTTTATATCATAAGATAGCAAATAAGCAGATGGGTCTCCTGATGGAAAGAGTCAATCATCGCCTATAGACACCAAAGGTGTTAATGGTGCGTTGCGAGGTCTTTGCGAAATTTTGAGGTGAGGTGTTAACCTACCTTACCTACCATGCATAAGTTTACCGGCTACCTTAACCTCCAAACCGTAATACGACAGGGACTAGCACTGACGCTGTTGCGGCAGGAATAGGTAAGGCGGTGGTACCAGACCCGGGCGAGACAATGCAGAACTCTACCACCTAGTAGCCACGATGGTAGTGACTCGCGTAGCCAATTGGTCGCCTTTTACGACCTGCCTGGCAGAACGGCAGTTAGTCTATTCTTCAAATGAGCCCGGATCCAACACGGGGATACATGTTTGTATTTCCGGGTTGGTGTGTTTATTAAATATATTGCAGTAATTATATATATGTATTTCTATGTATTTGTATCGTTGACTAACACCCATAACACAAGCAAATAATTTCCTTACTTTGGGGTTAGATCAGTCAGTGTAAATTGTCCCGAGATACAAATAATGGTAATCAAGGGATACATTGTGCATTTTATCAATGGTTTTTTGACAACTCGAAATTCTGTATATGACGGCTTACATTTTAATAATATATTACACCTTATTTACATATTAGCATTTATTTCTACCGATTATTTGTAATCGAAATGATTAAAAATTATTTAATGTCTATGAAGAACAATATTATTTGTATCAAATTTTAACTTGAACAATACGAAACGTGAACTGTCAAAAACAATAAAATGGACGAAGTATATAGATTTATGAGGAATATTTAATTAGAATAGAACTGAAATATATTATTTTATCTCGTAAGGATTAATTTATTTATCCATAGTTAATTTATTATATTAAAATGTATAATCAGAAGATATACAGAAAACGTTGTATATATAGTCAGTTTATGTCACCAGGCTCCAGAAAAACATGTACAGGAGTAAAAACACAGATACAAAGCGGCTTAGTGTAAATTAGAATTCATCTCATGTAAAATATTCACTCGTACAAAAAAAGAACAAAAATAGTACCAAACAAAGGAAAATACTGCCTCTGTTAAATAATAATTCGATAATAGCTACCATCAAGTGTCACAATGTTCAATATCTTTACCTTTTATTTTAGAACTCCTAGAGAAACTGCTATTATCATCTTCGTAGGGGTTTCAGAAAACCACGTGGTGTATTTATCGTTAAGCCTTAATCTATTGATAACTGATAATCGAAGCAAATACATCTCACGAATACCTTTCCTTATTCAACAGCTATAACGTTACCTGCAACAAAAACACGGTTAAGTTAGACACAACGCAATGTTACATTGAAAACACGTAATATGGCGCAGTTAAATGTTAATTATAGTGATAAAAGATTATAATTCTAGACTTCTTTATCAATGCTATTTTTAAAGCTAAAAGACCTAGGGTAATTCCGAATAGAAGTATAATATAAATATCGGGGCTAACTAATTTTAAAGATAAAAGACCTAGGGTAATTTCGAATAGGAGTATAATATAAATATCCAGGATATTTATACTATGTACCTATAGGGGATATTGGGGATGTTGGTCCAGCCTCTTTTAATAGAGTAGACATTTACCAAAAGGCAAACGATTGGCCACGGTGGTAGATCTTTGAACATCTCGCCCAAGGATTTTTATAGCAAAACATCAGTGCTCATTACTGACGTATTCTGCAATAATAAGCAGCTGGCTATCTTTATTGAAAGAAACAGCAAGACGTCAAAGAGGCTAACAGTGCGTTGCTATCTGTGAAGTGGCTATATAAGTTTACAGGCTTCCTTGATTATTCCTGTCACAATAGCCTCAGTGCTTGTCACTGTCGTGTTTTGGTTTGGAGGGTGGGGTAGCCAACAAAATTATGTATGTGGCGTTACCATCCCACCACACAGATATAGTCATCACCAATATATTTAGTACTATAGGCGACAGTTTTTTCTTTTACGAGAGCCACTGCTAGTTTCCGATAAAAAATGCCACAGCTCTATAATTTTATTTATATAGAATATAGACCCGTAATCGTCAGTAGCGAATTCAGAACACGTGCGCAAGAGCAGAACCCGTTACCCGCTAAGCTGCGTAGGCGACACGAATACTAATCACAGCCGCTAATACTGTGGTGACACTGAATTATTGTAATGTGTTTTTAATTAGGGATAATTTATTATTCTCTAGCTAAGCCCGCCATTTGTTGTCGCATTTATCGCATAGTCATTCGTCATGTTTTTTTTAGTATCGATAGGGAAGCGCTTGACCACGATCTCGCCTGATGATAAGCTAAGATGCGGCTTAAGATGGAACGCGCTTCCTTAGAAGATACCTGTTCATTCTTCTCTTGAAGATTCCCAGGTTGTACTCGTCGGGAAACACAGACTCAGGAAGCATATCCAGTCTCTTGCGGTTCGGATCAAGAATGTCGAGTCGAACCGCTAAGGCGACTTGAACATCTGCCAAGCTAACAGCAATACGGTGTTAACCCTATTACGAATTCTTACACTTTTTCTTCTTCGCACTAAAACAGCTGCAGGTAAAGTTTGGTATACAAGTATATTACAATACATACGTATACAAGCCTGTGTTATATACTAACAATGGGCTAACTTTTATATAGGAATAATGCATTTTTTCTTGGGATTTATAAAAAACCTTAACGGTTCTCTAGTAAACTATGTTTATATTTCAGCATTTTTATGTAATTCGTCGTCCTTTTACCAAAAATTGTCCTTTACATCACCACGGTAATGTTATCTACCAGTATTTTGACTCGGCCCTGTCCTGAAATAAATACCTACAGCCGGCCGCGCCGTGCTGTACGTAAAATGCGATAAGGCTGCCCGCCTTCAATATTTTAACTACACATTTGCCTGTGCTGTCACATCGGCCGTTCGTCACTGTGACGCAACCCTCAGTCTATCGTGTATCGAGTGCATGCCGAACGCGTAGGTATAACTCGCGTTCCACCCGTTTGTATGAAGATATTATACTGGTAGATAACATTACCGTGACATCGCGCTGTAACAATTCACGTCTAACGACGATATCAGTAGCCCACGCCTTCCGCACTAAAATGTTAATTTATTCATTAAATAGACTAAAATTTAATACTATTTGGAAACCTTGGCAAGTAAGTACAAGTTAAGAATTAGGGCATTATCTCTATTCTATTACCATTATAGAGCAATTTGCGTGGACTGCTATGCAAATATTACCTACTAATTTACGAAGACTTATTTATAAAATTATGTAAACTTGCAAAATCTGAGTTTTACTTTACTTGGGTCAAACAACCATTATTTGTATTGATGACAATCGTTTGTTATTAAAAGGTTAAACCTTTTAACGTTACGTCAAATACATCCGTTACCCAAGTCAGCCAAGCCCATTCACCGCAAGAAAAAATTTGTAGCATTCTAATAACATCATCATAACTATTAGTATTTATATTCAAAATAACTTAATCTTATTTTTTATAAAAATAAAAATTACTAGTTGTCCGCACATATTGCTCAGATAGTCACTTTCTGTATAAAATTTTCGACTCAAAATTGGAAAAAATATCTCGATATTGGCAAATTCTGGAAAACTATTAAATGTATTTTTATCGAATTACTTATGAATGTATGTGATGTATGTCTTAAAATGAAGACAGGACAAATTCGGGTTTGATTGGTTAATAAATATTAAATAACTTCGCAATTTTATTATGATGGTTGGATGTTTGTTTTCGATCACGCCATTAAGGCTGGATAGGTGTGCATATAATTCAGTAAGTACCCAGGTAGACTATACAATTTTTATTCTCCAAAAAATACGCAATTACTATGGGATTAAAAATAACTATAAATGTGAAGCGGGCTGCGCGTTTCTACCTAATTATAACAAATTTTTAATAATATTTTGTATATTCAAAGAGCAAATTATGTATTAAATTGATAAAAATATATCGATCTATATTAAATACTTAAGTAAATACTTCAATATATTTAAATTATATATTTATTATTATAATTAAATATATGCAATATAATACGAAACCATATTTAACTACATGTTTAGGATAGGCACAAAATATACATTAAATACTATATTTAGAAGAAAGAGGACGTCTTAAACTTTTTTTAAATATCTTGTACTTGTTTATTACTAATACATAGCTACATTATGTACAAGCTTCAGCCCACAGTATTATTAAGTTTTTATAAACGGAAATAAATAAACAATTTTTCAGCGAAACGGAGAATAACGTATGTTAATCCATGTTTAAGTATAAACTATCTGTGATTAGGTAAAATATTCGAAGCATATAAACTTTTAATTTTTAATTGAGTAGGAATGTAGGATAAAAAACAAATTAGGGAAACGATATAACTACTACTATACTATTTCCATTTATTTATTTAATACTTTATTGTACACAATTAAAAGAGAAGTAGTAAATAGAGACTTAGTAAAAACAGACTGTACAATGGGCGAGCTTATCCCCAATAAAAGAGATTTCTTCCAGCTGACCCGAATAAGAGTAAACACAATAATTATTGAAATGTTAAAATAGTGTACAATAATCATAAAACTAGATACATATGAATATAGCAGTCTTGATACATTAAATTTAGCCACGTAATATTTAAAAATGAACAACAATCGATGGAAAAGAAAGAAAAAAAAAATACTATGTAGACCCAGCAAGAAAATGTTCTCTTAGAATCTTTTTGAAAATTGGAAGAGATTGACTCATACGAATCTTGGGCGGTAGTGAGTTCCATAACCTGACAGCTTAAACATGGAAAGAATTTGATAAAAATTTTGAGCTGTGCGGGGGACATTTTAAAATTCTTTATTTTCTCGATGACTGTTCTAATTTGATAATTGTAGTGTTGTGACCAAATAAGTAATGATATCGATCGCATATATTTATTATATTTTGAATAAAGACAAATATAACAAAAACATTCAAATATATTTTTTCGAGGTCGGAACGAACATTCAATGACCTAGCGCCATTTTGTGTTTGTTTTAATTTATCACTCGCAAAAACTGGGAAAAAGTTGTGAAAAGAACTAAAACATTATAGCGTCGGATTGGAAATTTCTAGTGGCATTCGATAATATACAAGAACAGGAACTTATAATAAATTTTAGGGAGAGCTCATCGAGTGACAGTGACGATTCAACAGATTTTGATTAAAATAAATAAATAAAGATTACCTGTCCTTATAATTATTTCGTTTCATTATCGAGTACCTATACCTACTTACAGCAGCGGCGTTAGGGCTACTGACACCCCGGGCAAAAATATTTAGGCGCCCACTTAAGGAAATCAATATCGAGTATTTATTTTTTGCTGAACCAATGTGAACGTAGTTTATGTTGAGATTTGGGAGGCGGATGAAAAAAACGAATAGAGTTTTTTTTTTTTTTTTTATTTCATAAGATAGCAAACAAGCAGATGGGTCTCCTGATGGAAAGAGTCAACCATCGCCTATAGACACCAAAGATGTTAATGGTGCGTTGCTATCTTGTGGCGAGGTCTAGTGCCACATGCATAAGTTTACCGGCTACCTTACCCTCCAAACCGGAACACGACAGCGACAAGCACTGACGCTATTGCGGCAGGAATAGGCAAGGCGGTGGTACCAGACCCGGGCGAGACAATGCAGAACTCTACCACCTAGTAGCCACGATGGTAGTGACTCGATAGCCAATCGGTCGCCTTTTACGACCTGCCTGGCAGAACGGCAGTTGGCCTATTCTACAAAGGAGGCCGGGACCAACACGGCGAAAAATGTATATTTATTATTATCAGACTAGATACGATGTACTTCGATGTTGCTCGAAGTCTCTCTCTTTCTCTCTCTCTCATACTCTCATAATAATCATAAAGAGAGATAACAGCTCTCTCGAGACTAACTCTCACGGAGACGGAGACAAAATTCGGAGTGGAGCAAGCATATCATATAATAATAATATAATATATATAGAGTGTGTTTACATATTTCAATTTTCAATTGTATCTTAAATTATAAGGCGTATTTCACATATTCCAACAGTTTAATAATTTCATCTTTCTTTTAGCGTTATCCAGTGCAAACGACGTGGACTTAGAAAGTTTTGTAGCAGTTTTTTGTTTTTTTTAAATTTTTTTTGTTTTTTTTTTAATATTTTTGTTTTTTTTTCACATTTTTTTAATTATTTTATATATTTTTTATTACTTTTTATTTTGGTTGAACATTTTGTTACTTTTTGATTAATGTTCTTAAATTTTTTCAGTAAAACTTACTGATTTTCTTGAGTAAAATTTAATTTTTCGGGCTTTTTTGTCAGCAAAGACACGAATCAAATTAGAAAAATCTAATTGTCCAGCGATTTCATTTTCAGTCGAGAGAGTAGCCAGCAGGCTTAGGATAAGCACCACGAGATATATATCGATCGAGAAAGTGACGTTTGCTTGACATTTATTAATATCTCGATGGACGTTATTAAGCATGCCACGATAAACATTTAAAACGTCATAGATAAATTAAACAAAAAGTTTACTCGAATAGAGAAATAAATGTTGTCACTAAAAGACATAGATATTATACTAATTCTGATTTTTAAGATACACCTTTGGTGCATTTAACTTGTGTTAATCATTATGAGCTTTTGTTTACATTTATAACTTCCTGTCATCATTTCTCTTCTTTGTCAGAGTCGAAGGAAATATAACCAAAGCCTAGTGTAGCCGTATCTATTTACAATTGTAATTAAAGATATTTTACAGGTTTTTGAATTATTCTCTCTTTTTAGTTTTGACCATCAAAACTAGTTTTTTATTCTATAAAACTGAAACAATGAATTATGATTCATAAGATGTTTTAATGTAAAGGGCAATTAAGATGCCAGCGTGTATTTATTTCTGGGTGTATAACTAATTATGCGTAAAAGTGCGTAACAATTATTATTAACAAGCTATTTTTTTCCACTATAATTATTCCTTTCAATTATAATTCTAACATTATTGAGTAAATTAACATCTTCTTTTAGACTAATCAATCAACATTTTTGATTAATTTTTTTGATGAAAAACTTCCATAGAATTGTTGTGATTTGACAATGACACGAAAATGCATTACGATAAACAAACATAAATGTATAGTATTATGCCAACTAGAAAATAAGATAGAACAGAATACAATTCACAGTATTTTATGTTACAAATAATGTTATCTATTAATAGCTCCAAAAATCAGCCAGATGCAAGCAATCCAACCTAAGACTTACTGTTAGACCGTGGTCTCCAAGAACAAACTGATTTTTTGTGAACAGCTTCGTTTTGACGAGACAACCATATTTTCTATCTTTGAAAAATCTCGAATTGGGTAACTAATAAATCTATCTTTATTAAAATAGGGAAACTTTAGAGTGTCAGACTAAGAAAAGTTTCCACTTTACGTGTATGACAAAGTTACCGTTGAATTACAATAATAATTAACAAGCTGTTGTGGGAAAATTAGGTTATTTTTAAATTGATTAATATCAATTTAAAAATCTCATAAGTGGGATTCTCAGAAAAATCATCAAATATGTAGGACAAAAGTTTCATCGTAGTTTTCATAATATAATCAAGCGATTAAAGTCGAAAAATAATTATTGTTATTAATAAATATTTATTATTTACCGAACCCAATATCTTCGCAGCATTAACTTTATTAGTTACCCGATTCGAGATTTTTCGAAAATAGAAAAGACGGTTGTCTCGTCAAAATGAAGCTTTTCACAAATATTCAGCTTGTTGTTAATCAAAAAAAAGTTAGTTTGTGGGACCACGGTCTGTGATTTACATCTCAAGAACGAAAAACATTTTTCTTCGACTTTTCAGTTTATCTCTCTTTGATTCAAAGACTTACTCAAAGAGTATATAAATTTTATTTTATTTTGTCTTCTTACATTTACTTCTAACGAAAAAACGAGTGTGAGCAACACTCGATTTTTTTGTTATTTTTGATTGATTAATTAATATTTTGATTATTATAATATGTTTTTATGTATTATTTTTCCTGAGTATATGTTATTAATAGTAACATTAAATAATACAAAATAAGCACCAGCTTTAAATTAACCTTTTATTTTACATTTAGTTTTCTACTGAATTTTGTAGAAAACCTTTAAGTAGTTGTAATTTTGAATAGAGTTGGTAACACTGAGTAGCACGAGACTTCGTAGAATTATTTTCTCTATACCTACGAAAAATTAAAAGTTTATTTACGTTACGTCAAAAAGTATTGTACTTTAACTAATTTGTATTTTGTAATTAATTATAAATTAATTAATTATCTAACCATTACGTACAAGGAATTATTGATTTATACTGTTTGGTTCTCACATCTCTAAAATCATCATCATTCTTCCGATTCTAGTACAAAATTAAATTGTGTTAGGTACGTGAAATGGGTACACAAAATAAAACGTAATTAGTGTACTTCTTTATACTTATATTTTTTAAAAGCCTATATAGGTTATTAAAAATAATTATGATTTTCTTTTCAGGATAAGAAGTAATAAGCATAAATTAACTTTGTAGCACCAAAGATTAAAGTCTTTAATATTGGGAAAGCATAATATAACACCATATATTCTACAAATACTTCATACATTATAGTTTCTAGAGGAAGAAAGGAAAACAATGAAACACTGTAAATATTTATTTACATACATATCTCCATGACAAATCATCTAACAAGGTAGACTGAAAGAATCAAATTTTAAACATATTTTAATATATTTCTTTCATTGTAAAAATTGTGGTTTTTTACAAAATTAATATCATAAATTCAAGATTATATCAAAAACTTGATTCTTGTAAAAAAAATCCTGAATAATATGAGAAGCTTTCTCCGGAGAATAGTGTAGGCTTCTTTCACTCCCTTTTATAAATGTAACCAATTGTTTTTTCGACCCCATTATATAATTTACAATGCAAATCTATATAACACTACACAAAATGCAATATGCAAGACTGGAGTCATAAGTCCTGAGTTAACTGACAAAAAAATATATTAAGTAAACATATATAACAACATTTTGATAAGATATATTTGTTTACAGGTTGACTAAACAGCGAGTAATGGAAATAGAATAAAGAAGCCTTTCTATTTATTACATTTTTTGAAATTGTTGATTAAGAAGATTTATTTTTCTTGCTGTTTTTAATGGTTGTGCAAGATTGAAAAATAAATTTTAATTTGTAGAAAACAATTAAGTTTATAACATGATAGTCTTAATGTACCTAATATGTGTAATTTTTAAAATTTAAATTAATAGAAAGTTAATGTTACCTTAGGAAAAAATATTTTACTTGTTGATTTTTTATTTTCAAGTGAAATTCCATACTACTCATACTATATAGTAAACTAATTTTTGATATTGAATTTTCATTACTGATTAATTATGCGAGATAACAAGAGATATTTAAATTGTAGAAAACATTTAAATTTAAAATATAATAGCTTTAATATAGTGCATGTAATCTTCTATAAGTTTGTTACATTAGTGAAAATTCAAAGATACATGTTAATAAATTTAAGTCATAAGGTGATAAATTGTGAAAATTATTTATCTATTCTGAGAAGTACAAACATTAATAATAATTGTTAGTTTAGTAAAGTAGATGTGTTTGTATATTTTTTAAAACTCAAATTTAATTTTCTTTACAAGACTGCTTCATATTACACACTTTTTATAATTATTCATTTTGTATTTTGTGTGATTTATTCATTTTGTAACTTTATTAAAGAAAATAAAAATTATTTCTCAAGACTTTTTCATATAGTAAAATCTATGTTTGGCATTAAAACATTAAATACTATGAATAGTGTGTCTTTAAACTTATACTTAAAATTAGCCATTGATGACTATAAGTTTCATTTTTATTATATAAAATTATTTAATACTTAGATAGAAGGTTTGCCTAGAGTATATATTTTTTTAAATAAATCTTATACAACACTAAAGTATTTTATTATACCAATAACCCACTAAGTATTGTTACTACCAAAATCACTTCGATTAAAAAACAACAACAAAAGTAACAAAGTTAACACTTCTAAAAGAAAATACTTGTAATTATCATATCAAAGGGTCCTACGTATACTTGTGCAAGTGCAATGACACAACTTTACTGGAGGCCGGATTAAATGTTCTGTAGCTTGTAATCTATACCTTCATATAATAAAATCGTAGGAAAGTCAATGTATGTCCGGGGTAAACTCAAAAAGTACTGCATGAATTTACTTCAAATTTTGCATGAATATTACTAACAGGTCGGGTCAACATATAGGCTACATATTATCACGTTATCACCTACAGGGGAGGAACTGTGCGGAGTAAACAAAGTCTGCGCAAACAAAGTCATGGGCAACAGCTAGTTTTGACATAAATCAATAGAAGTATTTGAAAATTTGTACAAATTTTCAAATACTTTATTACATTAGGACAAATATAAGGTAATTTTAAGGCTTTTGAGGCAAGAAAATGGTTTCTGTTGTTTTGCAAGTTGCACCAGTATACATAGGATCCGTCAATATCTTCTATTGTGTAGTCTTCGCATTTCATCCATTTCAATTATGCCATATGAGGGCATCATTTGTTCTTCTAGGATATTTGTCAGTAATATTAAAAATTCTGCAGTTGAAGTCTTATCTGCAAATAATAATTATATTTTTTATTGACATATATTATTGTAATAAACAATAATAACAAGAACTGACTGCCTTTCTGTATGGTAAATTATCTTTAAATGTAGACAAATATGAAATAATAATGTTTACACATGTAGGTACCTAGGTAATTGAGAACTACATGTGTCATATTGGATATTTTAAGTTATGAATATTACAGAAAATAATACATCATAGTAGTATGTTAATCATACATGGAACTTGGTCTGAAAACAACTGATTAAAACAAATACTTTTTTTGACTAAATATAACTTGAATGGGTAGTAAAAACTCCTTAAATACATAATCAATGCAAGCCTTAGAGGAATAACACATTTGCATCATTATTCTATGATTTAAGCATTGTTGTTGTTTGTTGGTATGTGGCTGTAAGTATTGTGAAAAGTTGACCACCAAGAAAAGGATTATTACTTGTATCCAGCTGAAATTTAACATACACTTGACATGTATATGTAACATATTAACTGTTTAAAAAAGAAATTCGAAAAACTATAGATAACTTTTGAAAAAATATAACTTTATTGAGTTCACCTAAGTCAAACTAGTATTTACTACAAAGATATTCTGTTATTACAGTTAATGAAGTTGGATGGCTGTTATATCTACTAGAAACTGAATTACAAGTCTCTTATGTTCACTTACCTTTAACTAAAAAGGCATGCCTTGATCGGTGTGTGGCTCTAAACCTCAAAATTCACAAGGGTCTATATTATTTAGAGAGCCATGGTTATTGGGTTTATTGAAGCGCTATAGTGATTGGAATGCTCTGTCCGTTGTGTAAAAAGATCACACAAATTTCCTATGTGCCTTCTTTGTATTTTGCAGGCTTGCCGTTAACCATAGATATTTAGCACATAATAGGTATAATATGGAACTGCCACCACTATTAAATACATATATGCCATACTGCCTGCCTGCCTGCCTGCCTGCCATACAAACTACTGCCAACACTGGACCGAAATCTATATTTAATAAAATGAATAGAAAACAAAAAGTTTTGTAATTATTGTATAATTAAAGTATAATAATATGAAATAGTGGATAAGGTTATCAACATTTTAACCAAATTTTAACGAAGTGTCAAATGACAAATCGATAAAATGACAACAAGACGTTTCGATCGATAGAGAAAATAACTACCGTCGAGTAAAATTGATCATTTTCTCTTCCTTTGAAGTATTATGTCGAATCAAGTGTCAAATGCGTTAGCGAATCGAGAAAGTGACATAAAAGTCGAGAAAACGAGGTCGATAAAATTTTATCGTGTTGCTTATCCTAAGCCTGCAGGTCAGAGAGTCTCGATTGAGAGATTGTTGATCGGAGATACGTTTTTATTAATTTTAATTTGGAAAAACTGCGTTCTCCACTTGCAACTATAACCGGAATAGTTGCAAAAATCAATAGAAAAAACCTGCAATTGTAGTTAACCTATTACTAGTACTTCTAAAAAGACCGCTAAGAAAACGGTAGAAAAAATCACAATCCTGAAAAAATATATAGGAATAAAGGATTTGGGATATTGGAAGAACGATATTACAAAGTCAGTAAGAAAAAGAATTCGTGCACGTACAACGTACACTCTGTAGCAGTCAAAATATTGTGGACGGTTTTCTCGTTGTGTGATCGAGCGACGCTCGAGTCGAGAGACCAAGTATACAAATCAGCAACCTTGCGCCACGCTCGAGCACGAGCATAGGACATATAGGACGTTACGGTATCCCCCTCCCCACCATGCACTACGCGTGTAAGGTGTAAGGTTGGTGGTGGAAGCATCTCACCAATCATGAAAAATAACATAAGCGCAATCGCAGGGTGGTCGAGGACCGACTGTAACGATATGCGTAGAGTGTAGAGTACGGAGCACAGAGCTTAGAGCCCAGAGTCACACCCAACGCAGAGCATAGGTCCGTCGTCCGTCCACGTTTTCATTAACTTATTTATATTCAGAATAAGTCAATGAAAACGTGGATTTAAGTACGGACTTATATCTAAGAATTCTTAATTCTTAGACGTATGTCCCGTATTCACAGTCGGTTAACCGACTGTGAACTGTGATCTATGAATACGGCACATAGAGCACAGTATTGAGGGTGCATAGCGCGGAAGGCATAAGGCCGAGGCCCCAGACCTCAGCGCCCCCCAAATTTGGCGCCCCGGGCCGTCACCCCATCGCGCGCTATCGCCGGCACTGCCTACTTATTTCACAATAGCTCCGAAAATTTTAAAGAAGTAGGCATTATCAATCAAGAATTTATACGTGTAACATCTTGTAATGAAATATAATATTATACTTATATATTATACTTATACAGTTCATAAATTTGTACAAAAGTATCCGGCAGTAGTTTAGTTTATTACATTTTGTAAAAAAACAAGTCCTATATAATCATTATGTGCAACACATCACTACGCGTCCATGAAGTTCAGTATTATTTGTGAGACATTTTAACGTAAACAACACAAAATTACATGGGAGTCGATCTGTCATCGAGAAGAAAAAGAAATGGAAATAGTATAATTTATATAAATAAAATCTCCTCTCACTGATAGATAAAAAAATAATAAACGCAATGTTGAATCTTCAAATAAGTGTCACTACATTTCTTATAAAACAATCAGGATAGAATCTTTATCATTTATCGAAACTACCTTGATAAATTATAAAGATAATGACTTTATACTTTATGGCTTTTAAATAGACACAACAGATTAATAAATTGCGAACGTAAGTCAATAATGTTTCTACATTTTAATACCTACTTCAAGCCATCGTATAGCCACTGTATAGCTTTATAATTTTGCTACTGTCAAGAGTTAAGACATTGCAATACTTAATTAAATCGGATAAAACGAGAACAAAGAAAAGTGATTTTTAGTATGCATCTATGTTTCGCCTGATCATGTAGATGTTAGGTCTACTTCCGTTTATAAAGAAGTCTATGTAAACAATAGAGTAACGCGATACTGCCTAACTGTTATCAGTTTCCACTGCTTCAATTTAGTTGCGATTGTCAGAGCAATAGCACTTTACATACGGGCAATAAAGCTAGAAACACATGCAAAGATCAAGAATTTCATTAAATACTAGCTGTTGCCCACGACTTCGTCCGCGCGGACTTTGTTTACTCCGCACAGCACCTCCCCCGTAGGTGATAGCGTGATGATATGTAGTCTATATGTTGACCCAACCTATTAGTAATATTCATGCAAAATTTGAAGTAAATCCATGCAGTACTTTGTGGGTTTACCCCGGACATACATACAGACAAACAGACAAGCAGACAAAAATTCTAAAAACTATATTTTTGGCTTCGATATCGATTGTAGATCACGCCCCAAGTATTTTTAAAAAAAAATATTCAATGTACAGTTTTGACGTTCCTACGATTTTATTATATGTATAGTATAGATGTATGGTATAGATGAGGGGAATTCGACAATACACTAAACGATAAAATCGGTTTTAAGTTAGACAATAGATTTTATCCGTAAAGAAAATAGGTGTGTATATTACAGGTGGTTAATATAACGCTATGCGCTATGTGTACTCAACGTAAAACGTATGCTATTTAGATTCGCATTCGGCGCTACAACATAACGCCACGCTATATTATTATATACCTAGCGGCTAGCGTAGGTCGTAGTGATAACTTAAGGCAAGGTATTTTGACGTGTGCTAATACTATATAAAGTAGGCGCGCGCGGAAACCGCTAGGAAATGGTTTAGTTTTCGGATAAATAAATATAGGACTTCAACTGAAAACCAAAATTTAGTACATTCTTTTTTGTATTTAAAACTAAATATCACCATATAAAAATCATATGGAAAATTAGAAATATTAGGAACAAATTACTTGTTTTAGAGATTTTTTAGCCTGTATTCGGAATTTTATATGATCGAATAAAGTACATTCTATCATGTAATAAGTTAGCATATTCCTCCGATAATATTGTTGCGAATAATCTAGGAACGTGAAGAGTTGGAACGCTGGAGAGATCTAGAAATAAAAGAAAGAGATAACTACTCCTGTTGACAAACAAATAGTGGACCGTTAACCGAATAGCTATGCCATAATGGACTTTGTGGTATAGGCATAAGGTTGAAAATAACGTGTACTAGGACTTGTTTGTTTATCATAAGTTGTTGTTTAAAAAACTAAGTCTGTCCGTCCCTCTGCCTGTCAGCAGGCTGTATCGCATAAACTGTGATAGCTAGAAATCTGAAATTTTTACAAATTATGTATTTTTGTTGTGGCTATAACAACTACTACTAAAAATAAAAAAATGAAAATATTAAGAGGGGGTCCCCATACAATAAACGTGGTTTTTTCTTATTTTTTTGCTAAATATTAATAATGGTAACAGGTAGACGCTTAAAATTTTCACAGAATATTTAGTTGTATATATATTACCTTTCAAAATAAATAATTAAATAAAAATAAAGTAAATATTAATTGGGGGCTCCCATACAACAAACGCAATTTTTTTACTCGATCTTAATAAACAGGATGAAACGTGAATATTTTCAAAAAAGCAAATATTTGCAAAAATATATTAACTTTATAAAGAAATACCTATAGTGCGCACGGAACTAGTTGGCCGCGCCTTACGTATTACGTATTACGTATGGCGCGACCAACTAGTTCCGCGCGCACTATAATACATAGAGCCGTTCATGCACGAGTCCGACTCGCACTTGGCCGATTTGTTTATATCTATATTAAATGAAACGAAATTTTCATCGTGTAGCTTACCATAATTGCTTTCAAATTGACGTATAGTATGTGTCCTCATGCACCCAGCCTAATTCGTTCTCATACATTAGACACGCATGACTGGACAAGAACAACGACACTCAGGTGTCTTGAGGCACCTGTGGGGGACTAACCAGGGTTAGGTGATAAAACAACAGCTCAGTCGACATAAAGTGCTTAAAGCGAAGGAAGGCTTCTCGTTCCTAGGCAAGATGGAACCCACTTCAATCTTGATGTCCAACTAGCCTTCCTTCGCTTTAAGCACTTTATGAAGGATATAGGTAAGAAAATCCATTTTACATGAGGTTCAAGTTTAGATTGGCCCCTGTGTTGGTCCCGGGCTCCTTTGAAGAATAGGCCAACTGCCGTTCTGCCAGGCAGGTCGTAAAAGGCGACCGATTGGCTTTACGAGTCAATACCACCGTGGCTACTAGGTGGTAGAGTTCTGCATTGTCTCGCCGGGGTCTGGTACCACCGCCTTACCTATTCCTGCTGCGATAGCGTCAGTGCTTGTCACTGTCGTGTTCCGGTTTGGAGGTTAAGGTAGTCGGTAAACTTATGCACGTGGCATTAGATCTCGCCACAAGATAGCAACGCACTATTAACATCTTTGGTGTCTATAGGCGATGGTTGACTCTTCCTATCAGAAGACCCATCTGCTTGTTTGCTATCTTATAATATAAAAAAAAAAGATTGTGTCGGACTGTACGTAACAAATAACAGTTTCAGATGGTCAGATTTGATGGCACTCCACCTAATTCACGTAACAAAACGTCGAACGAATCGAAGCGCTTAGGACTCCATACACAACACGATAAGACGTCGCCGCGTTGTGCTGCGGCGCGGCCATCGAGTAAACATACTCGATGGCTGCGCCGCCGATCTCTATCTAATAACAGTCGGTTTGTTCTGTAAACACATCAGACTAATAGATCTTATAATAATCCGAAAGAATTAGTACCGACCAATCCAGTGAGCTATAAACAATCGTGACAAAATATCTATTTTGAGTTAGCCAATCGGAACACCGTGTTCATTTTCGCCGTTAATTAATTTCGCCATTAATTTGATGTAAAAATGAAACTTGTCAATGGATGTGGCATAATGTGTAAAAAACGATGAATGTTTTTTTTTCTGTTCACCGGTAAAAAAATCTGTAAGAGCCTTAAACACTAAATAATAAACCTTGTAATTATTATTTATAATTTATTAAAAACATGATAACTGTACAAAACATTCCTGATAATGCTGGTGATAATGCTTGTAATAAGCAAAACCGGTTGGGTGTGAACCATAAAAATAAAATATAAGTGAACTGGAAGTACAAGGAGTTTGTTTGTAATACCTACCCTAAGTACTTCGACACGATTGAAGTTTTGCAACGTGAATCCGGCTCTTGGTGTATTATTGTTTAAAGTGTGCTGGGAAGTATTTAACAGCGCTTTTAGTGCTGCTTTAACAGTTGTCTGTAAACGTATTTAATAGCCCTTTTACTGCTTTCTTAAAAAGTCACTATTATGGTGCTTTTGCTACAGCGTTGAACACTTTAGTTCATATAAGCGGTTAATCGTCCTCCTCACCCCTACCCTCCACAAAGCTCTCATAAATACTCAATATGTTAATACATCCCCGTGTTGGTCCCGGGCTCCTTTGAAGAATAGGCCAACTGCCGTTCTGCCAGGCAGGTCGTAAAAGGCGACCGATTCGAGTCACTACCATCGTGGCTACTAGGTAGTAGTTCTGCATTGTTTCGCCCTGGTCTGGTACCTCCGCCTTACCTATTCCTGCCGCAATAGCATCAGCGTTTGTCACTGTCGTGTTCCGGTTTGGACGGTAAGGTAGCCGGTAAACTTATGCACGGGGCATTAGATCTCGCTACAAGATAGCAACGCACCATTAACATCTTTGGTGTCTATAGGCGATGGTTGACTCTTTCCATCAGGAGACCCATCTGCTTGTTTGCTATCTTATAATATTAAAAAAAACACCACTACTTGTGTAAACTGGCCAAATTGTTTTATTTTAAACCGGGACATTAGGTTGATGTGAACTACATAAGCAATAATAAAAGCAATGATGTCTGTAGGATGTATCCATTTACATTTTACATAAAGAGATACGAAATTAAGTAACAATATTAAGTTGGATCTGCCAAAAGTATAGATAATAGAACATTTTGAAATTATTGCTTTTCCTATTGAAAATACAACATATTAGTACGATTTTTGTGTTAGGCTTATGTCTGAGCGATTGTTCGTCAAGTTAGATTAGATTGCCGACGTATTAGTATACAATTCATAACTTTTATACCGTGACACAGAATACACAATAGTTTAAGTACCGTGACTATGTATTTTTTCTGAAATGGGGACATTTTCACCTTCCCAGAATATAATTGGGGAGGGAGCAGTTGAAACCGGGACAGTCTCGTTTAAAATAGGACGTATGGTCACATTGTGCTTGTGCTGTCTCACTTACTCGTTTTACAATTGGATGTATCCACAGAAGTATCGATTCTTTAGGTAAAGTTAAAATAATCATTTTAATACAATCTATCTGGGCGACCAAGCTTCGCTCGGCTTGTGGAAACGGATTATTACGGAGACGACACTTTTTTTTCGAAATGTCTATTACAGTTGACCTTATATGTCGTTATTGCGTCACCGGGCTTTTTGGGCGAGCAGAGTGCTCAGCCAGAATTCAAATAATATTGGGCCGAAATGCACGCTCTAAAGACTGTCTCCTGTGACACCGGACCTCGGCTTAGTGCGACGTTCGGACTAGTAGTGGTAGGTGGAGTCGTGGCATTGCACCCCGCGTTAGGCGCAGGACGATAAAGAAGACTTCGCCGTCGAAACCGGCGACGATGGTGTAGTGTATTGTGCGTACCTAAATCTGAATTTGTGTTGTTGTTTGTGGTGGTAATAGGATAGGAGAATAGGAGAAAGTACGTGGCGTTTCCTTCTGAACCTGGGTAGGGCGGACGCGTCGGGCTCGTAGTCCGCCGCGGCTTTTAGTAATGAATTTTCGTGATGTGTTATTTTCTCGAAATAACGTATCGATAATTATTTTGTGTATTGTATGATGATTGGGAGCTCTAGGTCCCGGTAGATGACATTTATCTAAACGCATTAAATAGTAAAGGATTATCTAGATACAACATTTTGTCAAAATCGTTAGAATGTACAAAAACTGCTTGTTTAAATTTAAAATATATCCTTCGTTTATTTCGTTCGGAATCGTTTACTAGATGCGGCGTGCAATCCGCTTTTTTAAATTATAAAAGTTTTTGGCGAATCCCGCGGGATCACCTTATTTTTCCGGAAAAAAGTAGCCTTTGTGCTATTCCAGATCATACTCTACCTGTATGCCAAATTTCATTCAAATCTATTCAATAGTTTTTGAGTGATTGTGTTGCAAACATCCATTCATCGAAACATCCAAACCTTCGCATTTATAATATCATAATATAGATCATCGTATCATCATCATCGCTCATCATCTAATATTGATCATCTAATATCGCTTACGATTTTCTATCGTATCGAAAGAAAATCGTAAGCGATATTAGATGAAATAGGTGCTTACGTGTGTAGGCAGAAAGAATCGATTGCTATACATCCCTTGATCAGTTTGGTTACTGTCACCAAACAAATTAATATTCTCTCTCCAGGCTAATTTAAGTTGCCAGTCAACCCAAGAAAATCGTTCAAAGCAATTCATCAAGTTGCTGAGCGTCAATAAGATGGCACGTGCTAGTCCTGCCACTACGAGCGTTTAGTGGTATAAATGTCCGCAACAATGTTCTAACTTAAATATTTACGACTATCTATCTGATTAACAATACCCAAGCTATCATCGAACAAACCTTTATAATATACTTGTACTCGATTGTCTGTTTTTAACTTTCAATGTTAATTACACGGTCCCATTAACAAGGTAAGTTACATAATTCTTGCAAAAAATACACGTGTACAATTTTTGAATTAACAGTTATCCTTTATTCTAATTAATTCGTTTTATGGGCACACGTTACACAGCATCCTGGGTGGGTTCAATGGAAACATATTAGAAGATTATTATTAATAACTAGCTGTTGCCAGCGACTTCGTCCGCGCGGAGTTCGTTTACTCCGCACTGCTCCTCCCCCGTAGGTGATAGCGTGATAATTGTAGGTATTATGTTGACCCGACCTGTTAGTAATATTCATACAAAATTTGAAGTAAATCCATGCCGTACTTTTTGAGTTTACCCCGGACATACATACAGACAAACAGACAAAAATTCTAAAAACTATATTTTTGGCTTCGATATCGATTGCAGATCCCGCCCCAAGTATTCTTTTAAAAAAATAATCAATGTACAGTTTTGACTTTTCTACGATTTTATTATATGTTATAGATAAGTACATTATTATATACTACTAATGTATTTATTATTAGCTGACCCGGCAAACGTTGTTCTGCCTTTTAACTACTCTTTTTTTCCATATTTTCTCACCTTTTAAACCTTCCCTGGACTTCAACAATTAATTCAAAACCAAAATTAGCCAAATCGGTTCAGCCGTTCTCGAGTTTTAGCGAGACTAACGAACAGGAATTGATTTATATATATATATATATATATATATATATATATATATATATATATATATATATATATAGATTAACAAATACATTAGTAATGTTACGTACTTCGGGTTCGTAATTGTAAGAAAACACTACTTATATTAAATCCGTGTATTTACAATACAAATACACAACAGCACAACACAACACAATGTAATACTCAAATACTCTGATTAACACTAGTCTCTCACTGTACTATCACTAAACTTAACCGACTACACAATAAAACTAATAAATAATAAAACAATAAAAAATAATAGTAAAACACTTTAAGTATCGCTCTCGATCGCTTTAAAAAACCTCCTTCTAGCGTGCAACCCGCTTTTCTAAATTATAAAAGTTTATGGCGAATCCCGCGGGATCACCTTATTTTTCCGGAAAAAAGTAGCCTTTGTGCTATTCCAGATCATACTCTACCTGTATGCCAACACATCTCTATTTATACCCGAGGTAAAGTTCGACAACAATCGCGAATGTTCGACAATCATCTTGGAAACAATAGACAATTCTAATTATTGTAAACAACTTATGATAGTACACACTATTTTCACCCTTATGCCCTATGCCACAAAGACCATTATGGTAGAGTTATTCCGATACCGGCCAACTGTTTATTAATAGGAGTAGCTATCTCTTTCTTTTATTTCTAGATCCCTCCAGTGTTCCAACTCTTCACGTCTAGATTATTCGTAACAGTAATATATCATAGATATTAGATAGATAATACGTAGTGGTTTGCCAGGATTGAGTGAATAACGTTATGTTAGTAAGGATACGCAGTTTAATCTCACTATTAATTATAGTCTGGTATTTTTATCGGAGCCCTATAGCTTTATTTTGGGACACTACTAGACTTTAAAACATGTTTATTTGTATAATTGTTATATGTATTTTGATTGGCATAGGTTTGCTCAATGAATACAGCAAAATATTAATAAATTATTTCCAACATCACATGCATCAGTTTACCACCCTTACTCTCCAAACCAGAACACGGTAAGGCAGTTGTACCAAACTCGGACGGATCACGGATCCCCGAAGATCCCCGGATTCAAAGGAGTCCGAAGGAGAATCACGCTTGCAAATATGAAAGAAGGGGGTGTCGGTTGTTAATTCACTGCAACTCAATGATTATTTTTCTTTATAGACGATGCAGATGTTCAGATAAACCATTATATTGGAATATTTACGTTCAACACTCAGAGCAACAAAAAAGGAATTATCATATAAAGCAGTAGTCAATATCGTAAAAACTCTAATCGATATTAATCTTTGCTTTTTGCATAACACGACAAGCGTATCGAGTAACATGCAAAAACTCGATACATTCTCGGGTAACTCGATCTAATGGCCGTGCCGCTTCTCTGGCTGCTTTCGATTTCTACGAGAATCACGCTCCTGTCACTTCTAGCTTCATATTTACTAATAGGCTTATGCATTAAGTCATCGCCCTGATAATGATGCTTTCCTAATCGACAGTTAGTTACTTCAGATTTGTAAATTATAGTAATGAATTTAGAATAATAGTTACTGGTAGAGTATACTGAGTTTTCTCCGCCGGATCTTCTCAGTGTGTGGCCGCGTGTCCTGTTCTCAATTTTTGCGGAATCTTAAAAGCTACGATGCCGAAATAATTGTTTGATTTTGATATTACTTCGACATATTTTTTCATTGTTTGCGTCTTAATGGACTACTGTGCATGTCTGTGAAGCATCGATCTCTAAGTAGAACTAAATCAAATGCTTTTGAGTTTCGTCTTCGGCGACAGCGTCGTGTACCCTTGCGGGACAAACGCTAAACTTTAACTTAACGTAGTCAGCTTCTTCGCTGACCTGATCCGAGCATACAGAAAGTGTAGCTATGAAAATATCGAGCTCAAAAATTGCGTGGAATGCAATTCGAAAGATAAAATCGATCATCGTTTCCATAATACACAGCTTTTTAAAAATGAAATTACTGTCATTTATAACAAAATTAAGATTTTTTAACTCTGAAAAACAAATCTATGCTTCGACGTATAGTTTTGTTCCTTTGAGTTTAAAATACCTCAATTTAGCGGGAAGTTTTAAGGATGGCCTACAGGGTTAACGGGTTTACAGATTTTTTTTGTGAAACATTACCAGTAGTCAGTAGTAGTAAAAACTATTGGCTGGATGGACGGACGGCTATTTTATTTTCCAGTTTTTTGTTAATAATAATTGCAATTTTTTCCAAAAAATAATTCGAAATACGCCTTTTCTAGATGTCATTCCGGATCGCTTAAGGCATCAACCGTATTTTTAAGAAACTTGTAACTATTAACCCCAGAAACTTAACGTTTCGTCTAGACTGCAGTGAATTATAACGTATGTAGTAACGAATAAAATTGTCTTATTCATGCCCGGTTTCTGAGGTACTTTTAACAGTAGTTTATCCATTCGTTAACACTATCGGTTCGATAACTACAGGAATTGCGTTTCTGAGCTACGCATTGTAACACAAACTCCGTTTAAACTTAGGTTAATGTAACCGGCCAAATTTGGCGGTTTATCGATTCCATAACTTTATGTAACGCTTTTTGCTCTCGTAGGTAGCTTCTTTTTAATGCACATAATAATTTTAATAGTTTTGTTTGTCTGTCTGTATGTTTGTACTTACATTTAAAAAAACTGCTGTACGAAGTACAAACGTTGTTTTCACAGCAACTATAATAATGATATTTGTTTAATATTGTCATGATAAATAATTAAATTTCATCCTTGCAAAGAGGAACAGGTCACTAGACAGCTTTTACTTGGATATTTGTTAGTTAAGACAATTCAAGCTTATTTTTAAGCTTCTGCAAAATTCCTACCTGTATTTTTATATGCACAAATTCTTTTACCACTTTAAAAAAGAGTCTTCTCAAATAAAATAATTACTTTTCAGTTTTCTCTCTTTCTGTAAAATTCTTACTGCGCTGTCGAGTCACCATTATAATGATTTTATATTAACTTAAACATGCCACAAGTCGATCAAGTAAATGCAAGTAACAACCAACAATATCTAAAAGAGAAATTGACGCAAAAATAAATATTCTTAATTCAAAGCAAACAAACGACAAACATTGTTTTGATCGTTACTCAAACTAACTACATATATAACAAAATATTTGGTGACTACCGACTAGTGACTAGTGTAAAGCTATCTCATTTCTCTTTAATAAAATAATAGTTCCATCTCTTTCTGCTACCTGATTCGAAATCATTCTTTTCATTCGGTTCCATTAAGACCAAAGACATGCGAAAACCTTCTTTCATGCTAGGGTATAAAGATTTAGTTTGAATGCTTTAGCGTAACTGGTATACAGACATAGTTATCGTCGTGAATTACATAGTTTCAACTAAAATCTTCTTTAAACACTTATTTATGTTAGATAAAATATTACCACAAATAAAAATAATCATACAGGGGAGTAAAATTACCAAAATAGCATTTTATTTTCCGCATTATAAACAGACCCATCTAGTGGTGGACTTAAAAATGACTTATCGGTTCAATAGCTATTGAACCGTTCGTTTTGCCTCCAGAAACCATCTACGAGATAAACGAAGTTTATCCTCTTGCTAACTTTAAACGATCAATAGTTGTTAATAGTTTAACTGACGACTTCAGAAACCGGGCATCATTCACTTACAAAATCTGATTTTGTGTATTTATCTTCAAAAGAGTAAAAAGCGACCACCCCATCTGGTTGTAGACGACCAAGTCCATCCATCCGCATTGTACGCTATTATTAGATCTTGACATATGTTAGCGTCTCAAAGCTAAACAGACTGAAATAACGTTTGAGTGTTACTTCCACATATCTGTTCTAATGTAAAGTGGAAACCGTTTTGGTGTTTGTACGTTGATCGGATGTAATGTTAGATTCCGAGACCTGATTCCCGCGCACCGGTTTTATGATCACTTTCGCGGTAAGTTGAAAACATTAAATATTATATTTCACGATACTTTAATACATTATAACCTACTAACTGACCCGGCAAATTACAAATTACTTTTATTGAATACTAGCTGTGCCCGCGACTTCGTTCGCGTGAAAAAAATTCTAAAATAAAAACCCGCATAGTTCCCATTCCCGTGGGATTTCCGGGATAAGAACTATCCTATATCCTTTCTTGGGTCTCAAACTATATTTATACCAAATTTTATTCAAATCGGTTCAGTGGTTTGGCCGTGAAAGCGTAACAGACAAACAGACAGACAGACAGACAGACAGACAGAGTTACTTTCGCATTTATAATATTAGTATGGATTTTGGTGGGGTACTTGATAGGAGAGGGGGGCTAATTGAGTTTAAAAACTATGCTACCTTACTAACAAAAATGTATTGCATTGTCAATAAAGCGTGGGGTGCATGGAGTCAATAGATATCTTAAAAAGCAGCCCGCGCTTTTTTTAACAATGCATTACATTTTTTCTCTTATTTACACTAATTCTTAGTTTTAAATTATCTTTCATTTTTTTGTTTAGCTCTTATAAAAGCGTGTTGGTATAGTTTTATTACTATTATTTATTTACAAAGTAAAAAAAAACGAGAGCCAAAGTAAAACTCGCTTCAGTTGCGAAGTGAAACGTGCGGTGAGTGCGTAAATTGTGTGATTTTGTGCTTGTTGTGCCGCTGGGGGTCTTCATTTTTTCAGGCCTACAATGAGTCTGTTCAATTTCTTACACCGCCTTATATCTTCTAGAATCTAGTGGCATCGCAAGAGTACAAGAAAAGTTCGCGGAAATTTGCAAATAAATAGTTTTCTTCATTGAATGAATTTGTCTCGACTGAAAACATATTATACATAAAAGTTGAAGGTTCTGAAGGTTATCCTTTGTTTTCCTTACATAAATAAGCCCTCTTTGTGTGCTCTTGCTCCTGACCTTCGTTAGATATTTGATATGCTTCTTTCACATTATTATTAACCCAGCCGTGCTTATAACGTGACGTTAGTATAAACATGTACTGCCGGGCACAAAGGAGACTGTAGCTAAAAAGGGATTTGGCGAAAAAATATGTGTAATTTAAGTATATTATTATACATATAAATAAAATTTAGGAGTCTGTTTGTAATGCCCAAATAAAAGCTTTCTACTAAGTGCAATGTTTGCACGTTATCTACAAAAAAAAAAACAATTATAAAAACTGTTGTCTCCGTTTTTTCCAGCTAATCTCCAAATTTGACTGGATGGACTGGAATGGACTGGATTTTGACTAGACTTTTAACGACAAATCGCTGATTTTAGAGGGAGTAACTTACGCTTGTTTTAGTGCAGAAAAATATTTGAGGCTAAGTTAACTTTTAGTAGAATTGTCTCGCCAGTGCAGGCGAGATATGTACAAGGGCGCTGCGGGGACCTCACTCCGCAGACGCAGCTCGGGTACATATGGCGCGGTGCCGCGTGTTTGCGGGCGGCGGGCTTCTTCTTCTTTCTTAACTGCTCGTTAACCCGTCGGATACATATCGAATTAACACTTTTTAATGCGATAATTCAATACGTAGATCATTGATGGTAGACTCTAATGCCTGCAGTCTACCCTTAACTACGGTAAGCTCTTTCTTGAGGAACTTGATGTCCTTCAGTAGGCAGACGACGTCAACGTGGTCCAGCGATACGGGCGGCAACTTGTGTAGCTCTTCTGCCAAAAAAGCCGGCACCTCATCCGGATCTGTCTGCTTCAGCAGGGAGATGATATGCACGCTACTTTCCATACCATCTCTTCTTCGCGATGGCATGTATGCGCTCTGCCCGAGCGTCTACTTGCCCTTGCGAATCTCATCACTGGTAAAAGAAGACTTGCAGATCTACATGATGCTGACCTCATCCATGGTGTCGATGACATGCTGGTTAAACGCCAGCAACTCGTTGGCCACGAGCGACATGGCCACGTGCAGCGGCAATGTGCCGCGCGATTCACGAAAAAATTAATACTTGCTGCGTGTATAACGCAGAGCAAAACCGATCGCTAGCTCGACACATTACTCCTATTGATTTTATCTTGGAACGGGACAATCAGCGTCCAGCAAACATGCATCGTAGGACGCATTATTTAGGCCGTGGAAACGATACTTACCTCTTACGTGGGAAGATTAGGAATACTTACCTCTTACGTGGGAAGATTAGGAACCCCAGCCCTGATCGAAATTCGTTATGCTCAGCATTAGCATTTATTATTAACTAGCTGTAGCCTGCGACTTCGTCCGCGCGGATTTCGTTACCTCCGCACTGCTCCTCCGCTGCAGGTGATAGCGTAATAATATATAGCCTGTATGTTGACCCGACTTGTTAGTAATATTCATGCAAAATTTGAAATAAATCTATGCAGTACTTTTTGAGTTTACCCCGGACATACATACACAAAAACAGACAAACAGACAAAAATTCTAAAAAATATTTTGGCTTTTTTATTTTGGCTTCGATATCGATTGTAGATCACGCCCCAAGTATTCTTTTAAAAAAAATATTCAATAATCAAGTTTTGATATTTCTACGATTTTAATATATGTATAAGTATAGAAGTTTTATATATCGATTAAGAAACCACTTCACATAGTGTCTAACATTGCTAAGCAAAATTGTAGAGATTCAGATTTGTTTTTTGTTTTTCAGGTCTTTAGCAGTCGGATTTTTTGTTTTTTAATAATTTATTTTATGCGTTTTGGCTGTATCTCTATTGTATTTAAAAATTGATAATTGGGATTTTTTTTGCCATACACTTGTGGTTTTTAGTACCTATTTAATCATAGTTTTTCAAAATTTCTCAAAATCTCCGGGACCGAATTGGTTCAACTTTTCAGGAAATCTAAGTTGAGCGGAATCCAATCGAATTCCATCAACCGCTTTCGATTGGCCCAGCCGTTCAAAATTTATGAGATGTTTACATCATTGATATAAAAAACCCAAGATGCACAGTTCCGAACAAAACTGACACTCAAAAAAGTCCATAATTTATATATGGCAAAAACAATGTCTTTGCAGATCCAACCTTAAGCGCAAGACTTATAGTTGTTTTTACAAAGCAATGTATGAAAACAAATAAAATTGTCAGTGTCGCGACCTACGCGATTCTATTTGAAATGAGCGCACAATTTAAAATTGTGTGCTCATTTTTGGAAGACGTTTTTGACACACTGATTGTGCATCTTGGGTTTTTATATCAATGGTTTACATACACATACACACACATACACATACATACACACAGACATACTGACGTCATCGTAAAAATAGTCGGAAAAAGATTCCTAGGACCTCAAAACGTGGACATCTGGTGAAAACTCGATTTTCGAAAATGGGGGTAAAATCAGTAACTTCCTTATCTACATACCTACGTAGTGGGAAGTTAAAAAACATGTTGTTTGCTTTAGTTTGCAAATATTTCGAATTTCTACCAAAGAGTATACAGTACAGTACAGTAAGTTTCTACTTTCGTTAGCCAGACTCTACAGGATCGTAGATTAAAAAAAGCATCGGCTATAGCTTAAAGCCTTATAGTACACAAAAAACTTGCACGTTGCTTATTTTAGTACTATAAGAAATATTTTTAATATATTTCTTACATTTCCCAACTTTGATTCGGGATTTTTTTATTATAAATCAACGACTTTCCTGCTAGACATGTCGTTAAATGCGAGAAAAGGCTAATACGTGTTACTAACACCATGACTACTAACTAGGTAGTTGAATTCTGCAACGCCTCGACCGTTTTGGTACCACCTTGCCTATTCCTGACGTCAATGCCTGTCGCTGTCGTGTTTCGGTTCGGAGGGTAATGTAGCCGGTAAAATAAAACATGTGGCATTCCAACGCCACTACCTAAATAGCAAGAAACCATTAACATCTTTGGTGTTTATGGGCAATACTTATCTCTTTCTACCAGGAGAATCATATGCTTGTTTGCTATCCTATGAAAAAAATAATAATAAATACATGCATACAGGTCAAACACATAACCTTCCTTTTAGATTTACACGTATTCGGGCAAAAATTGCAGTGATTATCTCCTTTCATTAGAAGAATGTTCTAATTATCTTCATTCTTTTCTTAGGTTGTTAGAGATTTTTTTTGCGACTGTACTCTTGTAATGGTCAGTGAGCAAATGTTATTGAAATTTAAACCTCTAAACATGGAGGTCAAAATATTGTTACGAATAATCTAGAAGCGTGTAGAATTGGAGCGCGCGCGCGCTATTTATCTAGAAAACTCCTGTTGACAAACAAATAGTTGACCGGGGCTATGCCATAATGGACTTTGTGGGATATGGCATAAGGTTGAAAGCAGCGTGTACTAGGATTTAAGACTCATAACATGTTTACGATAAGAAGTGATTCATTGTTTCCCGATACATTTAGACTTTTCTGGATCCAGCTAGGGCTTTCCCCTGCCTATAAATACAGAGATGTTGACAAACACGAGTCAGTTTTTATCAAGCGATCGAGAGCGATGCATCAAGTGAACAGTGCGAAGTGAGAAGTGTTTTATTGAGTAGTGTTCTAAGTTCAGTGATAGTACAGCAAGTGACTTTTGTGTAAAGGGTATTTTAGTATAACGTTGTGTTGTGTTGTGTAAATACACGGATTTAATATAAGTGGTGTTTTCCTACAATTGCGAACCCGAGTACGTAACAATATTACCACGTAATATTTTGACCAGTTTCCAGTTCTTTACAAGGGACCTGTATTATTTTTGATAAATAAATAAATATTTACGGGACAAATTACACTTACTGATCTAATCCCAAAGTAAGCAAATAATTTGCTTGTGTTATGGGTGTTAGTCAACGATACTTATACATAGAAATATATAAATAAATACTGGAATATATTTAATAAACATCCAAACCCGGAAATACAAAAATTTATGCTCATTACACAAATGCTTGTCCCCGTCGGGGATCGAACCCGAGCCCCGTCGATTGTGTAGTCAGGTTCTCTAACCACTCGACCAACGGGGCGGCGAATTGGATTGGATGTATAAAATTATTAAATTTAATTAACCGTGTTTAATCCCAGGTTGATCCGGGCTCTCTTTAAAGAATAGATCGGCTGCCATTCTGCCAGGCTTTTCGTGAAAAGATTGGTTATACATGTCACTACCATCATGATGACATGACATCTAGATGGTAGAGTTCTGCAACGTCTTGTCTGGGACCGCCGCCTTATCACTTATCACTTCCTGCCGCGATAGCGTCAATACTGTTGTGTTCCGATTTGGAGGGTAACGGAAAACTTGTGCATATGATGTTAATACCCCGCGATACGGATAGCAACGCACCATTAAGATCTTTGTTGTTTATAGGTTGTCTCTTTCTAAAGGGAAAATTTCAGCTATCATGTTTTTATGTGTCAGGGTTTTAGTAGCTGGTAACAAGCAATAAATTTATAATGGATTAAATATAATCATAATATTTTTCCCCGTGTTGGTTCCGGGTTCCTTTGAAGTATAGGCCAACCGCCGTTCTGACAGGCAGGTCGCAAAAGGCGACCAATTGGCTATGCGAGTCACTACCATGGTGGCTACTAGGTGGTAGAGTTATGCATTGTCTCGCCCGGGTGTGGTACCACCGCCTTACCTATTTCTGCCGCAATAGAGTCAGTGCTGGTCACTTTCATGTTCCGGTTTGGAGGGTAAGGTAGCCGGTAAACTTATGCATGTGGCATTAGACCTCGCTATAAAATAGCAACGCAACATTAACATCATTGGTGTCTATAGGCGATGGTAGACTCTTTCCATCAGGAGACCCATCTGCTTGTTTGCTATCTTATGACGTAAAAAATAGTCAAGATAGATGGTGTTCATGAGGGTGTAGCGGCTCAAACAATCACAAACACTACAAGAAAAAATAATAAAAATTAGAAAATGATGAAATTCAAAATAAAATTCTGAATCGCGATATCACAATTATTTATCTTGTAACAATATATACAAGTTTCAACGCCTTCGGTCCCCAGGCAGTACACCTTGCCTGGGTGGGAAGATCTTCCTTTTCCCCTTCCTTGTCTTTGTGTGACGTCATCAACCTCCACAGTTATGACGTCACCTGACAAGAAGCTGGCCCGCTGGTTCCACCACTATGGCCCTTCAGCGGTACGGACCAGTGGCGCCACAAGTGCATGGGTCACGAAGGAGTAACTTATATCAGGTTGCTGGTTATCTTAGCCTCGAAAACGGAATACGGCAGTGACGTGTGTAACGTACGATGTACATACATTAATGCAGCAGGAATAAGTTAAAGCTTCGGTTTCAAATTAGGGCGAGTTGTTACAGAATTATACATTTTAGTATTGTTATTAATAAGCGCAATACACACTGAGCTCGCCGGGCCGCCGCCGTCGACCTATGTCGGCATCTTTTTGTTGGCGGCTTTACTCATTGCAAGTCAGAAAAGTTTTTCGGCGACATGTTGGCGGCTTGAGATGAGGAATTTATTTGACAGTTATAGTGATTGCCACGCGCCGAAAGAAGTTGTGTCATACATGAAATTCTTGGAAATATTATTGCTGGATCCCTGCAAAGGAAACGAAGCTGTTGGATTCAACCTATTTTATTAAGTCGCAACTTAAACTTTGGCGTCTGCAAGCCGCCAACATGTCGGATGACAACACGCGCGGACGTATGTTGCAGCCATGATGCTTTTAAAAAAAGCCGCCGGGTTGAGTCGGCGGGTTGTGTCAGCGGCCCGGCGGCCTCAGTGTGTATTGCGCTTTATGGTCGCGACACGTTTTACCAATCGTCAGTCTTTGCAGTTCTCTCAGACAGAAAATGAGATTTTTTATTTTTATGTTTGGAACGAGGCTTGAACCGACACGGGGAAATACCACACTGTAAGCTTTGTCGAAAAATTATTTATAATATTTATCGACAACGCGGGCATACTACCCGAGACTTCGCAATCTAATTATCTGTACAGAATTAGCAAATCAGTAAAACAGGAGGGAGTCTGTGTAAATGATTTTAAATAAAATTTTTACGATTACCTTTATGTACATAATTGTACTTTACTAATGGCCAGCGAATAAAGTTTATTGATACTTAAACCCTCTAAACCTAAAAGTTAACATCCTAAAGAGACCATTAACCAAACATCGATGATGTTTACACTCCAAGCGCAAGTACCTGAAACCAACAAAAAATTCTTAGTTAATTACTAGGTTAAACAATGTTTATCGAAATAAAATTTATGATGTGTTGTTTCTTCAAATAAGTAAGAAAATTAATAAAAACAAAATCTTTCAATAGTTAAAGTAGGAAATTTCTTAGTTTTACAAATGACATCTGTCAAGAATTCTTCCTTAAATAATATTCCGCGTGTAGTACAGAATACCCCACGAAAAACAAGACACCATCAACGTCTTTGATGTGTATAGATAATGGATAAATCTCCATCAGGAAAACCAAACACTTGCTATTCTATGATACAAAAAAACCTACAGTAATAGATTTCATACCACCCAATGGCTAATGGTTAAGCGACGGGGGTCTTTATATTATTCAAAACACAATTATATCGCTTGACAGCCTCACCTAGTTAATTACCCTACCTACATGACATCACAGCTCTATTTTGAACTTGTTAATCGAAGCACTATTAAAAGGCGTATCGTGCAATTTGACACAAATAATGTTTGTACATATTCGTAATGTACAAATAGCAATCAGTGCATAGAATAAAATGCAAGATCTGCACCTCGATATAATTACACGGGTTTTAATCGAATTGCTATTGAGAAGGTCATGTTTCTGATAGACGAGAAATAATACATTCTAAGAACACCTAAATCTGTAAAAGCGAAGGTGAAATCAAGTGAAAATTGCTAATCTAACACAAATTGTTTGTAATATACTACTAGTAATCAGAGTGCTAAGTGTGAGTTTTTCTTTTCGCAAACTCCACTCTCCACTCCACTCCACGGAGTAAACTCCAAACGCGCTCACGATCGAATGCGAAAAGAAAAACTCACACTTAGCACTCTGTGCATAACTACAATAAAATGCAACATCTGCACATCAATATAAATCCACAGGTTTTAATCGAATTGCTATAGAGAAAGGCAAGTTTACATATAGACGGAGAAAAGTAGTTTCTATGTTATTAAGAAACTAGCTGTTGCCAGCGACTTCGTCCGCGCGGACTTCATTTACACCGCACAGCACCTCCCCCGTAGGTGATAGCGTGATAATATGTAGCCTATATGTTGACCCGACCTGTTAGTAATATTGATGCAAAATTTGAAGTAAATCAATGCAGTACTTTTAGAGTTTATCCCGCACATACATACAGACAAACAAGCAAACAGATAAACAGACAAAAATTCTAAAAAATATATTTTTGGCTTTCATATCGATTGTAAATCACGCCCCAAGTATTCTTTAAAAAATATTCAATGTACAGTTTTGACTTTCCTACGATTTTATTATATGTAATATAGATAGGAATGACTACTAGGAGGTAGAGTTTCTCAAAGGTTAAGCACCGACCGATGGTGATCGGTTTGCATATTCCTGCCATAATAGCGTCAATGTTCCTTACCGTCGTGTTTCGATTTGGAAGATAAAATAGCTAATAAACTTTCGCATATACCATTAACATCCCTCCACACAGATGGCAGCGAACCTATATATTTAAAGGCGATAGTATCTCTTTATATTAGGAGAGCTATCTTCGTATTTGATATTCTATAAAGTAAAGAACCGACCAAGTATTATTTACACTGTGCGGTAACATTAGCTAATAACATAACATTTATGAATATGTAAAATGTAAATATCACGCCTCGGTACAAGGTTTCCGTGATCTTTAAAATTCAGTAGCGGCCGGTGGGAATTCTTGTTAAAATTAGACTCTAAATTATGCTAATTCACAACTTAAATGTTATTTGGGGTCTATAATGTTTAATCTGGTGTATTATGAAGAGAATTACTAATGTGGAAGATGCAAGGCAATCAGGTCTGATTGGATTGTGATATATAGCACTCAATTCCACTCTAAAAAAATCTGAGGTAAAGCTATGTATGTAATAACAATAAATAAAAAATGATGTGGTGTCGCGGGACACCAGGTAGGAACGAACTTCCTTCGGCTAAACGGCACTACTCGCTTGTGTACGCGACTGTCGCGCCTGCGCACGTCTCATTTAACGCTTTTATTCCACGCATTTTTCTTACGGTTTTACTATCACATTTTTTTCAGTTCGGTCGCGCAGCAAAATCCCTATCCCCTCCAAGCCTGCCGTAAGGAACTTCGTTCCAATAATAAATATCGCAGGACAAATTATACGACTTAATCTAAGCCTAAAATAAACAAAGTATTTGTTTGCATATATTGCTTGTATTATGTATGTATGTGTAATTAATTACTTTTTGTGTTAGATGACGGTTTATTTTAGTTCTTTTAACCGACGATAAACCAGAGGTTATCAGTTTGACTTATATTGTTGGAATCGGAAAAATTTGTATATTATGATGATTTATTTTTAGGCCGAACACATGTACTAATTTTAAAAAATGATGTGGTGTCGCGGGACACCAGGTAGGAACGAACTTCCTTCGGCTAAACGGCACTACTCGCTTGTGTACGCGACTGTCGCGCCTGCGCACGTCTCATTTAACGCTTTCATTCCACGCATTTTTTCTTACGGTTTTACTATCACATTTTTTTGAGTTCGGTCGCGCAGCAAAATCCCTATCCCCTCCAAGCCTGCCGTAAGGAACTTCGTTCCAATAAATAAAGTCATATCGAGTTAATTCTTTTTGATTTAAGTCAGGTATATTCCAACTTAGGGAACAGTTCAAGTTTCATCACTCGGTTTAGTAGTTTTTGAGATCTAAGTATGGTTGATATTTTAAGTCAGTTTGTAGGATAGCTTACAAACAGTTGACTCTCATAATAAATTACTAGGTGGTAGAGTTCTGCGTCAGCTCGACCGGGTCTGGTACCACCGCCTTACCTATTCCTGCTGCAATAGCGTCCGTGCTGGTCACTGTCGTGTTCCGGTTTGGAGAGTAATGTAGCCGGTAAACTTATGCATGTGGCATTAGACCTCGCCACAAGATAGCAACGCACCATTAACATCTTTGGTGTCTATAGGCGATGGTTGACTCTTTCCATCAGGAGACCCATCTGCTTGTTTGCTATCTTATGATATAAAAAAAGAAATATTCATCGCTTACAGACACCACAGATGTTAAAGGTGCGTGTATATCCGTATAGGGAGATGGTAATGTCACTAGCGTAATTTTACTGGCTACCTTACTCTTCATACCGTCATACGAGAGTGACAATCACTTACGCTATTGAAAGAATAGATAAAAAGTATTAAACTTGGGTGAGACGTGTTAAAACTCTACCACTAGTCTCGATGGTAGTGAAAGTTTGGGCAATCGTTTTCATTTTACGAAATGGCTAGCAGAATGGCATATGGTCCATTTTAAAAATGGACCAAGCTTGGCTAATGGTAGGTGGATTGAATTTCATCCTACACTTTCAGAGATATGGTTGTTAAGGTATTGACATTACATAGAGCAAGGAACTTCGATCTTCTACTCGGACTGGGTGTACCGAGACGTCCCTGGTTTTTGTTAATGGTAAAATAATGTGTATTTTAGTCATAGATTAATTTCACTGAGTTATTTTAATGAAAGATGTAGTAAAAGGATTTTTTAGCTTACATCTAAGGAAATTGTTGATGTATCTAAGTAGATACCTACTTCGATTTTCGATCGACCGAAAATCGCGATTTCATCAGATTTTGACGTTTTTAAGGTCCTAAGATTACTTTTAAGATTATGTCTGAATGTTACATGCAGAAATTCTGACGTCATCGTAATATGTATGTAAACGTATGTATTATGTATTTCTTTTGAATGGTTTGACGACCGAAATGCAGTTGACGGCATTCGATTGGGTTTCACTAAAACTAGATTTTCTAAAAATTTTAACCGATATTGCCCAGCCCATATATACTAATGCCGGATTGTTCCAGTAGATTTAGAAAACTTTATACGTTCCATTCACTTAATAATAAAACAAAATTTAAACTTCGCAATGAAATTAAAAATTAACCAACCGTTCAAGGATATATTTAACTCGTCGCGGAAGTCATTAAGGTAGTTCAATTTCCGTTGTATCGCATATCTTTTATGTTCCTTTCTTATTAAGACATCAAAAGACCGTTAAAATATTTACAGTTTTAGCAAGATTTTTACCAGACTGTGTCATCATCAACCCGGACAAAGCGGTTCGACTCAACATTCTTCATTCGAACCGCAAAGAACTGGAACATGCTTCCTAGTCTGTGTTCCCCGACGAGTACAATCTGGGGATCTTCAAGAGAAGAGTGAACAGGTACCTTCTAGGGCAGCGCGTTCCATCTTAGGCCTCATCTTAGCTTACCATCAGGCGAGATCGAGATCAAGCGCTTACCTATCGATGATAAAATATATCATTGTAACTATATATATATATATATATATATATATATATATATATATATATATATATATATATATATATATATATATATATATATATATATATATATATATATATATATATATATATATATATATATATATATATATATTGTTACAATTTAGACAGAATGATGTCTTAGTTTGAATGTCAAGCGGGGACCCTGACCGGACACCGGCCGGTGAGAATTGGCGTACGGCGGCCATTGAACTACAGATTACGATGAGTGGATTACGCTCTTGGCTGACTCATACACTGAAACGTGTTCCGAATTATTCGATACTTCTAATCAATACAGCGATATCAACAAAGTATCGAGGGTTTAGTGAGAATATAACTTTCGACTGTCTCTATAGACTAGAGTTTCCAACTGTCATGTTTTTATAGGAAATGTCCAGGACATCTATCTCTCTACCCTTCAACTATCTCCAATTAAAAAATTACGGCAAATCGTCGCTCCGTTTTGCCGTGAAAGACGGACAAACAAATACACGCACACTTTCCTATTTATAATATTAATATAGATAAATTGGATAATTTGGTGCAAGCAGAGCTTAATTTTTGAAATTTTGTGTTGGCAACCCCACAACAGCCTAATATGGAATCACGAGGTCCCAGGTTTGGGTTTAAACTTGGGAAAGATAGCAAATGTATTAAGACATGAATGACAGCGGCAATGAGAGGATTAGGATAAGCTAGGACGTATTTTAATCGATACATGTCTAGTAACAATACTATGCTATCGGGAATTTATAAGAAAAGAATTTTTGAACTGTTTCAATGGCCTATGTTTTAGCCATCGTCTGCATATTTCAAAGGTTCCCAAACTTTTTTTCTCATAGACCACTTTTAAAATTTTGCTGGTTCCGGTGGACTGTCTGAATCTAAATTTCTACCATACTCCCAAAACTTAAAATAAATATTACGTTTAGATCTAACTATGCATTGCTGCTGAATTCGCACTTTTTTTCGAAAATCGTGAATTAACATTTTTTGAAAAAAGTGAGAATTGAAGGAGTAATTATAAATAAATAAATAAATATTCACAGGACAAAATACACACTGACCTAACCCCAAAGTAAGCAAATTATTTGCTTGTGTTGTGTGGTGTTAGTAACGATACCAATACATAGAAATACATATATAAATACTAGAATATATTTAATAAACACACAAACCCGGAAATACAAACATTTTTGCTCATTACACAAATGTTTGTCCCCGTCGGGGATCGAATCCAAGCCCCGTTGATTGCGTAGTCAGGGTCGCTAACCACTCGATCAACGGGGCGGTCAAATTAATTGATATTGGAACGAAGTTCCTTATCGCGCCTTGTGAAAGGGGGCTAGACGGAAAAAAATCTTACGAAAAGTTGTCATGACACTTTTTGCTATAGTAAGGTATTGTAAGCTGTGCGGCGTGCGGATGTTTCTCTCTTTCTCTCTCTCTCTCTCTCTCTCTTATAGAAAGCAAGCCAGATATTTTCATTTCTATTTCGCATTGAACAGTGTGGTGTCGCGACGATTATTTTTGTTGGATAAATAAATAAAAGGAACTTCATTCCAAAAATAAATAAAAGGAACTTCGTTCCATCCGGGTGTCAAGGGACTTGACACCTCTCAAGTTTTTTTTTACTTCGCTTACGAATTGTGACCCCTATTTTGGTGACGCCAGCGTGGTCTACGCTGGTGTGACCAAAATAAGACCTGTCGAGTCTCCCGTGGACTCCTGGGGGTGTCCACCCAACCAACCACCAAAAGTGGTGCACCTGGACCACTTTGGGAATCAGTGGCCTATCTGTTTAGAGGACACTAGATCCCGAGTTTCCGAGAAAGAAAAGTGTATTAAGATATGAATGACAACGGCTATGAGATTTGGCATTTAAAGGACGTTGAACCGCAGATTACGATCAGTGGATTACGCTCTCGGCTACCTCATACGCCGAGTCGTGTTCCAAATAGTTCTGTACTTCTCTAATAACGATAATACGGAATCTAAAATAGAGTAAGAACATAATTTTGGACTATTTTTCTAATAGTTTTTAACTTATTCTTAGGAAACGGACATGGGCCAGTGAGGATAGACATTAAGAAGGTCTTGAATTGCTTAGGTTTACTTTTTTATTTAAAGCCATAAAAGCTTTTTATTTGTTTATGTGTAATCCTTTATTTGTTTATGTGTAATCCTTTATTTGTTTATGTGTAATCCTTTATTTGTTTATGTGTAATCCTTTATTTGTTTATGTGTAATCCTTTATTTGTTTATGTGTAATCCTTTATTTGTTTATGTGTAATCCTTTATTTGTTTATGTGTAATCCTTTATTTGTTTATGTGTAATCCTTTATTTGCTTATGTGTAATCCTTTATTTGTTTATGTGTAATCCTTTATTTGTTTATGTGTAATCCTTTATTTGTTTATGTGTAATCCTTTATTTGTTTATGTGTAATCCTTTATTTGTTAATGTGTAATCCTTTATTTGTTTATGTGTAAAACTTGAGTAAAGGAATGAAAAAATTATCAGACATTATCGACAACGCCAAAACAAAACAGGCGTTTGTCGTTTAAGTGCAGATTCAGTGAGTAGATTGCGCCTCGTTTGTGAGTCACACTTACGAGTTAGTTGTTCCGAATTATTTTCAAACCATGGTATTGCTTCTAAAGAGGTACGAATTTTTGTTTGACTGTTTCAGTGGTCTGAGATTATTTATGTGTCTATCACTAAGTATTATTAAAGTAGTAGTATGTATACATTTTTGAAGTTTGAATTGAAATTATGCATTGATATAAAAAACCCTAGATGCACAGTCCCGAACAAAACTGACACTCAAAAGTGTCCCTAATTTCATTTAAGTAGTTATAGATATGGCAAAAACATATGTCTTTGCATATCCAACCTTAAGTGCACGACTTACAGTTGTTTTTACAAAGCAATGTATGAAAAGAAATAAAATTGACAGTGTCGCGACCGACGCGATTCTATTTGAACTGAGTGCACAATTTAAAATTGTGCACTCATTTTTGGAGGGCGTTTTTGACACACTGATTGTGTATCTTGGGTTCATAATTTCATTGATATAAAAATCAATGAAATTATGAATAATATTTTAAAACCAATGATTTCGACACGGTTTCGAAAAACGCGCCATGGTTACACTTCCACTATAAACATCGGTTGTTGTTTTACCACCACAAAAGTCATCTGCTTGTAATTCAGGCAGAGTTATTTTCAACCGACTGTCCGAAAAGGGAAGGCTCTCGATTCTTTTTTATATTATAACTAGCTGTGCCCGCGACTTCGTCCGCGTGGGTTTTTGTAAAAGTAGCCTAAGCTACTCCTTATTCCATCAGCTATCTACCAGTAAAAGTCCCGTCCAAATCGGTCCAGCGGTTCCAGAGATTAGCCGAAATAAACAGACAGACCGACAGATAGACAAAAATCGTAAAAAGTGTTATTTTGGTGTATGTACCGTGTTTACATCCAATGCATTTAGTTAAAACTGGTTATTTTAATATAACAAACAGACACTCCTATTTTATTTATTGGTATAAAATATAGCGCGTGGATAAATATAGAAAAAAAGTAGCCTAAGTTACTACCTATCTTATCAGCTATCTGCCAGTGAAAGTCTCGTCAAAATTGGTCTAACTTTTCCAGAGATTAGCCGGAACAAACAGACAGACAGACAAAAAATGTAATTTTGTTATATGTATCGTGTATCCATATGCATTTAGTAAAAGCGGTTATTTTAATACAAACAGACACTCCAATTTTATTTATTTGTATGTAAAGATATAGCAAACACGCAGATGACTTTTCTAATAGAGAAAAAAATACAATCACCAATAGACACGTATGTGCGTTGCTATACTTGTGGCGGGGTCACAGACATACGTTTACCGAATCTACCTAACTCTTCAAACCGGAACACGACAGTTACAAGCTCTGAAGCTAACGCATTTTAAAAGTCAGGAATAGGTAAGGCGATGGCACCAGACCCGGATGAGACAATGCAGAACTCTACCACCTAGGAGTCACGATGGTAGTTGCTCGCATAGCCAATCGTTCTCTTATGATTGCTAGGCTAAAGGGCAGTTGGTCCTTTCTTCAAAGGAGCCATGGACCAAGACGGGGGAAATATTCGGATGTTTTTATTTTTATGTATGTTCAAGCCGATCAATAGCTTGACTCTTTGGCATTGCGCAGAGATGTAGGTTCTCTCTGCGTCTTTTATCGTATATATCATGGGGAGTGTTCCGACGAGTTGCTTGGATTAATTCCTGCCGCCGAATTCCACCATCGGACATTGCGTCAAAATTTGAAGTTCCATCCTCACTATCTCGATGACTGGAAATCCACAACTGTGCGATTCTCCCGACACTTTTTACCTCGTACTACTCTGTTGTGGAACCAATTACCGGCAGGGGTATTTCCGAACGGATACGATATAGGGACCTTGAAGAAAAGAGTTTACTCATTCTTAAAAGGCCGGCAACGCAACTGCAAGAACTCTGGTATTGAGGATGTCCGTGGGCGGCGGTGATCACTTACCATCAGGTGCACCTCTTGCTCGTTTGCTCCCTCTTCTACAGAAAAAAAGAAAAGCCACATATAGACGAATTTGCAAATTTTTTTTAAAGAAGTGTAACGAAGATATAATTCAGAATTCGATATACAGAATGTTTGTGATAGGCTGTTGCAATTTTATTGCCATTAAATTAATATTATTTTAATACTCAAAAGTAAAAAAAAAACAGATCAAGCTTTCTTTCTTATGTTTTATTTTGTATAACAAATTATTCGCGTCGCGATCAACTCAGTTACGTGATGGGCATGCGAACACATGGACACATTTCCGAAGAAGAGCATCCTGTTATCGAGTAGTTTTGAAACCTTTCTGACGAATGTTACTCATAGTAGTAACTGATGACTAAGACTGATTGGAAATGAGAGGCTCTTGTTTTGAAGTTTACTTTACTTATTCACAATTGGCACAATCAGTGTTTCAGTTTTTAATTACTTTCATTCGTTCAAACGTTTCCCAAACTGTCTTTAACAAAAAAGTAGTATATTTTATAAGTGGCGATCCACAAATTACGCCACACGTTGAGGGAGGGGGTTGGTGAAGTGTGACATTATGTGACAAGGGGTGGGGGGTCCCAAATTTTGTGACATCACATTTTTTCAAAATATATTATATCTAAGTATTACAACAGTGAATTAAAAAAAATACCGAATAGATAAAAAAAACGAATGAGATCATTATTTCAATGTAAAATTGCAAACTATGTTACGTCACACTAGGTAGGGGGGGTCTTACAAATGTCACCAGCTGTGACAAGGACGGAGGAGGGGTCAAAAAATCATGAAATTCGTGTGACGTAATTTATGGATGGCCCCTAAGATAGCAAACTTTTTTTTTTTATAGCAAACAAGCAGATGGCTCTCCTAATGTAAAGAGAAACCATCGCCTGTAAACCAAAGATGTTAATGGTGCGTTGCTATTCGTGCAGCGAGATTGCAATGCCACATGTATAAGTCTACCGGCTACCTCATCCTCCAAAAAGGAGCGCGACAATGACAAGCATTGACGCTATCGCGGCAGGAATATGTAAGGCCAAGAAGCTGTATTATATCTCGAAGCAGCACTTCTAATACCTGCTTGAAACCGAACTTTAAATACTGCTGTCATCTTTTGAGATCTCACTCTCTCTTTCTAACACAGCTGTATAAAAAGAGATAGCGAGACCTCATAGAATGAGATATAACGTTGGTGTCGTTTCAAGCGATTAATATGAGTGATAGCTCCACCTATACCTAATACTTCATTTACGTAAGGCGATGGCACCAAATGCCCGGTACCAATAGTGTCGAAAACTGTATCTATATACTAATTTTTTTTGGTAGAGTTTTATCTATACATATAATAAAATCGTAGGAAAGTCAAAACTGTACATTGAATATTTTTTTTAAAAAATACTTGGGGCACGATCTATAATTGATATCAAAGCCAAAAATAGAGTTTTTAGAATTTTTGTCTGTTTGTCTGTATGTATATCCGGAGTAAACTCTTAAAGTACTGGATGAATTAACTTCAAATTTTGCATGAATATTACTAACAGGTCGGGTGAACATATATGGTACATATTATCACGCTATCACCTACGGGGGAGGAGCTGTGCAGCGTAAACGAAGTCCGCGCGGACGAAGTCGTGGGCAACAAACAGCTAGTATAAAAATTCATATAGCGTTACTTGAACGCATCTAAATTCTGAATAATTGGTTATCAATAACCGTCGCCTGTGTGGTCTTGTGGTCCGGTGTCGATGTTGACCACATGAGGTCCCTGGTTCCATTCCTGGGTCGGGCATTCCAAAAATATGTTTTTTCAGTTTTGTAATAAAACAGCGCTACGTAGGATTGGTTAAGTGCCCGACTGGTGAAAGGCTTGCTACCTATCACATTGTGAAACTAATCATCTTCGGCTATCGTGGGTGCGCTGTTTGTACCTACGTCTGCCTACCCCTTCCGGAATAGTGGCGTGATGGTACTTTTTTCCAATGACTGTGAACGTATATCTCGTAAAAGTAAATATAATTATTATAATAGTAAACTAGCAAAAAGCAGAGCTTTGTAAGGGCTCGCAAAGTTATACTACCTAGTAATACTGTTAAGAAAGTATTTTTATGAGAATTACATCCTTTAATGTATGGACTTCATTTATAATTATCTAACCTAAAAAAGCCAGCGTATTTTTACCCAAACATTATATTTCTATCAAAGGCGTCGTCAGGCTTTTGTCTAGAATGGCGCAGGAAAATAAAACCAAAATAAAAAAAAAATGTTTCTAAGACAATTTTTTTAGTACTTACAAGAAAAATTCGTTAAAATTTTGCTGAGATCGATTTTCGAAATAATTTTTTTTTTATTTAATTAACATTCAAAATTTTTAGGATTAATATTGGACTTACCGCAGGCACGAAGAATTGGAGGTAGAAACTCAGATAATAAATTTTTCGAATTTTTCTCTTATGGAAACCCTCGGGGTTCGATTCCCGAGTTAGACAAATTTAATCTAATAAAAACAACGATGCCCGGGATTGGGAAAATGCCCGGTTGGTGATAAGCTGGTCACCTATCACGTTGTAGGACTAAGATGTATCTTCGGCTAATCGTGGATGCACACGTTGTACCTCTGCCTACCTCTTCGGGGATACGGGCACGACCATACCTTTTTGTAGCTTTTTACCCTTGGGCTAAGATTGAAAATTGATCTCAATACAATATTAATCAATTAATACACTTGTACTGTTTCACAATAATCATATTGTCAAAAATCTGTAAACGGTTGACCTTGCAGGCCATTCCTGAAACTTTCCGCTAAATTAAGGTATTTTAAGCTCAAAAGAGTAAAAACTATAAGCATAGATTTTTTTCAGTTCTAAGAAATATTAAAATATCTCAATTGCTATGTCACAAAAAACAGCAAGAAAATACGAATGCACCAACGAAACAATCATACATGCAGTTTATTTTGATAAAAATGGCAGTACATTGATTTTTGAAAAACTGTATATTTTGGAAACGACGATCAAATTGAGCAATGTCAAAAACATTTTTTCAAAAATTTTCGTCATTGATAGATACCAAACAATGTGACTGATTTTTATCCAGTTAACGGTACTTGACGCAGTTTTTAAAGGAGAAAAACTAATAAGATTTTGAGGTCAATCGGCATATTAGCCTGAAAGTTATTTCAAAAACATTAAGTAAGTTTTCTAAAAACAACGTAATTTTAATATTTGAAAAGTTGTAAGTTTTGAAAATAAGATTCGACTTTAATTTTTAAAATGGCATTCGACGTAATTTTTAATATTTATTATAGAATAATAAAAAATGATTGGTTGAAATATTTCGATGTTATGTCGAAAACAGACTTTTTTCAAAATTTTCGTCAACGATTACTTCCAAACAGATAAATCGATTTGACGCATTAGACTTAATTTTTTTGGAAATACAACTGATTAGTCTTTGTACTCAATCTGGAAGTTATATTAAAAAAAATCTGTTTCGCCAAAATTTCTTTTTGGGTTTTTTCAAAATTTTATCAAAATCCCTTCGGCCCAATTGGTTCAAATTTTTAGGAAGTCTAAGTTGAATGGAATCCAATCGAATGCCATCAACCGCATTTCGATCGGTCCAGCCGTTCAAAAGTTATGAGATGTTTACATACAGACATACATACACACACACGAACGCACACACACATACATACATACAGACACACTGACGTCATCGTGAAAAAAGTCTAAAAAGGTTCCTAGGACCTCAAAACGCGGCCATCTGGTAAAAATTCGATTTTTAAAAATCGGAGCAAAATCAGTAACTTCCTTATCCACATACGAAGCAAGAAGTTAAAAAGTACAAATGTATTAATAGATTAATATTGTAATAAAATGGAGTGAATTAAATCTACCACGCCAAAGTAACATTTTAACTCGTTAGCGTTTTAACTCGTTAGTTTCATAATAGATGGCGTTAGTAGTAATAAAATTCTAATACATGTATTTTTTTTCTAATGTTTATAAAATGGTACTTTAATGGTAGATAACATATCAAGACATGAATTTAAACTATCACGTCAAAGCTCAAACCTCGAAGTGCGATATTTTTTCAGTAACAGATACCACAAAAGTGCATACAAAGTGGCCTAGTGTAGGGCTCGCTTCGCTCGCCCTGATTAAAAAAATAAACTGTCTACAAATATCAACTTGTACCTACTCATATTTCATTTTTATATTTTTTTAAATATTTTGATATCATAAGTTAGCAAACAAGCAGATGGGTCTCCTGATGGAAAGAGTCAACCATCGCTTATAGACACCAAAGGTGTTAATGATGCGTTGCTATCTTATAGCGAGGTAAAAAGGGATACAAAGTTTACGCTTCACGTATTAGAAAAAACGCTTTGCTGGGCGTAAATTCATTGGTGATAAAAAAGTATATTATGGCCTATGATTTCCGCAATCGTCCTCCATATAATGTATACCAATTTTCATCAAGATTCGGATAGCCGTTTTTGAGTTATAACTGGACTTATAGATAGAAAAAAATTATATGGTCTATCATTTATGCAATCACGTAGGTATTGTATAGGCCGCGGTATAGACTCGCCCGTCGATCAGCACCTTTAAATACCACTTTGTTCTAATGAGTAGGTACAATTATTTTTTTTATATCATAAGATAGCAAACAAGCAGATGGGTCTCGTGATGGAAAGAGTCAACCACCGCCTATAGACACCAAAGGTGTTAATGGTGCGTTGCTATCTTGTAGCGAGGTCTAATGCCACATGCATAAGTTACCCTCCAAACCGGAACACGAAAGTGACAAGCACTGACGCTACTGCGGCAGGAATAGGTAAGGTGGTGGTACCAGACCCGGGCGAGACAATGCAGAGCTCTATCACCTAGTAGCCACGATGGTAGTTAATCGCATAGTCAATCGGTCGCCTTTTTCCGACCTGCCTGGCAGAAAGGCAGTTTGTCTATTCTTCAAAGGAGCCCGGAACCAACACGGGGAAAAACTACTAAACCGATTTGATTAAACTTGGACTGTCCCCTAAGTTGTAATAAATCTGATTTAAATCAAAAGGAATTATCTCTATATGGCTGGTAGTTCTAGAGTAATTCGTGGACAAACATACATAGGTACACTTACGAAATTTATTACAGCTGCTTGGACGCTTAAATAGATCATCATACTCAAATATTATCTAATTCCAACAATCTATACTTTAATATTGTAAAGCTGTAGTTTGTTTGCTTGTTTGTCTCAATCAATCTCTACAGCTTGATCCTCTCTGGATGTTGGATGTACCAGTCAGATTTAAAAAATATTTTTGTGTATGATAGCTACATTTAGGAGGAAGGCTATAGGCTAGCTTTTTACCTGATGAGCAAATGTAAGTAATATATTTGTCACGCGAACGAAGTCGCGGGAAACAGCTAGTGTTACATACGTACTTGTCAAACGTATAACCTCTGTTTTTTCGTCGTTGAAAAATAATCCCTAACTTATAATAAAATACAATAAATAAAAATACCTTCTATATAATATTCGTTTAGACACGAGCATTACCGCAAACCGCTTGCCAAAATCCTACCGCATGCAGTAACATTAATTTTAGTCCAATTTAATTCTGAACTTTTGGCCTAGCCTAAATGTATCTTTTATAAAATCGGTTGGAATTGTGCTGGGATAGACAATTATTTATCATCGATATCCAGTACTGCATACGTTTTTATTCCTTTTTAAAACATAACTGTACCGTTAACAAATTTAGCACAATATTATTCTGAACTCTTGACCTAGTCTAGATTTCTTTTTTAGAAAACAGGTCACTCAGAATTTGCTAGGAAAGTCGATTCCCTTACATATAATACTAGCTGTTGCCCACGACTTCGTCCGCGCGGACTTCTTTTACTCCGCACAGCTCCTCCCCCTTAGGTGATAGCGTGATAATATGTAGTCTATATGTTGACCCGACCTGTTAGTAATATTCATGCAAAATTTGAAGTAAATCTATGCAGTACTTTTTGAGTTTACCCCGGACATACATACAGACAAACAGACAAAAATTCCTAAAACTATATTTTTGGCTTCGGTATCGATTGTAGGTCACGCCCCAAGTATTCTTTTAAAAAATATTCAATGTACAGTTTTGACTTTCCTACGATTTTATTATATGTATAGATATAGATATCAACTCCATTGATTTTCATGCTCTTAAAGTTGTAATAAAATTAATAAGAGGCAAATTAAATGCTATACGTGTCAATACTAATGGTGGTTAATATAAAGCATAGCATTAAATTGTAGCGCGCTATGAATACTCAATGTAAAGCGTACGCTAATTAGATTCGCATTCGGTGCCATAACATAACGCTACGTTACGAGTATATACCTAGCGGCTAGCGTAGGCCGTAGTTATATCATTATAACCAACGAAGTTAAAAACTAAGTGATCTAAAGAGTTACGTGCTAGACCGTAGACGCTAGACGTTAATAACATGGTTTATAGCGTTATAGCGCTCAGTCATCCCTCGTTGTATGACGTTGTGATGAGTCACGCGCTACCTCATCCGGCTCACGCTATCAGTGCTCCAGTTACACGTTATATTTAGAACTAGCTTGCAACTTCGTCTGCGCGGACTTCGTTTACTCCGCACAGCTTCTCCCCCGTAGGTGATAGCGTCATAATATATAGCCTATATGTTGACCCGACCTGTTATTAATATTCATGCAAAATTTGAAGTAAATCCATGCAGTACTTTTTGAGTTTACTTTACAGACAAACAGATAAACAGACAAACAGACAAAAATTCTAAAAACTATATTTTTGGGTTCGGTATCAATTGTAGATCACGCCCCAAGTATTTTTTTTAAAAAAATATTCAGTGTACAGTTTTGACTTTCCTACGACTTTATTATATGTATATAGATATAGTCTATAACGTAGCGCGCTAGAAAATATAGTTTATAGTCTATAACGCGCTATCATAAAATAGTTTATTTGAACAATACTAGACAATACCATTGTGACTACTAGGTAGAGTTTTGCAACGTTTCGCCCGGGTATATGATTCCTGCCGCAACAGCGCCAGTGCTTATCACCGTCGTATAAACTCGTAGCCGGTTTTATGCAAGAGTCATTACCAACCCACGACATGGAGGACAATGCACCATTAACACCTTTGGTGTCTATAGACGATGGTCGTCCTTTTCCATAAGAGCCATCCGCTTATTTGCTTTATTGATATTTTGATTGATATCCTCACATTTTAGTAATAAAATTAAATAGCTTTCAAGTAAAAGTGTATAAATTTTACATAAGTTTTTTTTATTTAATATCTTAATATTTTTTACTAAATGACCGTCATTTTACTTTTTTGCATTTTCAACAGTATTAATTAAGAATATTTACATAAAATAATTGTACTAAAGACACCACAGAATACTCAAAGCCGGACATAATATTTTATTAGCAAATGAACATTTTGTAATAAATAAATCCGGCTAAGTGCGAGCCGAACTCGCGCACAAAAGATTCCGTACTTATCGCCCATAAAAAAATGACAAAAACTCACGTTTGTTGTATGGAAAATTTAATTTATTCTGTTCATAGCATTTGTTGTTATAGTGGCAACAGAAACATATCTGTGAAAATTTCAACTGTCCAGCTACCACGGTTCATGAAATAGTCAGGTGGCAGACAGATGGTTGGACAGCGGAGTCTCAGTAACAAGGTTCCGTTTGTAATAGCAGTTCGATTGTAGTAATCAATATCAGTAGGGCTACTCTTGAACACCGATTTCAATTTTAAATGAATATTTAATCATTTTGAAGTATTTCGTAATCTGGACAACTATATTTAATTACAGCGCCCCACGGTTTCGACTTTTTTGGAACTGCTCATTATTGCTTTTATTCGTTATTTTGTTTAAAACGGTACTTAAAATTTCCACTTGTAACACTAGCTTGACGTGTAACGATGACATCTATTTCCAATAATTAGGTCGTTATTATACTGAATCAATGTGGGCAATATTGGTTTCAGGAGTACCGTTTTTTGACGATATTCGAAACTTATTGTTTTCATCAATATTGGTTTAAGATTTATATTGTTTTCAAGAGTAGGCCTGCAGAACGGCAAACGTCAATATTTTAGTTAAGAAATACCTATACAAATTAATTCTAGTCCAAAAGCCGTATTCTTTTGTTCGCCAAAGCGAAGTTTAGTCAACAATAGTAATAGCGCTAGAGTAAAAACAAAATAAATCAATTACCAAGACTGAACTAGTTCACTGGATTGCATCATGAATACATTGTCATAGAAAGCTTTACGAGTGAATGAGCACAACCACAACACTTTCTTTACACCACAGTTAGTGAACTATGAACAAAAACACTAATTGATACTTTTTTGTTATTAAAAGTAAACTGATTCAATCCGTCGACTGATCTGGTGATTTTTCTGTAATTGATAAATAACAAAAAATGATCTACCTAATCCTAAAGAAAAGATATTATTTTAAATTGAGTGTCGAATAGCGATACAAATACTAGACAGTGTGTAACATAACAATGGGCCTAATTCAAGTAATCAAACGGCCATCGAGTCGAAGGTTTTAAGACTCTTACGCATTTTCTCACATATTGTGCCGCGTCGTAGCACGTCTCCACGTTCTATCGTGTTTATTTGTGTGAGAGCCCTAAGCGCATTGATCTATTTACGTGAATTTGGGGGCTGGTCTTACTCGAAAAATATAACATAGTTAGGTCGATGACATTATCAAACGTTTACACTTCCTCTACTTATTAGATATTAGACGTTATGGATGGCACCATATGAGGCTCACAAATTGTTGATGCGCGCAAACACTATATAAGTGACGTCAGGGCATAACTCACACACAAGCGAGTACATGACGTAAGAATATTATACAGGGTAAAATCAGTTTCATTTTCCACTCGCGTTCCTGCAATCCTTGGGAACGATTACGTAAAACACGCCGGAAGTGAGTATTAGGAAGCCGGGGAAAAGTGCACACTAAGTATCTAAATTTACCAATGAGCGCGCGATATTTGAATTGACCAATAATCGCGCGCTATGGTAGATTTGGCCATCATAATGTACAAACTTAATAACTTAGATGTCAGATGTTACCCATCGTATACGAGTACTGTATGTAACACTTGTTTTTTAACTTCCCGCTACGTATGTAGATAAGGAAGTTACTGGTTTTGCCTCGACCACTACGTTTTGAGGTCCTGAAAAACTTTTCCGACTATATTCACGATGACGTGAGTTGTCTGCATGTATGTATGTATGTGTGTATGTAAACATCTCATAACTTTTGAATGGCTGGACCGGTCATAACGCAGTTGATGGCATTGGGTTCCACCCAACTTAGTCTTCCTGAAAATTTGAACCAAGTCGGCCCAGAAGATTTTGAGAAATTTTGAAAAAACCCCAAAAAAATGTTGGCAAAACAGTATTTTTGACCGCCCCTTTGGTCGAGTGGTTAGCGACCCTGACTACGCGATCGACGGGGCTCGGGTTCGATCCTCGGCGGGGGCATTGTTTGTATTTCCGGGTTTAGGTGTTTATTAAATATATTCTTGTATTTCTATGTATTAATATCGTTGACTAACACCCATAACACAAGCAAATAATTTGCTAACTTTGGGGTTAGATCAGTAAGTGTAGTTTGTCCCGTGAATATTTATTTATTTATTATTATTATTTTTAAAAAAAACTAAGTCGAATGCCGTTTTGAAAATCAAAATCGAAATATTAAAATTACGTTCTTTTTAACAAACTTACTTAATATTTTTGAAATACTTTCAGGCTAATACACCGATTGACTTAAAAATCTTATCAGCTTTTCTTCTTTAACAACTGCGTCAAATGCCGTTAATTGGATATAAATCGGTCATTGCTTCGAAATTTTTTAATCTATCCATTATTTAGCTAAAGCAATATGTTAGAACCCAAAAAAATGAGTTGAATGTCATTCAAAAGATCAAAATCGATCATCGTTTTCAAAATATACAGCTTTTCCATATCAAAATACTGCCATATTTAAAAAACATCTGTTTGAACTGGAAAAATATATACTCTTTTGAGCTTAAAATTTTGAGCTTAAAAACCCAGAGGCCATCCCTGAAACTTCCCGCTAAATTAAGATAATTTAGCGGGAAGTTTCAGGGATGGCCTCTGGGTCAACAATTAACACATTTTTTGATATATTTATTATCATTTGTATAGTTTTTTTTTTAAATCATAAAATAACAAAGAAGCAGATGGGTCTCTTGATGGAAAGAGTCAACCATCGCCTATAGACACCAAAGATGTTAATGGTGCGTTGCTATCTTGTGGCGAGGTCTAATGTCACATGCATAAGTTTACCGACTACCTTACCCTCCAAACAGGAACACGACTGTGACAAGCACTGACGCTATTGCGGTAGGAATAGGTAAGGCGATAGTACCAGACCCGGGCGAGATAATTTTTTTTTTTTTTTTATAGAAGAGGGGGCAAACGGACAGGAGGCTCACCTGATGGTAAGTGATTACCGCCGCCCATAGACAACCACACTACCAGAGGTCTTGTAATTGCGTTGCCGGCCTTTTAAGAATGAGTAAGCTCTTTTCTTGAAGGTCCCTAAGTCGTATCCATTTGGAAAAATTTCTGCCGATAGCTGGTTCCACAAAGGAGTGGTGCGGGGCAAAAAATGCCTCGAGAATCGCACGGTTGTGGATTTCCAGACATCGAGATGGTAAGGATGGAACTTCGAATTTTGTCGCGATGTCCGATGGTGAAATTCGGCAGCAGGAATTAATCCAAACAGTTCCTCGGAACATTCCCCATGGTAGAGCCGATAAAAGATGCAGAGTGATGCCACATCTCTACGTAACGCCAAAGAATCAAGCCGATTTGAAAGAGTCTCGTCCTCGACAATTCGAGCCGCCCTACGTTGAATTCGATCAAAAGGAAGGAGCTGGTACTGAGGAGCTCCCGCCCATAAATGAGAGCAGTACTCCATATGAGGCCGGATTTGCGCCTTATAAAGTAATAAGCGATGGGCCGGTGTGACCACCACCTATTATTGTATTAGTAAACAAAACGAAATTGCGTATTAATTATTATTTAGTGTCTTTTCAATAATAATTATATGGTTTTATTAATGCACGGATGCTATTGCGGCACGAATAGGTAAGGCGGTGGTACCAGACCCGGTCGAGCCGATGCAGTACTCTACCACCTAGTAAACATGATCGACATCTACATGATGTATAGGTTGAAATATTTCGAAGTAATGCTAAAAAACATTTTTTTTTTTCAAATTTTTGTCTTTGTCAATTCCCAAATAAATCCACCGATTTTGATCCAATTTAAAATATTTGACGCGGTGTTTTAGACAGAAAGCTGATTAGATTTTTAATTCAATCGGTACATTAGCCTGAAAAATATTTTAAATGAAAAATATTTGCTGTAAACAACAAAATAGGTATTAATATTTGAAAATCTGTAACTTTTGAAAACTTGATTCGATTCTGGTTTTAAAACTGTATTTGACTTGGTTTTTTCAGTACTAAAATATTGTAGAATGTCGAAAAATGATTGGTTAAACAACCTTAAAGTTATGTCGAAAATAGACTGGATAAACTGGACACTATTGCGGCAGGAATAGGTAAGGCGGTGGTACCAGACCCGGGCGAGACAATGCAGAACTCTACCACCTAGTAGCCACGATGGCAGTGACTTGATAGCCAATCCGTCGCCTTTTACGACCTGCTTGGCAGAACGACAGTTGGCCTATTCTTCAAAGGAGGCCGGGACCAACACAGCGGGAATTGTGTAATCCCAGATATTGTGTAATGGCCATAGGGGTTTTCGTGACTTTTTTAAGAAATACGAAAATGACCTGAAGCCATGTCAACCGTCATCGTTTACATTTTACGATCTAGCGTGTGTGTGAAGAGGCGCTTATAAATAACTAGATGTGCCCGCGACTTCGTTCGCGTGGAAAAAATTCTAAAATAAAAACCCGCATAGTTCCCGTTCCCGTGGGATTTCCGGGATAACAACTATCCTATGTCCTTTCTTGGGTCTCAAACTATATTTGTACCAAATTTTATCCAAATCGGTTCAGTGGTTTGGCCATGTAAGCGTAACAGACACACAGACAGACAGACAGACAGAGTTACTTTCGCATTTATAATATTAGTATAGAAGTATGGATTATTATGCACGTGAGCCGTTTCGTATTAGTTAATATTGCATGAGATGTTATACACGATATTACAGAATACAGATAAGCAAACATCTCTATTCACTTTCACTTCTAATGCTAACTAGTGCTCGTCCGTTGCTCGAAATTCAACCATATAATTATTATTGAAAAGACACTAAATAATAATTAATACGCAATTTCGTTTTGTTTACTAATACAATAATAGGTGGTGGTCACACCGGCCCATCGCTTATTACTTTATAAGGCGCAAATCCGGCCTCATATGGAGTACTGCTCTCATTTATGGGCGGGAGCTCCTCAGTACCAGCTCCTTCCTTTTGATCGAATTCAACGTAGGGCGGCTCGAATTGTCGAGGACGACTCTTTCAAATCGGCTTGATTCTTTGGCGTTACGTAGAGATGTGGCATCACTCTGCATCTTTTATCGGCTCTACCATGGGGAATGTTCCGAGGAACTGTTTGGATTAATTCCTGCTGCCGAATTTCACCATCGGACATCGCGACAAAATTCGAAGTTCCATCCTTACCATCTCGATGTCTGGAAATCCACAACCGTGCGATTCTCGAGGCATTTTTTGCCCCGCACCACTCCTTTGTGGAACCAGCTATCGGCAGAAATTTTTCCAAATGGATACGACTTAGGGACCTTCAAGAAAAGACCTTACTCATTCTTAAAAGGCCGGCAACGCAATTACAAGACCTCTGGTAGTGTGGTTGTCTATGGGCGGCGGTAATCACTTACCATCAGGTGAGCCTCCTGTCCGTTGCCCCCTCTTCTATAAAAAAAAAAAAAAAATTATCTCGCCCGGGTCTGGTACCATCGCCTTACCTATTCCTACCGCAATAGCGTCAGTGCTTGTCACAGTCGTGTTCCGGTTTGGAGACTAAGATAGCCGGTAAACTTATGCATGTGGCATTAGACCTCACCACACGATAGCAACGCACCATTAACATCTTTGGTGTCTATAGGCGATGATTGACTCTTACCATCAGGAGACCCATCTGCTTGTTTGCTATCTTATGATATAACAAAAAATATCTTTTTAGCTAAAAATTAAACCAATAAAAAGTAACGCATGGTAATATATTAAAATCAGTGAGTGAATAATCAGTCATCTCTATTTTCGTACCCTTTTGGCTGTTTTGTTTTTCAAAAATTATATGAGACATCCTCGGGGTATATATATTCTATCCAATAAAAAAAAATATCAAAATCGGATTACTCTGTAAAAATTATTCGTGGTCAAACATAAAAAAATGATGTGGTGTCGCGGGACACCAGGTAGGAACGAACTTCCTTCGGCTAAACGGCACTACTCGCTTGTGTACGCGACTGTCGCGCCTGCGCACGTCTCATTTAACGCTTTTATTCCACGCATTTTTCTTACGGTTTTACTATCACATTTTTTTCAGTTCGGTCGCGCAGCAAAATCCCTATCCCCTCCAAGCCTGCCGTAAGGAACTTCGTTCCAAAAATATACGCGTCGAATTGAGAACTTCCTCCGTTTCTTCGTCGGTTGGAAACAAAAATGTTGGTAGAAGGTTTTTTATTATAACTATCATAGGACAGCAAACATCCAGATGCCTCCTTTAATTGAAATATTCATGTCCCACGAAAATAAATTCTTATAGTTCCTATTGCACCCAATTCTAATATACACGATATTAAGTAATATTTAACGCAATAAAACTGCAGGTACTTTCCATTAGGGGGCGTCCACAAATTACGTGAGATGTTTAAGGGGGAGAGGGGGCCGGGTCAAATCTCATCTAATTTTACGTTGGAGAGAGGAGGGGTCTCGGCAAATATCACGCAATTTTATTTCTGATTGAAACAAAAAAAAAATATACTATTTTGGTCCATTATCCAGATTGTACATTTTTTTTATATCATAAGATAGCAAACAAGCAGATGGGTCTCCTGATGGAAAGAGTCAACCATCGCCTATAGACACCAAAGATGTTAATGGTGCGTTGCTATCTTGTGGCGAGGTCTAATGCCACATGCATAAGTTTACCGGCTACCTTACCCTCCAAACCGGAACACGACAGCGACAAGCACTGACGCTATTGCGGCAGGAATAGGTAAGGCGGTGGTAACAAGACCCGGGCGAGACAATGCAGAACTCTACCACCTAGTAGCCACGATGTTAGTGACTCGATAGCCAATCGGTCGCCTCTTACGACCTGCCTGGCAGAACGGCTGTTGGCCTATTCTTCAAAGGAGGCCGGGACCAACACGGCGAAACGGTGTACATGCTTTAATCTTAAGCGTTATCGTAATACGATTAAGGTCACTCACTAATTCGTTCGAAAGAAAATAATTTCATTCATACCTCAACGTTATACAGTCTTAACAAGTCGTAAATAAAAGCACGAAGCATTTTTTTTTCTTTTTACAATAACAATCCAACGCGTTTATATATTTAAGAAACCGACATTTTGAAAAATCTCACGTGAGATTGGGGGATGGGGGAGGGGGGTTGAATAAAATCTCACGACATCTCACCAGGGGGAGAGGGAGGGACAGAAAATTAAAAAAAACACCTCACGTAATTTATGGACACCCCCTTACCTATATGTCCAGAACTCTGGATCAGATCTTCACTCAATTAAAATGGGACCATACGGAAAGTATACCCTCCCAAATAACAAAAGAATTGAAAAACTTTAAAAACAACAAAGAAAAATATCGACACACGAGACTCGAGTCCGCGAGCATCTCCCTCAAGCCGGGATGATCGCGGGTTCGAGTGTCGCGTGTCGACATTTTTCTTTGTTGTTTTTAAAGTTTTTCAAGTTATAATATTTTAAGTAAACACGGGGTGAGTGCTATAAAACCAAATATAACAAAAGAATTTCAAAATCGGTTCATAAATGATCAAGCTCTGTTCTAACAATCATAAAAAAATACATACGACCGGCTACGGGATTGATAACCTCCTCCTTTTGAGAAGTCGGTTGAAAATAGAATAAAAGAAAAAATAGATAAGCAAACATATCGATTCACTTGTTTGAAGGGACCCTATGTGCCCCTATTATGATTGTATGATCCCGATCTGTATGTATGTTTTTTTTTAATAATACCGCATGCTCTACTGCTCCTGCTAATGCAGCCTTTAATAATTATATAGAATTTTTTAATCTATTATTCAGATAGTATATATGTTTTTTTTAGAGAAGTATCTTCACGCCCATATCCCCGAAGGGGTAGGCAGAGGTACAACAAGTGCACCCACGATTAGCCGAAGATACTTGGTCCCACAATGTGATAGGTGGCAAGCCTATCGCCAACAGGACATTTTCAATCCCGGGCAACTTTGTGTTTCTCAGAAAACTGAAAAAAAAACTTTTTTTAAAGTGTCCGGCCCGGGAATCGAACCCGGGACCTCTTGTGGTCAACGCCAACGCTGGACCACTAGACCACAGAGGCGACATGTTTTTTTTCTTTGTTTTTTTTTTTTGAGTTTTGCACGTCTTTTTTATAAAATAGCAAACAAGCAAATGGCTTTCCTGGTGGAAAAAGACAATCATCGCTTATTGACATAAAGTATGTTAGGGGGCGTTACTTTCTGTGCAGCGGGATATTAGTGCTACAGGCATATGTTAGCCGGCTCACTCTCCAGCCGAACACGACAGCCACAAGCACCGATGTTATTGCTGTAGTAATATCTATAGGTAATCGTTGAACTGCTTAGCAGAATGGCAGATGGTCTATTTTTCAAAGGGCACCGGACCAACCTAGAGAAAGCAATTTACACATTACACACACAGAACGTGTACAGAATGTCCATTGCAATCTCTTGGCAGGCGTATGATCGCACTGATCTGGTTGGAGCTTTATCCATAACAATAAATCTATTGCATAATATGTACCTATTTCTAGTAAGAAAAGAGATAACAGTCAGGTTTATCGGCGCCAGACTGCGAGATGTCTCTTTATATAGGTCAGTCATGCAACTTCCCTCTTTTATTGGCATTATACCAGTTCTAACTTCCATTCTATGTTATGTAATGTTAAAACTATACACGCTACTAAAATGTCCATTCGGATACTAGTATTGTTTTAACAGCAGAATAACGACACGACGTGATGTGTTTTAATTAAGGCAATTTGGATATTGGACATATCAGAGTGCTAAGTGTGAGTTTTTCTTTTCGCATTCGATCGTGAGCGCGTTTGGAGTTTACTAGTGCTAAACGTGAGAAACCAGTTTACCACTAGGTGGCGCTGTACAAATCACATACAAATTTCTAGTAAACTCGAAACGCGCTCACGATCGAATGCGAAAAGAAAAACTCACACTAAGCACTCAGATGCGAGAGGCGCTGAATGTGTGACTTTATTTGGATATGGCCATTTTACAGTTGCAATTGCAGTTGCAGCAATTGTAAACTGTAGCACCGGACATTTGGGACAAGGAAAGTGCACAGCCAACGTTTGTTAACTAGCGCCAACGCTAAGTGCTGTTTCCTGTTACACTGGACCAAGATTTACCAAAAAACAAACAGTGATCATCAACAGATCGGTAAAATGAGATGGTGAAGATAACCACTCACTTTACCAACCGACAAACCAGTGAATCGTGGTGAAATGGAACGTCTGTTCACGTTGGATAAACATTTTCTACTCCGCAAGCAAAACAGCGTGATGATATTAATCTATAAGTACATATAATAAAATCGTAGGAAAGTCAAAACTGTACATTGAATATTTTTTTAAAAGAATACTTGGGGCGTGATCTACAATCGATATCGAAGCCAAAAATATAGTTTTTAGAATTTTTGTCAGTTTGTCTGTTTATCGTTTTGTCTGTATGTATGTCCGGGGTAAACTCAAAAAGTACTGCATGGATTTACTTCAAATTTTGCATGAATATTATTAACAGGCCGGGTCAACATATAGGCTACATATTATCACGCTAACGCCTACGGGGGAGGAGCAGTGCGGAGTAAATGAAGTCCGCGCGGACGAAATCGCTGGCAACAGCTAGTTTTAAATAAAATTAATATCATAACGCTAATAATTGCAAATGGATATTAATTTTAGATTAAAAATGACAAGCATTGACACTATTGCGGCAGGAATAGGTAAAGCGATGGTACCAAATACCCGGGCAAGACGTTGCGGAACTCCACCACCTAATAGTCACGATGGTAGTGGCACATATAACTAACCGGTTGCCTTTTTCGACCTGCCTGGCAGAACGGCAATTGGTCTATTCTTCAAAGGAGCCCGGACAAAAAGGGGGAGCTGCTTTCTTTCTAAAAATTTTTATGCGACCGTGGTTGCGCCAGTTGTAAAAGCGTCTAGCTGTCTGCTGAAAATATAGTTTTAGATTCTAAATTTAGAATGGAGCTGACGTAGCATAAACTACGATATGAACTTAGCTGTTCTTAGATGGAGTGAAGGGTGCTGAGCGTAAGTATTTAACATCTTTTGTAGCGCTGTTTTAACAGTTAACTGAAAACATACTTGTTCAAAGCTGATTTTTTATGCCGTACTACGAAATTCGTTGTTATATTTTTATAGTTAAAATAAGTTATAGGTAGTTTATGTAAATTGAACATATTATCGTAATACATTATCATAAATAACGCATAACTATATAACTTGTTTATAAATACAGCTTATAAACAGCAACATGTAAATGCACTTTGTATAATTATTTATTTAAAAGCGCTTTTATCGCTTTCTTTCGGAAAATTGTAATGAGACGATGGCGTGACCTTGATTGACACCGTGGCTTTTTGATGGACACTTTTACCCACACAGTCTGCCCCTCTTATCTCTAGTCTTCATGTTCACGTCACTAGCGTGACGGACACGGGAACACACAAATTTCGTTTCCAATAAATATCGCTCAATGCGGCTAAAGTTTTGAGTTAAACAAATACCTATATGAATAATTGAGAAACAGTAAATTTGGAGTGATTTTAATTTAACAGATTTGAAAAAATGTAGGACGTGATATTCAATAATCTTTTTTTATGTATGTTCCCCGATTAAAGGGACCTGGAGTGTTTTGTTAAATTCTTTTTTTTTTGAAAGCATTCGGTCTCATATAAATTTCGTAGATTTATCCCAAGGATGAAGAAATACAAGAGATTAAACGTCTTTTTTTACAGTCTTACGGCAATTAAATTATAATTAATCAATATAAGTACGATTGCAGTCTCATCTGATTAAGAGCGCCCGCACATTGAGCCACTAGTCGCGATCACAAGCTGTGAACGAGTTTTTACTTTGATTAGTAAGTAATCAGCGTAGTTAAATTGAATAGACGCTGACTACTAAACACTCGCACCGGTCAACGGCTGTCTTGATGAATTTTTTGGTTAATACTAAGCACCTGCATTAAACACTCGCACTCGCCCTGATCAAAGTACAATCGGAGATTTAGCCACAGTATCCGGCTTCTTCCCAGCGCCCGTGTCCCCACAAACTCGTCGGTCTTACTGCAAAAATGCAACCGAATGCTCATACAATAATCAATAACAACGAAATCAATAGTTTATCAATTTCACAAACGCGTTCGAGTCCTGCAAAATCTCGGCGTAAATGATTAATAAACGTAATTAAACTAAAGGCAGTGGCTAAGTGGCGGCGACTGTTTGGCCGCCACTAAGCCATTACCGACTGGTATTGGCGGCTGCGTCTATTGGTTTGACTGAGTCAAGTGGTCTCGTTTAGTGGCCGCGACTAGTAGCTCAATGTGCGGGCGCTCGCAATGTAACTCTCGTAAGACACATGTCATCGTTTAGTCTGCAGTACCAGACATCAAAGGAAGTGCCTTACAGGTGCTCCCATTGTATTATCTGTAATAGGTGTTCGTAATGTACTTCAATATGTCTATTGTTTCATTTTTATATATGATGTTTTTAAAATAGACATCGTATCGAGCAGTGGCGTAGCGTGGACTTATATATACGTGGGCAAAGTCGCATCGGCGAGGCCCCTTTCCGTTCGTTCCCAAAAGCTACCCAAAAACACGCGCCAAGTTTGAAATAAGCGAAAAACTATCGTGTCTTTATAACGCGTTAACTTAGGATCTAGGAGTTGTTTTGTTTGTATTTCAGATACAGAAGAGTGAGGCCAATTTATTTCAGGTTTTTATTTAATTTAAAAATAAACCAAGATTTTAAAGCAGGTAGCGCGAGGCCCCTTTAGGTGCGAGGCATTGGGCGAAGGCCCACTTCGCCCACGCTTAGCTACGCCACTGGTATCAAGTCCCCCGTGTTGGTCCGGGCCCTTTACAAAAAATAGATCAACTGGATTACAGCTAGTCATCTCGTAAAAGGCGATAAAAGTCTAATAAAGTAAGGTAACTAAAGCATTACTTTAATCGTAAAAACTGCTAAGTAGGTAGTAGAGTTCTGCAACGTATTAAACGAGTTTTGGTACCACCGCCATACCAATTCCTGTAGAAATAGCGTAGGTTCACACCGACATCGGACCACTAGACCACAGAGGCGACATATACATATAGGGAAGATATGCAGAAATCTAATATTTTTATATAATATTAGCTGCCCCGCAAACGTTGTTCTGCCTTTTTAACCACTCTTATTTTGTTTCTAGATTTTCTCACCTTTTAAACCTTCCCTGGCCTTCAACAATTAATTGAAAACCAAAATTAGCCAAATCGGTTCAGCCGTTCTCGAGTTTTAGCGAGACTAACGAACAGCAATTGATTTTTATATAATATATAGATACATCAAAAACACATTATTTAAAAATGAACATAACACACACTACTATGTATTTGACACAGAATAATATTCACACATAAACTTTTTTGTTTATGATAAAAGTCGAGTGTCAGACTTGGAAGAGATTTTATTCTTTAGTATATGGATGGTCAAACGGAGTCGAAAGAGTTATGAACGAATATCAGAGGGCGAATACTAGTTTTTTTTTTAATATCACAAGTTAGCAAACAACCAAATGGCTCTCCTGATGAACAAAGAAACCATCGCCTATAGACACCAAAGTTGTTAATAATAGTGCGTTGCTATCCATGTGGCGGGATGGTAATGTCACATGCAAAAGTCTACCGGCTACCTTACCCACTAAACTGGACCACGACAATGACAAGCATTACATTGTGGCAGGAATAGTTAAGACGTTAGTACCAAATATCCGGGTGAGACGTTGCGGAACTCTACCACCTAGTAGTCACGATGACAGTGACACGTATAGCCAATCGGTCGTCTCTAACGACCTGCCTGGCAGATGTGCAGTAGTCTATTCTTCAAAGGAACCTGTACCAACACGTGGAAAACGTGACATAAATAGATATTAAAGCCCAAATGAATCGAGAACAGTTTGAAAACTTCATACATACTCTTAATACTGCTTTAAAACTAAGTTATTGACCGATAAATAATCTTAAAAATCTCTCTGCGGGGCAAAGTAAGTATAAAATTTTTACGGCATTTCAGACGAGAACTGATATACTGCCAATAAAAGAGGGGTAGCGCAAGTCTGACCTATATGTGAAAGCGTCTCGCAGACTGGCGCCGAATAACCTGACTGGCATTTTTCTTTTCTGTTCCTGACTTACGCAAGCAGACTATTGATTTCCACTATACACTTGTGGATAGTTGCCCACGATATTGCTTGCATACTCAGGTTTTGATGTGATAATTATCACTGTTATTTAACTTTGATAATCTCCATCACTGCATAGCATAAAACAAAGTCGCTTTCTCTGTCTGTCCCTATGTATCTTAAATCTTTAAAACTACGCAACGGATTTTGATGCGATTGATGGTTTTTTTAATAGATAGATTAATTTTTGAGGAAGGTTTAAGTACATAAAGATTTCCAATATTCCCAAGGGAACAAAAGCTACGCGGGTGAAACCGCGGGCAGGTCACTAGTAATATATAAATTACTAGCGACCTTCGCGATTTAAAAGCGAAGCCTCGGGGACAAACTTAGGTTACTTTTTCAAAAATCAATCTTTGAGGGGCTAAAATAGGGAATGAATGTTTGTATGTGAGATTATGTTGACGACATGTTACTCTTTGCACGGGAGAAGCTGCTGCGATAGCTAGTAATAAGAATGATACATAATGTTAGTACGAGTAATATTGTCACAAACAAATTAGTATTTTATAGGTCTCCTAGGTATTGGTCACATATAAGCTATCTGTAACCACATCCGTATTAAAAACGATAATGATTCAACCAGGAATGTTAGTTATGAATTTTGAAAAAAACACGTAATTATCATTATATAAATAAAAAAGTTATTCTGCTATTCAAAGCGGAGACAAATCTATCAAATTAAAAAGTAAATAAAATTGATCGAACTTTTTATATTTTAAGATAGCAAACAAGCAAATGGATTTCCTGATGGAAAAAAACAATCATCGCATATACACATCAAAGATGTTAATGGTGCGTTGCTATCCGTGTGGCAGGGTTCATCAATTAATTTTTATTTATTTACACATATAGATAATTACAAAACTTAAATGTGTAATAATAGGCTACTGTAATATATCATTGTACAGTTCATTTTTTCTTCCTTGTCCATTTTAGTAAACATAAATGGCGGACCAATAACTCAAACTGGTCATAGACAATTAATATGGTTGGGAAAAATTGAAAGATCTGTTGAACAAGTATGACAAACTAAATTGAATGAATGATATTAATTGTGTTCGGTAGTTTACTTTTGGTATGATCTAATTTAACTTGTTTGCACTATGCTATTTAAAAAGAAAATGCTGGAGACGCCACAGGATTTTCCTTTGTCAATAAAGGCATCGAACTTTCTGTCTGATTTTAATGCCAGGGTCTAAAGAGAAATCGAAATTTCTAATCTAATCGAGAAAGAAATTAAAGTCCCCCTTACGACACCACGGTAAGTAACGATACCACTAAGAAATTACGTATCTACGCTATAATCTCTATAGGCACCACCGCTAACTTCTAGGGTTTTCACCGAAAATAAACAATATTTTCCCTCTTTACCATTTTCAATTCAGTACTCAATTCACTTCTGAACGAAACATCGTACAAAATAACATCAAGCTGGCACTCTTTTTTCAAGCAAGCTCTTGGGGATAAATAAAAGAAATTAGACCGGCATTAATCCGTCGAGTGTGCTCTGTGTTGGTTGCAGTTTAAGATACAGGTTAATTTAAAAGTGTTTTGAGCGTATTAATCAAAAAATAAACTTTAATTATAATCAAGATTAGTTCAAGGTCTAGGAGTTTAGATAATAATCGTGTCAAAAAGCGTAAATAACAATAAAATATATTTTCCTTCAACGACCTTATCACTTACCAGCGCTCTGGATATGTTGGTACCTATTATTATTTATTTTCGTAAATTTTAGTGTTGATTTCTAAGATCTCAAAAAAAAAAACATACGATCTGAATATGAAATTTTAATATCCTATACAATATTTAAAAAATGTTGTATTGTATACTGAGGTTTATTTATTTTCTTTACGACTAAAGTCAGTTGTAAAACTTAAAAGAGATTTTAATTTAGTCTATGTTGGAATTTCGAATATAGGCGATAGCTAGTATTATATTATTTTGCACTATTTTGTATAGAAGAAGAAGAAACACTATAAAAGTTACTTAGGTATGACCTAGTTTAACTTATTAGAACTACGCAATAAAAAAAATTACCTCTGCTGGTAGACGCCACAGATTTTTTTTGTCAATAAAGGCATTGACTTGTCTGCCATTTCTTATTTTAATCCCAAGGTCAGTATGCTCTAGAGAAATCGAAATGCACTAAACATATTTTGGGGGCTGAATCGCCTTCGTCCGTAGGAGAACACTCGGAATTCTGTATCCCTATACGTGGCCGTTTTCCGTCACTTTAACGCTGATGTAGCTTTAGTGAGGACGGGTCGAATCAGTTGTGCCTATACAATCTGGACGATCTAATACACACTGACGTTGATGCATTTGGAGACCAGTCATGGAGGGTAGTGGGATCCGAGGCACGGTGCACCACTGACCGACCGCTAGTCAGTAGGGGGCCAAGTAGCGTGCTAACCACATGTGAAAAGCTGCCCCGCCAACTAGCGGAACATCTCAAATGCGCCATAGTGCCGGTTGGCAACCGGATGAGAGAGCCCTATGGACATTCTTGGGGGGACTCGGGCGTCCCCGCAGTCTCCAGACTAGTCCCCAACAGTGTAACTTCGAGGTGTATGTCTCAGGTTCGGAAGTATAGCGCCTCGATTCACTGCCGTCTTCACACCTACTTCACTCACTCTATTTAATGAAAAGGGCAAGGTACAGGAATAACGTTGTACAGCGGCAGCACTCCCTCTCGATGAAAGTAGACCTCAGCAACATCAGAGGTTTACATTCTAATCTCGCTGCAGTCCATTTCCACCTGGAGACTCATAAACCATGTATCTTGTTCCTCACGGAGACACAAATAAGATGCCCGTCTGATTTGGCATACTTAACCTATCCCGGCTAAACCCTTCATCTAATGAGTCATCGAAATTTTAAAGACTGCAAACTTCCTTAAATGCAACATTAACATTTTTACTGCAAGCATGATTGTTATAGTAAGTAATGTTACTACCAGCAAAATGGCGAATTTTCGTATCATTCTCAATAATTTAATTAATTTTATAATATCAAAAGATAAATTAATTAAAATAGAATAACTATTAAAAAAAACATTAATCTCGTATTTTTGAGAAAATAAATGTAATCAATTATCTTTTTTCTCAAAAAAGTTGATCCATACTAGTTCAGAAAAATAAGTATGAAAAACTAGGAATCTTCGCGTAATGGGAGCAGTATCATTAGATTTAAATAATTAAAATAATTTTATAGTATTATGGGACAAATGAATTTAAATATAACTATTAACAAAAACAATACTCACGTTTTTTTGTATAACAAGATCGTCGAATTATTGTAGTACGTAACGATTCTTTAAAATCGATTAAATAACCTGCCTTTAATCATCAAGCAGTATCATTAGATACATACATTCTAAATAATTAAGTTAATTTTATTGTATTATGGGACAAAGAAATTTAAATATAACAACAAAAAACAATATTCTGGTTTTTTTGTATTACAAGTTCATTGAATTATTGTAGTATGTAAAGATTCTTTAGAGTCGATTAAATAACCTGTCTTTAATAAAATAAAGCTTTTATTTTATTAAAAGCAGGTTATTTTACTATTGCAAAATTAATCACATTTAACAGATTGTAAAACTGTATTATTACTTTAAAAGTGTTAATCTTTGAAAAATAATGATTCAATAAAGCGGATATTTTATATTCTACAAATAAATATTTAACTTTTAAAGAGTTAACAATATTTAACATTGTTACAAGCCATTTATCATATTTTTTGAATGTTTAGCTTTGGTAAAGAATCATTCAATTACTCATTCGTTCGTTTTACAATTCGTTCATTGTTGCCCGCGTCTATCAATTTCATAGATAAACTCATATTCTATGTGTCAAATTCATATGGTATTTTTTAACTGTGCAATTAAATTTTAGTTTATAATAAGTTTTCGTAAATTAAATGTGATAAAACGATATATTAGAAACAGTTTTTAGTGCCAAACAGACCGTTTAAAATTAATGAATACAATAATCCAATGATATTGAATTCAATGTGTATGATTGATGTGAAACTTTAATGTTTTTATAACAGGTAGGCTTTGTTGTTATGTTGAGACAAGTAAAAAGAAATGGACTGTAGATATATTATACAGCTTATGATAGTTGTTTCTTTCGGGTAAGGAAAAAATGGTCGAAATGATTGTCTTTGAAGACATTATGTAGATGTCTATTAAATTCCCATTTCCCACAATGTCATCTATCATGGCTCAATTATCTTGACAGCAGGTGTGATGGTTCCTGCAATAGAACAACTACACCGATTACACAACCCCAATGAAACTACTATTCTAATCACGAAAACGTTAGTAACATGGTCACCATTCTTCGGGAGGAACACAGGACACCAAAAAATCAACATATCAGATAATCAACGTTCAGACAAATAGTTTTTTTTTATTTGTGTAGTGTTAAATACCTCAAACTTCGATAGAATAAAACTTTAATACATGAGAAAATATCATTTGTCAGCTTTAGGGTAAAACTGTTTTTTTTTACATAAGATAGCAAACAAGCAGATGGGTGATTGAGTGTCAACTATCGCCTATAGACACCAAAAATGTTAGTGGTGCGTTGCTATCTTGTGGCGAGGTCTAATGCCACATGCATAAGTTTATCGGCTACCTTACCCTCCAAACCGGAACACGACAGTAACAAGCAGACAAACAAACAGACAAACGAATAGGTAAGGCGGTGGTACCACACCCGGGCGAGACAATGCAGAACTCTACCACCTTGTTTGAATCATCGAAATGTATGAACGCCTTTTTTTAAATTGTAGGATACCAAACAAGCAGTTGGCTCTCCTGATGGAAAGAGGAGGTTCGCTTATGGAAACCAAAGTCCATGTGGCTGACAGTGGCTGTGGGTGGATACTGGATAGCAATTCAATAGTCATGACGAGTGACACATATAGTCAATCGTTTGGCTTTTACGAACTGCCTAGGTAACTGGTACAACGTGCACCAAATTGGAAAATTCTTATTTTGTTATATTCGTTATTCAGGACATGGATTTATAAAAAACCGGCAAAGGCGAATCGGACTCGCGCACGAAGGGTTCCGTACCATCATAGCAAAAAAATGCGAAAAAACGCGTTTATTGTACGGGGACCCTTAATATTTTTACTTTTTTTATTCTTAGTATTTGTTGTTATAGCGACAAAAGAAATACTCAATTTGTGAAAATTTCAGCTTTCTAGCTATCACGGTTTATGAGATACAGACGTGGCAGACAGACGGACAGACAGAGGAGGCTTAGTAATAGGGTCCCTTTTACCTTTTAGGTACTGTCTCTATGCTGTCTCTATATAGTGTGCCATTTATATCATATAAGGTTAATATTTACATATCCCATGTATAAAAATAGCATGGTAACTCTAGTGAATACGCATATTTTTTACACCACGCAAGACCTTGAACTCGAGACATTTCTGACGTTTATGTTCGATTCACGCTTTCGCCTTTTCAGCATATCATCTTGTGCTAGTTTAGGCATATTTCCAAGTTTACTTTAAAGTAAGATATAGAAATGCTAGTTTGAAATGGCCATGAATTTGTATTTAATCAATATTTTACTTCTTATTTTTAAATCAATAGCTCTGTCAGAATAAGATTGATTAATCAACTTTTTACGGATGTTCTTCGGACGAAAACGAAAATGTTTGTTCTTGCTGAAAAAGTGAATTTTAAAATGAAAACCTATCTTTTTTACAGTAACAAGCGAGATAGTTTGCTGTTTTAAAATTTTCATTTTTTGTTAATTTTTGTATCGAAACGTCTAAAACACGAAATCGCACATGTTCTAACTTCTAACTATATTTGATGTCCGAAATTTTAAATAAGCATGGCACCTCTAGTGACAGCGCATCTCTTCACATCACGCGAGACCTTGAACCCGAGAACTCTTTTGTCTATATCTCTGATTCACGCCTTATTGTATATCGCGTTTCCAGTAACAATATATCATCTTGAGATTTGAAAGAATATTTCCGCATTAAAGTAATTTTTTTATAACACTGGAAGGCAAATAACAAAACGGTTCTAATGAGCGTTGTATGGTCTGTGGATGGTATGATAACTGCCCCTTATATACCTACCTAAGACACTAATAGTATGTTGTAATCAACAGGGCTATATGTAGAACAAGCTCAAGCGTTGTTTCTCAGCTATATTACTTTTCAATCTCTAAGACAACACTGACAAATACTGACATTATAGCGGTTTGTCACAAGCCCCGTGGTTAGGATACAGCCGTATGGGATTTCTTCCGATTACCTTACTCTCCAATTCCAATAATGGCAGTGATCATTACTCCCGATATGGCGGCAGTAATATACGATGTGTAAAAAAGCCCTGTCCGATCCGAAAGAGATATATAGGCAGGTCAATAACATTAAAAAAAATGACTTTTTATTAAAATAAAAAAATATCGCATTTTAAAGTGGCTCATTTTAGTACTAAAATTAAGCAACTTCTGCTCAAATGAAGCAAATATTTTGAAAATGTATTAATCAATATCCATAAAATAATAACACTAACATGATTGTATTAAGCTATCAAATAATGCCTTTGACGATCGGACAGGGTTTTCTTTACACACTGTATAAATTAAGATTCCCACCACGCTTAGCCAAAGATCTTAGTCCCACAATGCGATAGGTGGTTAAACTTTCGCTACCGGGCAATTTTCCCAATCCCGGGCAACGTTGTTTATGTCAGAAAACTGAAAAAACGTATTTTTGAATTTCCCGACCCGGGATTGAACCCGGGGACCTCATGTGGTCAACTCCGTCACCGGACCAATAGACCACAGAGGCGATATTATGTTAATGACACTTTTAACTTTCAATTGATTTACGAACTGCCTGGCAGTAAGATATAATAAACAAACATTTCCTCTGCTTCCTATTACTTATCTAAATTCAACATTTCAAATAGAAAAAGAAAATTGTAATGGTTCCATTTTCTTACGTAATTGGCGAAGTCTAAAAGCATTAGGCCAATTTGTTGCTGCAAGTCCAAGTAACTGCAGAGGTAATTTTTTATTTACAAGTTCCCGTGTTGGTCCCGGGCTCCTTTGAAGAATAGGCCAACTGCCGTTCTGCCAGGCAGGTCGTAAAAGGCGACCGATTGGCTAAACGAGTCACTACCATCGTGGCTACTAGGTGGTAGAGTTCTGCATTATCTCGCCCTTACCTATTCCTGCCGCAATAGCGTCAGTGCTTGTCACTGTCGTGTTCCGGTTTAGAGGGTAAGGTAGCCGGTAAACTTACGCATGTGGCATAAGATCTCACCACAAGATAGCAACGCACCATTAACACCTTTGGTGTCTATAGGCGATGGTCGACTCTTTCCAACAGGAGACCCATCTGCTTGTTTGCTATCTTATAATATAAAAAAATAATATAAAAAAGTTATAAATTTTAATTTTATAACACAAAGTATCAAAAAATGATTTACAAAAATAACGGTACCGAAGCCGCGTGCATTGGCTAGTAGTTTTATAATTATTCCGGTGTTATTCCGGGCCAACAAATTTATTGCTGCATTAACATACCACAGAGGACGGAAGTGATTAACGCAACTTTTGTATAGTTCAGTCTTCGTATTTCCTAAACAAGATAACCTGAAGTTTTATTTTTATTGCTACTGTAATTTTTTTATAGAGGGAATTTAAATTTCTCGCAACGTTGAAGGATCATCCATACTAATGTTATAAATGCGAAAGTCTGTCTGTCTGTCTGTTACGCTTTCACAGCTAAACCGCTGGACCGATTTTCCTAAAATTTGACATGGAAGTAGTTGAAAAGCCGGCCTCCAACATAGGCTGACGTTTTTTCAAAAATCAACCCTTAAGGGTTGAAATAGGAGATGAAATTTGTATGAAAAGCTATCGCGGTGGTACTAGACTGGGTTGAGGCGATGCAGAATTCTACCACCTAGTAGTCACGATGGTAGTGTCGCGCATAGCCGCTCGGTCGCCTTTTACGACCTGCCTGTACGGCAGTTGGCCTATTCTTCAAAGGAGCCCGGGACCAACACGGAAAATTTGTCATGTTTGCTGAATAGTTTTGAAAATGTTGCTATCATAAAACTAATTTTTAAATTAAATTCTACTTAAGAACAACCACTCTCGTGAGTCTCATGTCGGGGCAGTTGATGAGCGCCTCTCCAGTTCTATCTTCTCCAGGCAGCCTTCTTCACCTCTCTGAGCGACATGGCAATAACTTTCTCTTTAATTGTAAGTAAAAAGGGATACAAAGTTTACGCTTCACGTATTATAAAAAACGCGTTGCTGGGCGTAAATTCATTGATGATAACAAAAGTATATTATGGCCTATGATTTCCGCAATCACTTGTCCTCATTATAATGTACCTATGCCAATTTTCATCAAGATTCGTTTAGCCGTTCTTGAGTTATAACTGTACTTACAGGTGGGCATATACATAGAAAAAAATTATATGGTCTATCATTTATGCAATCACGTAGGTATTGTAGCTGAATATTAATTTTCATCGAGATCAGTAACGCCCTTTTAGAGTTACAACGAGACACACAGATAGACTGACAAACATTTTTAAAATAGAATGTAATGTTAGTGAGTCAAATATTTATCAAGAAATTAGAAAAAAATGAATGATCACACATGACAAAGACGTTATATAGCAGTTTAAATAAAGTTGTAGATAAAATAAAAAGTTGTAGATATAATTACATGAGTGGGAAATTACACTTACGAGGCTAGCAATCAAACTTAAGTGTCAGAATTAAAATGAAGGGTAGACCGGAACCGACTAATAAAATTTTAATGTTAAGTTCAACGGCTCATGCACAAATACCTTTTCCTAAATTAATGTACAAAAAGATGATACAAATCTATATTTACATATAATAAAATCGTAGGAAAATCAATGTATGTCCGGGGTAAACTCAAAAAGTACTGCATGGATTTACTTCAAATTTTGCATGAATATTACTAACAGGTCGGGTCAACATATAGGCTACATAACATCTTAGATATAAGTCTCTTTTTCTAAATTAATTTACACACAGATATTCCAAATTTATATAGGAGTACAGATATAGATACGCTGTAACTCATTACATGAACGGAAAAATAAATTTACGAGACTAGTAATCGAGCAAATGTGTCGATATTAAAAAAAACGGGCGCCCGGAACCGGCTTATACAGGTTTAGTGTTAAGTTCAACATCTTACAAATAAATCTCTTTTTCTAAATTAATTTACACACAGACATTCCAAATTTATATAGGAGTACAGATATAGATAAACTGTAACTCATTACATGAGCGGGAAAATAAATTTACGAGGCTAGCAATCAAACAAATTGTCGACATTAAAATGAAGGGAAGACCGGAACTGGGTAATACAGTTTTAGTGTTGAAGTTCAACCTGTCATACATAGGTATAAATAACTTTTCGTTTTTTATTACTGTCTATTAAAACCGACTCTCAAAAAGCAATTTTCCTTTTGTTTTATTCGACTGTGCTAGAAGAATTATGTTTTACGAGTATATGTATGTGTCGCAGGCAATTTGTACGTTTCGTCGTTATACGAACGGCGTCGTCATTTCATAAACGTAAACGTTCAATACAAATTGCCGAAGGCAAATTGTCGATGACATAAATTACATCAATGTCAACCGTAAACTCTGATGTCACCGACGGTCGACAGAGTTCCGCTGATCGGGGCTTCTTTTTCCGGGTATTGGACCTAAAGGCAGCCTAACAAACCTACTTTTTTATGTAAGATGTAACGAGCACGACAGTACACGTTCATGTTCCGACGTGTTATCACACTTTGTGTTATTAAACCACGCGGCCATACGTGTAAATTAATAGTGTATAAGGTTAAGAAAAATCACATTAAATTACAGTTTAATTTAACACATTTACTAACCGATGTGCGACTGTCATTTAACGAATGTAATATTGGTGACCCCGACGTGATATAAGAAGTCGGATGGGTTTTTGTTCAAAATAAAAAAATCATTTAACTACATAATAACTAATAAGTAATTTAAACAATATGCCGGGGTACTTTGTTAACGTCGGCGTTAAATGTCATGCATATATAATGACGACATTTTATATTAGGCGTAAGGCATTTTCTAAAACGTATAAATCTTTGCAATCTGACGTCGCCATTTGTATAAGGTCGAATTATACAATTTGCCTGCGATATACATATATGTATGACTGTATATTTCTTAGGCACGCGCTGTGTAGCCTAAGCGGATTGATAGATTTAAGTATGAAAAGTATTATTAGATGCATCCTTGAGAATGATATATGCTTTATAATTTTTACCCGACTCTGTAGAATGAGGGTTATGTTTTTTTGTTTGTTAATCGCAGCCGGATGCTTTGGTTTTTATAACAATTATTTGTCAATATTCTTGCAATTAGTACCTACTCATTAGAACAAAGTGGTACTTAAAGGTGCTGATCGACGGGCGAGCCTATACCGCGGCCTTTATGGTCTAACTCTAAGAGCACTTGAAACAAAACTTAGGGCCGATAGATCAAGACTTTTAAGGTCCTGATCGACGAGCGACCCTGTATCGCGGTCTTATGGCTCGTCGGTAAAGCTCGCCCGTGTATCATCACAATACCGCGGTTTTATGTAGTGCAATTGGCCATAAGTTTTATGTCGAGGGCTCTTAGACCATTAACACCGCGGTATAGGCTCGCCCGTCGATCAGCACCTTAAGTTATATGCCTGAGCAACCTACGTCTACGTTTTTCCTAGAAATGGTTCTGGTCGGTCGAAAACTGGTATACAATTCGCACTGTATTTCGATCGACTTCCCAAAAAAACGTTCTCATTACCGCGGTATATTATGACTATTCTTCTAAAAAGCCGGGACCTACACAGGGTTTGTAAGTTTGGTTGTAGGACGTAATAAAAAAAGTCTGGAAACATTGAACCGATTTTGAAAGTCCTTTTCTTTCTTGAATCCTTTCTTAAATTCTTGAAAGACAGAGGTTTTTTTTTATAAGATAGCAAACAAGCAGATGGGTCTCCTGATGGAAAGAATCAACCACCGCGTATAGACACTAACGGTGTTAATGGTGCGTTGCTATCTTGTGGCGAGGTCTTATACCACATGCATAAGTTCACCGGCTACCTAACCATCCAAACCGGAACACGACAGTGACAAGCACTGGCGCTATTGCGGCAGGAATAGGCAAGGCGGTGGTACCATACCCGGGCGAGACAATGCAGAACTCTACCACCTAGTAGCCACGATGTTAGGGATTCGTATAGCCAAACGGTCGCCTTTTACGACCAGCAGAACGGCAGTTGGCCTATTCTTCAAAGGAGCCCGGGACCAACACGGGAAAAAGTTTTAACATTTTATCCAATTTTCCCGCGGGTTAAGGGCCTACATTGGTTATACCACGGGAAACGGTTATTATTATTATAAACTAAAATATTTTGTTTGCCTTATCTTACTTAACCTCAATAAATATTGAACCGCTCCAATTGTACTGTGTACCTTCTAGTCTAGACTTGAGGCGGCTACAAGCTTCTCTCCTGACGTCAATATATTTCCCACTAGCTGTTGATCGCAACTTGGTTCGCGTGACACAACATTATTACTTCTACTATACTCTGGAACCTTATATTACGGACTGTTGCAGCCACTCTTACCTCTATCGCAGCGTTTCCCATTAGCCGGGTCACGACCCGGTACCGGGACATAAAAATAAAATACCGGGTCGCAACATTTTCGCCTTCTTTTAAAAACTTTGCCGGCTGCTATCGATCGACGATAGATTTTTGGGTAGGTATCTTGTCGTTAAGAATACACAATCAAGCAATACCTTTTTTAATGCCTTTTGTCACAAATAAATGTGAAGCTGGGTTTTCAACACTAGGTAAAAAATATGCAGTAACTCATTATTTCGCATTAAAAATTAGCGACTAAATAGATGACCCTGAAGTTAGCGGACAGCAGACAAAATAAAATTTCAGATAGGGATATCTACAAGCGAAATTAAGTTTTTCGAGTTTACCAAATTATAAATGGTTTGTCGTTGACTTACCTACAGATGATAATAAACAATTTTTTTTTTTGCTAATAAAAAATTTTTTTACGTTAAAAATTAAATTTTGGGAAACTCTCACCGTGTTTCCTATCGTTTCATAAATATGAAATTTTCAAATTTAGTTTATTTTTAGATCCAAAAAAGATGATTTCAGTTAGTTTTTTAAATTTTGGCTTAGGTCATTCTGGGACGTATATCTAATATAGCGATAAAATGATTATTATTAAAAAAAATAAAAGTCACCTTTTCGTCTTTGAAAAATCTAAAGATGATATTTTTTTGATTTTAAATTTGTTAGTCGGATCGTTAGATATCCTTAATTTTTTATTTTTTTGAAAATTTTGGTGCCGGATATCAAAGTAAAAAATAATCAAAATCAAAATTAAAAAACTGTCATGTTTTCATTTTTCACGAATCTAAAGATGATTGATCTCGGATTTTTTAATTTTCTTATTTATTTCTTGAATATTCTTATAAAAAATAAATAAGAAAATAAAAAATCCGATATCAATCATCTTTAGATTTTTTTTCGGCGGTTTTTTTTCGGCTATTGTTGCAAAAATTCGGACTGCGTGTGCCTTATCGCACGGCTGGCGGTATGTCAAAGGGTTTTAGCCCGCTAATATCTTCGGGATGATACACGCAGGTGCGACCGAAGGGTTAGACTAGATAATGTTTGTTTTAATATGGTTTTGGTGTGATTAAGATACGTTGGTCCGCGCTTCCTTTGAAGAATAGACCATCTGCAGTTCTGCCAGGCAGTTTGTAATTTGCGTCACTACCACCGTAGCTATTAGGTGGTAGAGTTCTGCAACGTCACATCTGGGTATTTGGTACCAACGCCTTACCTATTCCTGCTGCAATAGCGTTAATGCTCGTCACCGTCGTGTTAGGAATATAAGGCAGCCAGTAAAATAGCCGCACAGATAGCAACGCCACCATTATCATTTTCGGTGTCTAAAGGCTATGGTTGTCTCTTTCCATCAAAAACGTCATTAAATTGCTATCCTATTTTATAAAATATAATTTCTTTTTTTAATTATAATTAAAAAAAGAAATTTTGGCTGTGTCATGGGCACAGCCGTGTATATATGTCGCAGTGAAATTGTCAATACCGTTAGATTATAATTTACCTAAGTGATATTATAATTTAACTGCTAACCTAACCTAACCAAATTATAAAATCCCTAGGTAGATTATAATCTAACGGCTATTGACAATTTCACTGCGACATCTATATATAATTGGAACCTCGAAATCGGCTCCAACGATTTTCATGAAAGTCACAAATTAGGGGTTTTTGGGTCAAGGAATCGATTTATCAGATTTATCAAGGTTCTAGGTCCAAGAAAAGCTTGGTTCCCAAGATATGGGTATGTGAAAAACCGAGCAAAGCACGGTCAACCACATATATATATATATATATATATATATATATATATATATATATATATATATATATATATATATATAAAGCAATAAATCTGTACAAAAGCTGTCGAACAAAAACAGTTTTTCTTTTCGCATTCGATCGTGGCGCGTTTGGAGTTTACTAGGAATTTGTATGTGATTTGTACAGCACCACCTAGTGGTAAACTGGTTTCTCACGTGTACCACTAGGTGGCGCTGTACAAATCACATACAAATTCCTAGTAAACTCCAAACGCGCTCACGATCGAATGCGAAAAGAAAAACTCACACTTAGCACTCTGTAACGCAGTGAAATTACGTAAAAATGGCAGCACTTCCTCCTCCACCCCCGGCGAAGCATCGTAGTCCGCACCTGGTTTTTTTTTATATCATTTATATCATAAGATAGCAAACAAGCAGATGGGTCTCCTGATGGAAAGAGTCAACCATCGCCTATAAACACCAAAGATGTGTATGCTATTCTATGCTACATAAATTCTTTGATTCTTTAACTATTAGATTTCGAATGTTGATGATAGTTACGTAGCTATAACACCAAACTGTATCCCGCAATTTTGTTATAATGAGTTTTTTGAACTAAACTGTCTCACTATGAAAAGCAAATTTAAAGACAGGATTAAAGAAAGGATAGTATTAAATAGTTACTATTCCTCCTCAGTTGGCACATATAAATTTTCGGCGTCAGTAACTTATTTTCTGTGTAAGCATATACAATTTTCACTGTATTGTTTAACTTTGCCGAGCCAACTAAAGTGATTTAAATGTTCATTTCAATACTTTTGTTGGAACCAGGCCTTGGTTTGAATCGTGCGCCATCAGCGTCTTCGGAACAAAGGGTATTCTTGTTTGGTTTCATTGTTTCTACTTACCATATAGTAGTGTTTGTAACGAATGTAGGTTACTATTGATGAAGCCGTTTCTGAAGTGAAATTTTTTTTCGTGTTGAGCGATTTTTGGAAGGACAAACAAACTTACGAGTTCACGTGACAGTCTCACTAGAGACGTAAGCCAAATTTAGACTGTCGCCACAATATTAATTTGGCTGTGTATTATGTTTCAATAGTTTACTTGTCGTGTTGTTTTAGGGGACGCGCGGGCGTAGTGACTGTCTGTCTTTTTATCATAGAAATTGTTTGATCACGTAATATTGAACAATTAATGTAATATGCCTTATAATCACAAACTGTTTTCTTCGTAGATTACTATATTTGCACATTGCTAGAGGTGGGCGATGACCATCATCCTTATGGATGATTTGACCATCGCCCATGAATAATATATATATATATATATATATATATATATATATATATATATATATATATATTGATTTAATTTGGCATTTATTTAATGCCAATTCATCCAATATGGTATTAGTGTTTTGCTTCCCCTATGTGGTTTAAATGCCAAATACATATATTTACCACCTACTTAGCATTCCCAACTAGGGTTCCCAATAATCACCACGTGAGGCGAGACGTCTCGCTTCGACGTCCTAAATAATGCGTCCCGTGATGCGTGATAGCAGGACGCTAATTGGTCAGATTACCTTAAGGCGAGACTATTGGCAACCCTATTTCCTATAGAACACGAAAGCTGTTTCACCAGAAATATTTTAAAGCGAATCAATTTCGTTCTATACTTTGATTTGAACAATGAAATTGATTCATCGATTAATTAGTAATTGCTTTATAGTTGATTTTCATGTCACCGCATAATTCTCGCAAACTAATAATAGCGATTGTTGATTAAACTATTTATTTTGCACTATTTCAAACGGATGACAACGCGAAACTATCATATTTATCAGCATGAGCCATTCTTTGTTATTCTCTGATATATTACTGCCTTTTTATCAAAAAATTAAGCCGATGGAAAGTTATGCGTGGTCATACATTAATTACGAGTATATCAGTGAATTTTAATAATTAATCATTCTCTCTTTTCGTACATTTTTGGGATTTTTTATTCAAAACTTATATGGGACAACTCTTAAGGTATATCTATCCAGTAAAAGAAGAATTAACTATTAAAATCGGATCACTTTATAAAAAGTTATGCGTGGTCATACATTAAAGTCATTGAATGAATAATCAATCATTCACTCCTCTTGTACTTACCAACCTTGAAAAAAAAAACTCAAAAAAGTTTTTTTTTTCAAAACTTATATGGGATAAACCTTGGGGTATATTCTATCCGATAAAAGAAGAATTATTAAAGTCGGATAACTTCATTGACATATATAATATATTGTCAGTGGATAACTTTATAAAATGTTATACATTAAAATCACTGGGTGAACAATCATCCCTTGTTTACGGGCCCTTATGATTGGAATTTTTATTGTGTTTGTAATTGTAAGGAGAAGGTTCTTATAAAAGAAAATATTAAGAAAATTGCGCGGAAAAATAGAAAATTTAAGAATGTTTATCCACCATATAACGTTTAATGCCATTTTGGCTGCGTGGAAGGACAATCCCGTAGACTTATATATCTTCTTTATTTTATATATATAAAAATCAATCCCTATTTTCCTTGATCACGACATCACGCCTGAATGGCTGGACCAATTTCGGTATTTTTTTTTATTGTGTTTGTAATTGTAAGGAGAAGGTTCTTATAAAAAATGCGCGAAAAATTAACCACCATATAAAGTTTAATGCCATTTTGGCTGCGTGGAAGGACAATCCCGTAGACTTATATAAATTACGTGTCACGTTGTTTGTCCGCTATGGATTTCTAACATGAATGGCAAAACAACGTTTGCCGGGTCAGCTAGTGTTAATTATAAAAATCGGACTATGCTATAAGAAGTTATGCGTGGACTTAAATAAAAAATATATACGCGTCTCCTCCATTTTTTCGTCGGTTGAAAATAAACAATAAAAAACCTGTGTCTAGTTATCCAGTTAAATATTTTTTGACATTTATATATTTATTTCTATACTTTAGTATCGTTGACTTACTCCCATATCATAAGCCAATATTTGCGTACTTTGAGGTTAGGTTGATTCGTGTAATTTAGGTTTTAGGATGATTTGTTCAGCGATTATTTCATGTGCTCATTCTGCAACTTTCATTCTGATAACTTGACATTTAAAGGCAATGATTTAAAATCACAGCCTAAATTATCATTCGTCCAAATTTTATGAATATTCTTATTGGACTACAAATCTTGTTTTTAAGACATTTGTGATAAGATCTGCTACAGAATTCACAAAACACAAACCCGTATAGCACAAGTTTTATACACAGAACCAGTTTTGATACTTGTTATATCAATGTCAACCATCTTTTATTTTTATTGCTCGGTGAACTTGAAATATGATGTAAATACATATTATTACTTAATAGAAAAAAGACGAGAGATATCTTGGGACACCAGTTAGGAATGAAGTACCATTACCCATATATTATATGTTATTAAATAACAAACATAATCAAAGAATGGTGTTAAAATTGAATTTTATCCCAATTTGCAGCAAAATCGGAACCTATGCGGGTCGAGTTCGTCCGAAACGACTGGTAGAATATAAAATTATTATAACGTACTTCGGGTTCGTAATTGTAAGAAAACACCACTTATATTAAATCGGTGTATTTACAATACAGATACACAAAACAACACAACGTTATACTCAAATACTCTGATTAACACATGTCACTCACTGAACTATCACTGAACTTAACTGACTATACAATAAAACACTTCTCGCTTTGCACGGGTCGCTTCAAGTATCGCTCTCGATCGCTTTATAAAAACTGCCCTGTATTTGTCAACACATCTCTATTTATACCCAGGGTAAAGTTCTACCTGGATCCAGAAAAATCTAAATGTATCGGTAAACAATGAATCACTTCTTATTACTTCTTATTGTAAACAAGTTATGACTCATAAATCCTAGTACACGCTACTTTCAACCTTATGCCGTATACTACAAAGTTCATTATGGTATAGCTATTCCGACACCGGCCAACTGTTTGTTTATTAATAGGAGTAGCTATCTCTTACTTTTATTTCTAGATCTCTCCAGCGTTCCAATTCTACACGTTTCTAGATTATTCGTAACACTATTAAAGTTTTAAAAAAGTACGATTTCTGTGTGCACTACGCCATTAGTTCTGTTAATAAAATAAACGATACGGACGAAGTCACGGGTATTATCAAATATAGTATAATAATTTTAATAAATTAATTATATAAGTATAATCATTCTTAAATTCTCAAAACACAAAAACTTGTTTCAGCACATACCTAGTTCAATTTCCATTAAATAAACCAGTTTTGATAGTTGATACGCGTCAATGTCAACCATCTGCCAATTGTTATTTAGCGGTGAAATTGAACTATGTATGATTATAATATATTTTTTTAAAGTGAGTGAATAATCATACATCTTCTGTTTTCGTACCCTTTTGAGTGGATTTTATTTCAAAACTTATATGGGACAACCCTCGGGGTATATTACCTTCTATCCAACATAAGAATGATCAAAATCGGATTACTGTGTAAAAAGTTATACTTGGTTATACATTAAAATCAGTGAGTGAACAATCATCCCTTGTTTACGGGCCCTTATGTTTAGATTTTTTTTTATGATGATATATTTAATTTGATGGGACCACTCTCGGAGTATACCCATTCCAACAATAAAAAATATCAAAACTGAACTTCTCTGTAAAAAGTTATGTGGGGACTAACAAAAAAAAAAGTGAAGTGAGCTGTGAATTAGTTTAATTACTCTTTACGAATTAATTACTCTGTACGAATTGTTTCATGTTCTCTTGACCGTGTAACGCAAATACATGGTCAAGTTTTAATGCAACCGTGGCTTGCGTCACATGTCTCTAACTCTAGCCAAGCCTTGACTTGTCGGGATGTTCCCGCACCACTTAATCCACAGCCGAATAGATTTATCACTAAAATTAGCAAGAGATAGTAGACATTTAAATCAAACTATTACAATCCTCACAAAACCCGTTACAGCATAAACTATAATTTCATCTACTAAACCAATCTTGATACTTGGTACACTTTAATGTGATGGTTATCACTCATTGTAACTAACTCGGCGCTCTTGAACTTTGTCCAAAAATTCCCACCATCACTAAAAAAGCTCGAATGCGTTTGTTGTACTATATTTCAATGAGAAGCCCGAGTTTCTACGTACCCATGTTCTCTTGTGGATCCTGAAGAATTGCTTTAGTTCGGGAACATTTGGAGCGGTCAGGCCACGGATGGGTGACTTTGTTACATAGAACTTAAATGCATTTTAGTAGATTTCAGCCAACCGCTGAGCTTAAAAAATATTAAACACGGTCAGGGCCATGATAAGTTACCATCCATTCCAGACAGTTTATATTATAAACTAGCTGCATAATAAGAGTTTTTGGCGAATCCCACGAGATCATAAAAAAATTTAACGGGATAAAAAGGAGCCTATGTGCTATTCCAGGTCATTATCTACCCGTGTGCCAAATGTCATTAAAATCTGTTCAGTAGTTTTTGTGTGATTGAGTAACAAACATCCATCCAAACTGTATAATTAATAATGTAGATGTGAAACGTCTGTCTGTTACGCTTTTACGGCAAAACCACTGAACCGATTTGAATGAAATTTGGAGATATTTAAAGACTCGCTAACTATTATTTTTCCTAATAAAAATCAGTTTCATTATATTTATATTACAGCATAGGAAATATGACTATTATTCTGGCTTTTCTCATTTAAAAAGATACCACAAATATTTGATGCGCTTATCATTTGTGTGGCAGCGATAAACGGAGACTAGCTTAACCATAATAACTAGGTACCTAACACCCTTTAAGCCGGAGCACGGCAGTACCAAGCGCTGACACTATTGCGGCGGGAAAACCTAGACTGTGGCAGAAACCCCGGTCGATTGCAAAATTCTATCATCTATAGGTAAGATAGTAGATACAGGTTTGGTGTTAGTTCACCTCTTCCAAATCGCCTCGCAGGAGAGCGTATAGTCCATTCTACAAAAGTGGTCTGGACCACACAGGTACTGGCTTTATAACTATCCTGGCTTTAAGACTAACGGTACAACGTGGTACAAGCGTCTGTTCAAAGGACGTATTCATTTATGACGTCACAATAATGGCGGTCGAGTCGAGTACAATAAAATTATACGTGACATAATTTTGTGCATTATACTGTAATAAATTATTATGTTGGTATCTATGTGCAATTTGTAACAACTTTGTAGTACTCGCATTCCTACAAATAAACATTTTTCTTTTTTTTTTCTATTAAAAAACACCAAGCAATTACTCATTGTTAGCTCTGCGTGCGTTTACCTCCATGTGGGGTGTAATTATCTCGACTTCTTCGATTTCCTGTCAATGAATTCCGGACATGGAATATTGCCTTTTTTTTAACCAACGCGACACGTAGTCCATTTCCTATAATTCCTGTTTCCTATTTGTTTCTGTTGGTCGAGAAATTAGCGAACTACGCAATCGATGGGGTTTGGTGAAATAAAATCACTTCAGGGGTATGTGGCTTCTTATTCGGTACGATAAAATAGCACAACATGGCATATTTCGGTCTTTTCGCCACAAGCATTTGACATTTACAAGCATTTACTCATATGACTGACAACATTGCTGCTTTTTCGCCCAACACAGCGTCTTAGCATGAGTACATGGGGCACAATAAAAGTTTTGCATTTCTAGCTAATCGGAACTATTTGAATTTCGAAAGTTATATTTTTCAAACGTTGCAACCTTCTTAGTAATAAAAATAAAAAAAAACAATTGGCGGGAAATGATTTGTCAATTGTTTTTTTATCACACATCAAAGTTCTACGTACGCAACGAAAATGGAATTAAGTCGAAAAGATTTTAGAGCGATGATTTTTTATGATTTTAAAAATTTTCTTTCACCGCAAGACTGTGCCGCTCGTCTTCAAAATGCTCTGGGAGAGAAGCACCTTGTTTGAGCACCGTGAGGCCATGGTTTGCTGAATTTGAGAGGTCGAGTTTCTTTACATGACGAATTTCGTGAAGGGCGGCCTTCAACTGCCGTCAACGAAAATAATGTGGTTACTGTTAAGTGATTAATTGAATAAAACCCCCGGATTGCCTATGAGACAATTGTGTTGAGGTGTCTATGTGTGCGTTGCTCGAATATCACATGTATGTAGATTGACTACTGTTAGTCTCCAGTATGCTGTGGTGGAGTCACAAGAGGAGGCATATGTTCAGAGGACGTCCTATGGCTGATATGATGATGAGATGGTTATCTTGGAAAGAGATAACTATTGACAATAGACACCAAAGCACACAAAGAGCAACGTACCATTAACATAATGGTGCGTTGCTCTCTGTGTGGTGGGCTTGGAATGTCACATGTATAAGTTTACCGGCTACCTTACCCTCCAAATCTGAATACGACTGAAACAAGCGCCGACACTATTGTCACAGAATACTCAGAGACTAACAGAAGTCAATGTTACATATAAGTAATATTCGAGCATACCACACATAGACACCTCTCACGGACGCGATATCTCGGACTGGTGCGGAACAAACTGTCCCGAACCATTCCGAGATATCGCGTCCGTGAAAGGTGTCTATGTGTGCGTTGCTCGAATATCGCATGTATGTAGATTGAGTCTCCAGTATACTGTGCTATTGCGGTAGGAATAACCAAGGTGGTAGTACCAAACCCGGCCTAGGCGTTGCAGAACTCTTTCGACTACCACTTAGTAGTAATGACGTTAGTGATACGTATTAGTCTTTTCTTGCCTTTTGATGATGGTGCCTAACAGTAAGGTAGTTGATGTATTTTTCAAAACGGGGCCCGGACCAACTTATTTATTTGTGTAATTAATTTCTTTTATTGCTTTCAATATTTTATAAACCACAAACAAGCCTATTACAACCATAATTAGTTTTATAGATATTCAGAGGTTATTTATATTGCAAAAAAACTATTGTATTAAGGAGATAGTACAGCGCCATGATCTTCGTATCATAGGTATTCAAATATTTTTGTATCCTTGCCAATTACGTTTACGTGACATATTTTCGCAATTACTTTTTTCTAGAGTAATGATTGATTACTGCAGCACTTAGATCGTTCTGGTTTCTGAAACAGTAAAAGGGGTTTTAGACCGACACTATTGTTGAACTACTTTATTTTATTTATTAAATAAATATTTAACATTTAAACATAAACGAATCTAAAACTTAAAACTTTGTGTAATTGAAAACTAAGAAAAGTTGCAGCAGTATGAGATTCGTTCTCAATTTTCAAATAACATGTAACAATTGACTGTTGCCTCTAAGAAAATTTGGTCCTAGACTTTATTTCAATTAAATTTTTATAATTTGAAATATATCAATCATATTTGAGAACAGCCAAATAACAATATTGGCCGCATATATTTTAAATTATCTTTACAGCGTACGTCGCCCATCCTTCCGTTTGTACATTTTTAAACTATTATTACAAAAGAAAAAAAAATAATTATTACTAGAAATGCAAAAAACTACTTACGTCTACGTTTTTTTATTTTTTAATATAATGAATAAATGTCATCACGCAGACTGTCGTTATGTAGTGGGATCACTACATATCTCGCCAATCGACAAATTACGTTTTACTAGCGTGATAATAACGTGTACCCATCTAACGCATGGAATGTTAACTTACCACCACTAGACTGAGTGTTCAAAATAATTCCAAAAAACTTTCAATGATACGTTGAAACTTTCCCCGATCCAAGGTTTTAACCTAGAATTTTATGCTCTGAGTCAAATAGAGTGATAATTTGTAAGATATTCGTTCTATACTGCACAGTGCGCTTTAATTGAATACGTGCTCTTTACAGATAATGTAAAAAACCTACATAATCTGTAAAGAGTACAGCATTGTTTTATGTTCTATGGCTATAATATTTCCGTTTGAATTTAACATTTCGTTTTATTTTATATACAAATATTTAGCGCGCGCTTGTAGCGCTTATATCTCAAGTCATTTAATATGGCTTTAGCTCACTATATCGATGTTATATATGTGATGAAATAATAAAACATATTTCCCAATATTTTCATGAATTTCACTCTGGCAAAAAAAGCGACCAATTCTTCTATGCATAACAATTACGAAACCAAAACGACGACTATAAATTTCTAACTACAACTATTTATGTTTTTATAGCTTTTACGGAATATACTTTCTATACTATCCTGTTATGAACGATGCGTCGTCCATTACAGCGAACTTGATATCACTGGGAATGATAGTTCCATTATAAAATGCCATTGCTCCCGAGATCGGAATGAAATCTCAGCGATGAGTGTAGGTTTTTACTACGGAACTAAGTGGTTTTTATGACAGGATGGGATCTTCGGGATTGGAATTGAGATTCTGAAAAAGAGGATTATCGTTTAATATTATTTAGACTTTTTCATTAGTCTAGTAATAACAATTGATACGCGTGATTACATTGTATATGCATTTACCCCGTGTTGGTCCGGGCTCCCTTTGAAAAATAGACCAACTGCTATTCTGCCAGGCAGGTCGTAAGAGGCGGCCGATTGGCTATGCGAGTCAGTACTAATGTCGCAACTAGGTGGTAGAGATCAGCATTGTTTCGCCCGAGTCTGGTAACTCCGCTTACTTATTCCTACCGCAATAGCGCCAGTGCTCGACACCGTCGTGTTCCGGTTTGGAGGACATTAACATCTTTGGTGTCTATAGGCGATGTATACTCTTCACATCAGGCGACCCATTTGCTTGTTTGCTATCTCATAATATAAAAAAAACTCAGTTTTCCCACAAATTAATCACGAATTATCACTAAGTAGTTAATCAAGTTACTAAAACGATTCCGATGAGGATTGAGATTACACTGAACGTATAAATCTACGATTATTATGGACACATTCCGGTAGCAAACATATTTACTTTAAAACACTAACAAAATACCGAAAAAACAGCGTAGAAACCAGTTTTCATTTTTACGATTATTTTATGCCATAACGTAGAAAAATGTAACGTAAAAAGCCATTAGTGGTATACGCATAAATTTACATAAATATCATATTGTTTGTACAAATGTTCACATGTTATTAGTTCCCCGTCGGGTACACTCTAATAGCGAGATTAGCGTTCATTTGTTGCTCTCTAAACAGTTACGTGTTCTCATGAGTTCATCTGTTTTTGTATTCTCCGCTGTTAAGACTATAGATTTTCAATTCCTCTAAATCCTTATATTTTATAAAATCGAAGTTTTTAGAACGAAATTCCTTATCGCGCGTTGCGAAAGGGGGCTAGACGGAAAAAATTAAGACCAAAAGTTGTAACGACACTTTTTGCTATAGTTGTAAGCCGTGAGGCGTGCGCGTGTTTCTTTGTTTGTCTGTCTCTCTCTTTCTCTCTCATAGAAAGCAAGCCAGTTATTTTCGGTTCGTCTTTCTATTTCGCATTGAACAGTGTTGACACCTCTCAAGTTATTTTTATATCTTTTTTATTTAATTTTATAATTAAATAAAAATATATTTAATTATATAAAAGCTTATATTTTATCAAAGTAATTATTTTATGGGTATTGTTATGGGTAACAGACCACATGGTGTAAAATTAACAATTTTCTCAAAATCTGTCAAGTGTCTTAAGGTTTGCTTGCACCAAACTATTTAAACAGATTTTAAACGAGTCTAGTCTAGTGGTCCAGCGTTGGCGTTGACCACATGAGGTCCCAGGTTCGATTCCCGGGTCGGGCACATAAAAAAGTGTTTTTTTTTTTTCAGTTTTCTGAGAAACATAAAATTGCTCGGGATTGGAAAGTGCCCGGTAAGCGATAGGCTTGCCACCTATCACATTTGTGGGACCAAGTATCTTCGGCTAATCGTGGGTGCACTTGTTGTACCTCTGCCTACCACTTCAGGGATATGGGCGTGAAGATACTTTTATTTTAAACGAGTTTACCAACATCAAAAGTCATTTAAAAAGTATTTAAATAGTTTGTCCTAAACGTTTAACACAAAAAATATCCGTATAATTGCCGATATCTATATAAAACTCGTCGCATTACTACAAAGGTCATTTAATTGTGTTTCTAGTACAAATATAATTTAATAGCGATAATTAAAAATGATAATGGGTATTGTCTGCTGTTTTCCCGCCTTTTATAGCGGACCTTGGTCGTACTGAGACGACAATGGTGAAAGCTAATTTAGATCTGAACGACCTGACAGGTAGTTATATTATTATGCTTGGCAAACAATACTAAAGTAGTAAATATAATAATCATTATAATTCATTTTAACTGACTGTGCTAGAAGGAGGGTTATGTTTTTGAGTGTACCTAATATAGCTAATAGAGTATAGACAATAAGTGCTATCCGCGTGGCTCTCAATTATTATATAGATTCAAACGTTATTTTGTAAAAATCTATAATTCCAAGAAGAAATTAAGGTATTTATTTTCAAAATTTCCGTAATATTTTATATGTAACTGCTTTAATGCAACGGAAAAGGTAGTGTATTAAATGGGCTAAATGCACACAAGGTCTGAAAATCAGAAGAGACCCAAGCGGCACAATAATCCACCCACATCCACTAGGCATGGATCATTTAACAGTTAACATATTACATTTCGTACTAAATTTTTTTAACAATTAACAACTGTTATTTATATTAGCAAATACTGTTAAAAGTAGTTTTTACGCATCACTAAAATTTAAGAGAACGTTTTTTTGCTCGCTAGCTTGATTTATGATAATACTATTATTAAAAATATTTCGAGACACCGTGATAATAATAACTATTAAAAGTTATCAAAACTATTCTAGAGGACCTTTTTTTGGTAGCTAGGTTTATACTGCTTCTAATACTTACTATATATATATATATATATATATATATATATATATATATATATATATATATATATATATATATATATAATATAACATAAATAAACAACTGTTAAATATTAATTAACTTTAACAACATAACAGTTAATCTGATTTAACAATAATTTCCATGCCTAACATCCACCACACTTTTACCCACGTCAATAACAAAGACGCACAAATTATGTAGTCAACGCACGTTTCACTTCGTAGCCGAAACATTTTCAGGAGAATCGAATAGCGCTTCACTCTGTAAGAATGAAGCTTTCATAATTAATGCTTCACCCTTTATATTTTCAAAAAAAATTAAAATATTTGCAAATTTAACACCTTAATTTATTCTCAAGTATTACACGGACACCACTCGGACAATGCAGTGGTTAAATTTTATTAATTGCTAAATTAGTAACTTCGACATGACTGTAAATGGACGCTGAACCTCGTAAGTAGAAAATAAAAAAAAAATCAAAAAAAGTATCTTCACGCCCGTATCCCCGAATAGGTAGGCAGAGGTACAACAAGTGCACCCACGATTAGCCGAAGATACTTAAGTCCCACAATGTGATAGGTGGCCAGCCTATCGCCAACCGGGCACTTTCCAATCCCGGGCAATATTGGTTTTTATCAGAAAACTGAAAAAACACATTTTCTTAATTGCCCGACCTGCGAATTGAACCCGGGACCTCAAGTGGTCAACTCCGACACCGGACCACTAGACCACAGAGGCGATAAGTAGAAAATGATTATCGAATACAATTAAAATAATGACTGTTATTAATGAAGCTACGTAATACATGGGGATTGTAAGCACCGGTTTGTAATCCTATTAATTTAAAAGTTTCCGCTGTTTGGAACATCCTTTTTAATACAATATGATGTAGCTTTTTAAGGATGGCCTTTCAACAGCCTCGACGTTAGCAAAGATCATTTGTAAGTAAGTAGAGGGTAGAGCGGCATCAAAAAAATCACACCTTCGGCAGTAAGAAAAGTGTCTGTAGGGTAACGAATGAATGCAGCGTTAGGGATTTTTTTCTGAATATTTTTTTTGAATTTGAAAATGAATTTTTATATCAGTAGATAGTAAACAAGTAGATGGCTCTCCTGATGGAAAGTGAAAACCACCGCCTGTAGACACCAAAGATGTAAATCGTGCTTTGCTATCAATGTTATCAAACAATGCAGAGCTTTACCATCTAATAGCCACGATGGTAGTGATTCACATAGCCAATAGTTCGCCTCTTACGAACTGCCTGGCAGAACGCCAGACAGTTAATTCTTCAAAGGGAGCCCGGACCAACACAGGGAAATTACTTAAAAGCACAGTTTTAAGTCACTATGCCTATCCTTCTATGTATAATTAGGTACGTGCTTGTCAAAAAGTGTGTAAGGCATGAAAGTAGAACCATCGCGGTCGAGATGATATAACTACGGAAAATTTGTGGCGTAACACTCACGGACCGCGTTCGTAATACTGCAGCGAGAGAGAGGTTATGCCTGAAAGAAAGTATCGGTGTAAAGGTGAGAAGCGCATGCACCAATGGTGAAGAACGAATGGCAGATGAAAGGTTAAGGCTGCGCCGAGCTAATTACGAATTAAATGCGTTCAGTAGATCTCTTGCTATATCGTTATTATTAAAGATTTAGCTATGCAATTTATAAGTAAGATACTATAGCATCACGCCATAAATTACACAACTTGGAAACATGCTAATATTTTGTAGTTTCATCGATAGAAAAAAGTTCAAGGTTACCTCTGAACAAAAAGTAAAACCCTCAGTATGGTGTAAATACTTAATGGAAGGTCATCATATTTTAAATAGGAGCAAAATAACATGTTTTCTATAACTTATACACTATATATTTTTAAAATATGTACAAAATTTAATGATAATATAAAGAAAATGATGTGGTGTCGCGGGACACCAGGTAGGAACGAACTTCCTTCGGCTAAACGGCACTACTCGCTTGTGTACGCGACTGTCGCGCCTGCGCACGTCTCATTTAACGCTTTTATTCCACGCATTTTTCTTACGGTTTTACTATCACATTTTTTTCAGTTCGGTCGCGCAGCAAAATCCCTATCCCCTCCAAGCCTGCCGTAAGGAACTTCGTTCCAAAAAAGAAATATCAAAATCCGCACTCGTATCGCCCATCCTAGTCAGAACCAATACGCTTCCTCCCCGTCCTGTAGAAGGCCAAAATATAGATTTTCCCAAGACATCTCGGTACCCTCTTAACAAAATAGATATATATACAAAGCGAATGTGGAAGGATGTAGGAACCAGGGAAGATCAAAACTGACATGTGACATGCCACGTCCGGATTGATCGGGTGTCGTATAAAGTTGTGTCAAGGGCTTTCGCAAGGCAAATCTGCGTGGCTCATGACATATGGCACACCGCACACGGCTACCTCTGCTTACCCTTTATGTGTAGAGGATCTTGCGCGACGCATATATATCTATTATCTATTACATATAATAAAATTGTAGAAAAGTCAAAACTGTACATTGAATATTTTTTTAAAAGAATACTTGGGGCGTGATCTACAATCGATATCGAAGCCAAAAATATTTTTTGTTTTTAGAATTTTTGTCTGTTTGTCTGTTTATCTGTTTGTCTGTATGTATGTCCGGGGTAAACTCAAAAAGTACTGCATGGATTTACTTCAAATTTTGCATGAATATTACTAACAGGTCGGGTCAACATATAGGCTACATATTATCACGCTATCACCTACTGGGGAGGTGCAGTGCGGAGTAAACGAAGTCCGCGCGGACGAAGTCGTAGGCAACAGCTAGTAACAAATAGTAACGTCGTCACACTGGCGGAAGGCGCTTTTTTGTTTATTTTTTTTTGCAATTATTACACGATTACAGTATTTAATACAACGAAATAGTCATTTGTTTTACACCTGCTTATAATAAATTATAATAAATATATTTATTACAGGTTCACCTGTTCGAACTACACTACCTACTATATTTAAATCTACAATGTCTGTCTGTATATTCATTTTTTGTCAAATTTCATAAAAGATATTCGTTTTATGATTCACAGACATCAATTTTAGTTATTTGAAATTTTTTGACAGAATATATGTAAAATGAATAACTTAAACGATCTTGATGGAAATTAGTATCGGCACCTACAGTGATATGCGCAAATGATTAGTCATACATTTTATAAATAAAAATATTATATTATTACCTCTGTGGTCTAGTGGTCCGGTGTTGGAGTTGACACTTGCGCACATGAGGTCCCGGGTTCGTTTCGGGTGCGAGACGTTGCGGAACTCTACCACCTAGTAGTCACAATGGTAGTGACACGTATAGCCAATAAGCCGCCTTTTACGACCTGCCTGGCAGAATGGCAGTTAGTCTATTGTTTAAAGGAGCCCGGACCAACACGGGGGAAAATAATTGTATTACTAAAAATTTGCTAAGTAAATATATTTTAAACTTCACATCATACTATTTGTAATATTGTACCAGTGCATTGTCTGAAGTAGGAACGCTACATTATGTATAACATCTAAGAATCAATTATATGGTCAAAGAACGCTGCCAAAGCGTAGGTGTGTAAAATCGATCGTATGACGCACTTTCCTAGGTAAACGTACTAATGATATGTTACTATGGAAGAAATGTTATTCCTATGCAATGAAATAAAAGTGAAGAATCCAATCGAATGCCATCAACCGCGTTTCGTTCGGCCAAGCCGTCCAAAAGTTATCAGATGTTTACATACACACATACACATTACACACGCACACGCATACATACAGACATACAGACGTCATCTTGAAAATATTCAGAAAAGGTTCCTAGGACCTCAAAACGTGGAGATCTGGTGAAAATTCGATTTTCGAAAATCGGGGCAAAATCAGTAACTTCCTTATCTACATACGTAGCGGGAAGTTAAAAAGAATACCTAAATCGCTAATTTTTCATACCACATTCAGCATAATAACATTCAGAAACTAGTAGATACATCATCAGTCATCACACATGCAAAGAATATAGAGTTCACACGGAACTGTACACTTTTGTTATACCCTGTTTAAGTGTGACCGAGGTTCACACGTTCGCTGCTAGCCCATTGAAAACTTATTCACAGCCGCGACGTGAAAATTTTATATCGTTGGTTCAAATAACTTAATGACTATTTCATTAATTTATTAGCATTATTTAAGCGTAATAGCATACACACACATACACACATATATACGCAAAACACAAACACATATATACACACACTCACACTCACACTATTGAGATTATAATTTCACGAGTATCAAATTAATCGTCGAGTATTAAGAAGTAAACTCAATTAATAATTTTGACTGGCTTTACATGATGCTATTATATATAGCTAGATTTGATGCTAGTAAAGTTATTTTTGAATGAATAAATCGTTCAAAATTAATATTACTAGCATAAATAAAAGAGTTTTAAGGAGAAATGTACTTAATCTAAATAAATAATTTTGTAAGACAAATAAAGTTTTTTTTTCTCTTATTTTGGGCTAGCTTGAAGAAATTTCTTTAGAGATAAGCTTGCCTTTTATACTAATTTTGTCTTTATGTTTACTTTTGTTATTCGTGTGCAATAAACGGTTAAAATAAATAAATTTGAATTATTGGCACCCAGCAAATATTCACGTATCCGAATCCGAATTGCATCATATACATTTAACATATATCCGTGAGCATAGCTAATCAGTTACTACGTGGAAAACCCGCATCTAATCGATTTTACTGTGAAGTTCAAAGGCGAGGGGACGTATCGCTATCTGTGATCTAATATTCAGTTAGTTCTACTTCAAATAAAGCTACCATTAGACCAAATATATTCACGCTTTGGCGTTTGTGCGAACCCGTCTTTTACTTCTGATTGGCTTTATTTGAAGGATAGACAATCTGCCTTCTTACCAGGCAGTTCGTAAAATTTACAATTGGTCATAAATGTTGCTACCATATTAACTAAATTGTTGTAGAGCTCTGCAACGTCTCGCCTGGCTTTATTACCACCGCCTTACCAATTTCTGCCGTAATAACATCAAAAGTTGTTAAGGCGAGGTATTTCGACGCGCGTCAATTCTATATAAAATGGGTGGCGCGGTATGTTCTGAAACCGCTGAGAAACGTGTTAATTTTCGGGTAAATAAATATAGGACATCAGCTGGAAACTAAAATTTAGCACATTCTTTTTTGTATTTACAACTAAATATCACCATATAAAAATCATGTGGAAGATTAGAAATATAATTAACAAATTTTTTTAAATTATATTTCTAATCTTCCTAAAATAATTGTTTTAGAGATTTTTTTAGCCTGTTTTCAAAATTTTATATGATCGAGTAAAGTACATTCTATCATGTAATGAGTTAGCACATTCTTTAGATAATATCTTCAGGTATATCGTGTCATTTTTGTAAAATTGTTATTTAACAATCAATACAAAAAACGTGATTTAACAAACCAGTTTTTTCCCGTTTGTCGCGATGCCTCGCCTTAATGTCGTGTTCCGGTTTGGTTGGTGAGGCGGTAAACTAAAGCAAGTGGCATATAACAACTTTGCTACACGTGTAGCAACACAAAGTAATAAGTATTTTATGCCATATATATTTTCCCCGTGTTGGTCCTGGGCTCCTTTGAAGAATAGACCAACTGCCGTTCTGCCAAGCAGGTCGTAAAAGGCGACTGAGTTGCTATGCGTGTCACTACCATCGTGACTACTAGGTGATAGAGTTCTGCATCGGCTCGACCGGTTCTGGTACCACCGCCTTGCCTATTCCTGCCGCAATAGCGTCAGTGCTAGTTACGTCGTGTTCCGGTTTGGAGGGTAAGGTAGCCGGTAAAGTTATGCATGTGGCATTAGACCTCGCCACAAGAGAGCAACGCACCATTAACATCTTTGATGTCTTTAGGCGATGGTGACTTTCCATCAGGAGACCCATCTGCTTGTTTGCTATCTTTTGATATATATAAAAAAAGACCACATTCTACAACAAGCAACAACTACTACGTAGAACACTAATTTTAAATCGATTTTACTTTAAGTTCAAAAGCGAAGGGCAGCGTCGCAACTTGCTTTTGCGCACCCACTACGAACTTATGTATACGTTCGTACATTATATATAACTAGCTGTTGCCAGCGACTTCGTCCGCGCGGACTCCGTTTACTCCGCACAGCTCCTCCCCCGTAGGTGATAGCGTGATAATATGTAGCCTATATGTTGACCCGACCTGTTAGTAATATTCATGCAAAATTTGAAGTGAATCCATGCAGTACTTTTTGAGTTTACCGCGGACATACATACAGACAAACAGACAGACAAACAGACAAAAATTCTAAAAACTATATTTTTGGCTTCGATATCGATTATAGATCACGCCCCAAGTATTCTTTTAAAAAAATATTCAATGTACAGTTTTGACTTTCCTACGATTTTATTATATGTATAGATGTGGAAGAAACCCCGTCAAATCATTGCTTAGTAACCTAATGCAACATATATATTATAAGCTGTTTTGCGGATACAGGTAAATTTTCGATAATCCAAATAACAAAAAAATAATCTTAAATGATATTTCAAATACATATTACTATGGCAACACGAAACGCCGGACAAAAATAACGACAGATTCAAGCGACTACGCATGCCTGTTTGGAGGGTAAGGTAGCCGGTAAACTTATGCACGTGTCATTAAGACCCGTCATTAGGATATCAACGGCCAAGGCACCATTAACATTTTGGTGTCTATAGGCGATTAGATTATTATCGCGCGTTGTGAAGGGGGCTAGACGGAAAAAAATCTTACGAAAAGTTGTCACGACACTTTTTGCTATAGTAAGCTATTGTAAGCTGTGCGGCGTGCGCATGTTTCTCTCTCTCTTTTATAGAAAGCAAGCCAGATATTTTATAAGTAACTTTATATTTATTGCAAATAAAGAAATTATTATTATTATTATTATTATTATTACATTATATTTGTTAATAATAAAAAAAATATTATTATAACTTAAAAAAAAATTACAATTCCTTCACTAATTAATCGAAAGGAACTTCGTTCCATCCGGGTGTCCCTTGACACCTCTTAAGTTTTTATATGATTGTGTATACCTATATATAAACGATCCATCAGGCTTTCGACATGCCCGAACCAACAGTTTTCTTATTTCTACACCGTCAGTTTGAAACCCAACCTCAATCTCATTTCAGCATTGCAAACGCGATTTCCGAGTGTTGCGCCATGAATTTCCGTCGCGCTTCATCTCGCCCATTAGACTATCTCCTAGCATTAGTTATTATATTAACAGAAGAGCTCTCTATTTTGTGCTATAAAATTTATGTAAAATTCCAAACTAATATAAAGTCTGTCTATCTGGTACGTTTTAATGGCTAGGTGGTAGAGTTCCGCAACGTTTCGACTGGGTATTTGGTACCACCGGCTTACCTATTCCGGCCACAATACCATCAATGCTTGTCATTGTCGTGTTCCGGTTTGGAGGATAAGGATAATAGATTTATGCATGTGGCACTGCCATACCGTCACACGGATAGCAACGCACCATTGACATCTTTGGTGTCTATATGCGATGGTTTCTCTTTCCACCAGGATAACCATCTGCATATTTGCTATGTACAATGATGATTGATGATACAAACAAAACGCTGACCTCTTTTTGATTAAATTTCGCAAGAGATAGTTGGAAACCCCTAAGGGATCTATACCAATTACTAATCTATAGTTATTAATATTAATATTATAAATAAATACGAAAGTTTGGATGTTTGGATGGATGGATGTTTGTTAATCAAACTCCCAAAAACTGCTAATCGGATTTAAATGAATTTTAGCACACAGGTAAATAATGACCTGGAATAGCACGTGGGCTACTTTTGATCCCGGAAAAATGAATTGTTCCCACGGGATTCACCAAAAACTTTTATGATGTTAGGCTGCAGGGCGCAGCTAGTATTTTAAATGGGAAGGTTTGTAAAGATGAATGGAAGGATATTTATTTGTCTTTTACGCAAAACCAGCAGAACCAGTTGGGTCGAAATTTGGCACACATGTAGATAACGACCTGGAATATCGCATCTAGAATACTTTTTATCCCGGAAAAGTAAGTTGTTCTCTTGTGATTCATCAACAACTTTATGATGCAGCAGGCTGCAAGATGCAGCTAGTACCTACTTAATATTACAAATGCGAAAGCCTGTCTGTTACCGATTTTTATGAAATTCCGCATAGGCGATAGTAAAATATCTAGGGTCAAAACTAACTTTTTCGAAAATCAATCTCTAAGGGGCTGAAGTAGGGGATGAAAGTTTGTATTAAAAACTATATCGTCGTCATGTTAATCTACACGCGGTTATAGCTGCGCGGGAAGGAGGCCGTCCGTTAATCACGTGATGTTTTTTTTGGCATTTTTAAACCCCCCTCCTCCTTGGTGATGTTTAAGACTACACCCCCCCCCCCACCCTATTTCACGTGTATTTTTTAGTACATACAAAGAATCTTATTTTTTCGGTTTTCACTTTCATTAGTAATCAGCGTCTAGTTATTCACTTTTACTATGCTGAATACTAATCACTCGCACCGATCAACGGCTGTCTTCGCGTGTTTTTTCTTAATACTAAGCACCTGCATTAACCACTTGCACTCGCACTACACAAAGTGAAAACAGTACTTAATGTACAGTGTCCTCGAACCACGGATTAGAAAAACTTTCAACACCAATAACTGGATAAGTATCTGGCAAATAAATACACGTGATATATTACTACACCCCCCTTCCCATCCTTGTGATATTTCGTGATTTTTTATGGACCCCTCCCTCCCCCTTTCAAGCCTCACGTGATTAATGGACGACCTCTAAGCTAGTCAAAAATTCATAAACGAATCATAGAAAGTCCTACATAATTACTGACTTGTGGAGAAGGTTAAAATTACAATTGCAAATATCGTTTGACCCAGATAGACGATATAAATTCAGTATAAAGTTATAAATGGAGTAACACAATGATAAAGTTATCATATATATTATGTAAATAAATACAGCACTTGTTATGTTAATGATCTAAACATATGAGTATCTTTTGTAACATTATATCATACTGTCTTATAGTCTAGTTAGAGAATATAATGTTCAGATCATGAGTTCTAGGGTTCAATTTCCGAGTCAGGCATGAATGTTTTGTCGGGGTGTTTTGTGTGATTTTTCAGGGCTATCCTGAAAATTGGAATATCAGTACCAAACCGAAGTCTAGTGTTTTTGAAGAAGGAGAAATCGAGCAGAATTACTTACCTGATGATAAGTAATCACCACCGGCAGTAGACAGCCCTAATACCAGAGATCTTACGGTTGCATTTCCGATATTTTAAGAATGAATAAGCTCTTTTCTAGAAGGTCTCCGAGTCGAATCCGTTCGGTAACACTCTCTTAGGTAATAGATTACACAAAGAAGTAGTGCGAGGCAAAAGAGTGCTAAGAGAATCGCATTATCGGTTCCATCGGTTAAAACAATCCACCAGTTGAGGTTGCAACAATCCACCCAGCAGAAACCATCGATTTTGAAATTCGGTCTCCATGGTAATGAGGGTGAAATTTTAGAATTTTATGGTTAAGCAAGGATTTAAAACGTTAAATATCGATTTGTTTGCGCGTTTCATGCTGTTTCCTGATAACCAATCACGAAACAGCATGAAACGCGCAAACATATCTAAATTAAAACGTTTTAAATCCTTGGTTAGAACTCCCTGATTTCGGATGTGCACGTTAAACCGCTTGTCCCGGTTATAGCGGCAGTCGTTATCATGTTCGACGATCAGAGTACGACGATGGTTAAACCATCCATCTCGTCAATCGATACATCGGTGAATCGCGGTGAACCGGAACGTTTATTGACGTTACGTGCACTACCTACCGCGCAAAGAAACCAGACTAACAGTATTTTCACGCCCATATCCCCGAAGAAGTATAGTAGAGGTACAATTAGTGCACCCACGATTAGACAAAGATACCAATGTGATAGGTGGCAAGCGTGTCACAACTAGCAAATGGACACTCATTCAATTCCGAACAGCATTTTATATATAAGAAAACTGAAAAAACACATTTTTGATTTGCCTGACCTGGGAACTGAACCCGAGACTTCTAGTGGTCAACTCTGACTAAGGACCACTAAACCACAGAGGCGATAAATCAGTGAACTTAATTCATATATTTTTTTTATATGCGGCAACGGTATTCACCAGACTTGTCAAGTTGTCACCAATTGATCCCCGTTGGACTATATCCTTTTAGAAATTAGACCGTCTGCCTCCCAGACACGCAGGGGTAGAAGAGAAATGTTTATGGCACAAAATAAATAAGTACAGTAGTTAAACTCATGTATGTACTATACTTTTCATACCTATGCTAGGCGGTCACGCTGGTGTTATCAACTTTGGCTTATGCACAAAAAACTGGTCTGTATCTACATATTCGATTTACTGTTGAGAATGAAACGAAAAGATTGGAAATGTAAACCAATAATATTGAAATAATTTAAGGTGTTTTTATATATACAATACAAGCACAAATAACTTTGGTACTCACGCTTACACTATTTCCAACCATTCCAAAATATCGCATCCGTAAGAGGTATCTATGAGTTATTTTGTGAATATGGTGTGCACAGAACAACTGTGATTACAACAACATACCTTAAGTCGCATCTTCATTTACTTGTGATACTAGTATTCCTCTACTTGGTCCGGGCCTCCTCCTAAGAATAGACCATCTGACATTTTGCCAAGCAGTTTGTAAAAGGCAAATGATTGGCCAGATGTGTCACTACCATTGTGATGACTAGGTAGTAGAATTCCAAAACATCTTGTCCGGGTTTGATACCACCACCACAATGTTTTTCACTGTTGTGTTTTGGTTCGGATGGTAAGGTAGCTGGTAAATTTTTACAAGCATTGCTACCATTCCACCAAATGTTAACAACTCATGTAAAAGTTCACCAGCTCATTAACATCTTTGGTGTCTATAGTTCACAATTAACATCTTTGGTGTCTATAGCGATGGGTATTATATTGAAAAAAAAATCTAGTATGAAACACTGTTGTCTGATCATAGGAGAATTGAGAGCCATGGTAAATTAATGAGTTAAACCTATAAGTCTAACGGCCGGCTTCTGAAATGCAAATTAATTTTAACAAGCAATTAGTTAATATCTGTTTAACAGATTATTTGCTTGTAAAAAATATGTAAACACAACTTAATTGCTTGTTAAAATTAAATTGCATTTAAGAAATCGGCCGTCAGAGGCCATCCATATCCATAAATTACGTCATACGTTAAGGGGGAGGGTGGGGGTCGCCGAAGTGTGACATTATGTGGCAAGGGGTAGAGAGGGGTTCCAAATTTTGTGACATCACATTCTTTCAAAATATACTATTTTATATCTAAGTATTACAACACTAAACTTATAAAGCTACCTGTATTAATAAAAAAACTAAACAAATGAGATCATTATGCCAATGTAAAATTTTAAAATATGTGACGTCACACTAGGAAGGGGGGTGTCACAAATGTGACCAGCTGGGACAAAGACAGGGGGGGGGGTCAAAAAATCATGAATTTCGTGTGACGTAATTTATGGATGGCCCCTAAGTAACATTATACAAAGTATGTAATTGTTATGTATGCCGATTATTAATCAAATATTAGAGGTTTCTTTTTCATAGTCAATTCCAATTTATTATATCATATACTAGCTAATACTCGTGAATTTGTTCGCATGATCCAAAATCATTACTTCCTTTAGCTAACTCGGGTAAAAAGTAGGTTATGTCCTGCTCTATAAACTCCTGTGTTTCAGTAAAAGTTCCATCAAAATAGATCCATTCGTTCCAGATATTACTGAATATAAACAGACACTTCAATTTTTCTTTATATGTATAGATGAAGACAAATTGTGAAAGGGGGTTTTGAAACTCAGAAGGCGTTATTTGTGTCAAGATTTAACTCCTTGAGCATTTCCTTACCTAAATACATTTTAATGTTGCTTTTAGTCGTGACATCTAATAGAGCCTCATTATCATCCAATGGTCTGATGATTTTATTACAAATGCACAGTTAATTAATTATTGCTCATCATTGTAACAATCATTGAAAAAAATTACATGATTCATCGGGGGCATTTTAACTGAAGTTAAAATATATATTGCCTCAATGGTTTAGCAGTTCTAGCTTCAATAACATACATCAAGGTCTGAATTTAAATTCTAAGTCAAGTAACTTATTCTAAAATAGCTGTGTCCGTGACTTTGTGGGGAATGATTTCTAAAATAAAAGTAGCTTAAGTTGCTCCTTATTACATCAGCTACTTGCCAGTAAAAGTTACATTAAAATTGGTCTGGCCATTTCAGAGATTAACCGGAACAGATGGATTGACATAAATTGTAAAAAATGCTAATTTGAAATACACCGTATGTACCACCTATACGTCCATATGCATTTAGTAAAAAGTAGTTATTTTAATATTACAAACACACACAAAAAATTTATTTATTTGCATAGATTAAAATATTTAAATATGTTTTTCTGGAAAGAATAACTTGCCCGAGACTAATTATGTGCAGATTTATCGATGGATTGACCACTATCACATCATGGAACTTATAACTGTTAGCTAATTGTGGATATTAACAAACCTTTCCTATTTCTTTGGGTATGTAGATTATGGGTATATCTTTTAATTAGAAGAATCATCTAATTATTGTAGCAAATAAATTCTCTGCATGTAATAAAGAAACAAACATCCAAGATCAGAAGATCCGGTGGATGAAACTCAGCGGGCTTATCTTTTTTCTCTATTTTATAAACTTGTTACTAATATTACTAATATATAGGAAATATTTCACATCACAAAACTTATTTTTATAATTACATATGTGCCGGATATGCTTAGATGAAGGAAACTACAACTAGATATGAAACAACTGAGAGAAAACAGTGTTATTTCGTCCTGAGTAATGGTGGACTTAAGAACAGCTGTTTACTGTCTACATAACAATTGATAAATTATATTGCAATTGGGCATGTTAATTTAACAATTGGTTTTTATTTTAGATTTAAGGTACACATTAAAATTATAGATAAATACGAATAAACCCTCAAAACAGTTTAATAATTTGTAAACAAAGGGTTACTTGACATTTAACATACATTGACAGTATATTTTAGTAATGGCGTATTGGCGGCAAGATGTTGAAGGTGACATTATTTTCTTAAATGATTTGAAATTAGAGAACTGACAAACTTTTTGCAGCTTTGTCTATTATGAAAATTCTAACTTGTTAGACAGAGATAAGCCCATTTTTATATGTTCAGTGTTGGAAAACATGCAATTTTATAATGTTGATTATTTGTGGAAATTAATACCAAGTCCTTATTCCTTTTCGTGTCCGCTTGTCAAAGTGGATATGTCGATTAACAATGCTTTTATTTCTTAATACTTTTGGCTAGTAATTAATGGAAATATTGGCACTTGCACCTTTGTCACAATCTAGTAGTAGTAACAATGGTAGTGACATATATAGCCTTCACGACTTGCCTGGCAGAATGGAAGTTGATTTATTCTTCAAAGGAGCCTGGACCAATACGGGGGAAAAATAATTATGCCTGTTCTCTTTAAATATGGTAGGCAGAGTAAACCAAATATCCTTATTTAATATGATTTGGCAGACAATGTGATGAACCCCATCACTGTAACTGCCAAATTTGAAAATTAATGTTTAAGAATTTACTTTTTTTTTAAGAATTAACTGAGACCAACAGCATTAAGTATGTAATTTTCTTAGGCATGGGGTGTAAAGATACTGCCACTAAGCTTTTAAGTTGCTATTACAATGTTTCTAGTTTGTGCAACTTTCTGGTGCATTTACAATTAGCTGACTGTGTGCCATTCTATGTTGTTATATAGGAGCCAGGGCAACATTTTTGCTTTTTTATGGCATGGGTGTTAACAACTGCCAACCAGGTGCTACTTTACTGGTATTTCTTAAAAGTCAACTTTCCAAGTTATATAATGACCAAGGATTAGATTCCAGGACATCATGTGTCTGTACAAATATCACCCTTAGACCACAGCAATTACAGACTATAAATTATTTTCAGAAATTACATACAATATAGGGATCTACCCCGAAAGCAATTAGGGGTGAAGATATTTATGTACGAATGTATGTACAATACATACAATGTTCAAGCATTCAAAGTGTATCATTTGTTTATTTTTTTTTAATTAAAGGATATCATTATAGAGAGTACTTAATAAAAAATTATAAAATGAAAACTCAATTTAAGTTACTTACTCAATTTGTTTTAAAGTTTTAATTTGAATAATAACAGTAAAATTAAAACGATCCCTATGTTGATGAACTTTCAATATTACTGTGAAGATTCAGCATTTAAAGAACTTGGCAAGAATTATAACATTGTAATTAGTCATAAAACCTTGGAATTTGCTAAAATATGATAACACACACACACACACACACAATGTAATGTACCTGTATATTTTTCTAGAATCTAGATAGAAGGTTAACATTTCCTCCCCAAATCGTTCCATCACAGAGGTGAAATGCAGGTAATAGGATCTACCATAATTTCATCAACAATATTATTATTAAAAAGAGAAAACATTTCTATTTTTGAAATTATGTTTGTTTGTAACAAATAGACTCAAACTACTGGAGTGATCTAAAAATTATTTTACCATTCTAAAGTTACAATATCCAGGACTGAAACAGGCTACATATTTTTCCCTAACTGATCAAAAAGTGACCTAATCACGCGAACGAAGTAGTGAATAACAGCTAGTATTTCATGATGTAGTAATTACATCTGTTGCAATTACTACATAATGAGATACTAGCTGTTATTCGGCTTACAAATATTTCGTAATGATAAAGTTACAGGTTGTATTTTATCATTTACGTAAATAAGTAAACACAAAACCAGTAGGTAACAAAAACAAACTGCGCAAGGTCAAAGACTGATGAAAAATTAGGCAAATGAAAACTAAACATGCAAGCTATTAAGTATATACATAACGCTATTATCTTTATTATCGTAGTTCTAGTTTAATCAAATATTGTAGTTTATAATCTACGCTTGATAAGAATAGAATTTAGGTGAGAAATGTTACGGGTACTCCGCAATTCATTGTGGTATATTTGGTACCTACCTGCTATTCTCAAAACAGCGCGGTCAGCCGGGTCCAACTGCAGAATAGACAAAGGCTTGTCCTTCGCCCATTCTTTCAAGCTGAAATCGTTTTCAAATTCCATGTTTTTGTCATCCAAAACAAGTAATCTCGCGCGAACTCTCGCACATAATTGAATCAGTCCCACCGCACTACACTAGCTACGAATTAAACACATTTTAACTTATTGATAGCATTACACGTTAATTTAAAGTAAGTAAAACGTTATTCTCATTATAAAATAAAAATCAATAAACGCTGTACAAAACTCACGAAAGATACGGCTGAGCGTATCTGAATAACTTGAAAACTCAGTTAACTCACTATTTAATATTTAACTAAGCACAAGAATTCAATATTGGTCTATAATAACTCAACACGTAAATAAAAATCCAGCAGGACGGACTAAATACAAATTGATTAGGTTAGTAAACAATAATAGTTGTCATACACCGGACCGGCGGGCAGACATGATGCGACTGTCTAGTTCAGGACAAAGCCGCACGGCGCTGTAAACGCTCAGCTGTTTCTGCGCACACTCACATTTGTTATAGTCCAATTTAATTAAAACGCATATTATTTCATTGCGAATTCTAAGATATTGATCTGCTTTTTAATTTTTATGCATTTTAAGACATTTATCAAAACAGCTCCATCTGCTAGCTTTAAAATGAATCAAATTAACGAATTGCTTGTGAACAGTGTTCCCATACGTCAAATTTTTATTTCGATGTTTCGTAACTACGAACGAATAAGCAGCGAACTCCACCAACAGCGAAAAATATTTGAGTTCGCTGCGTATAAGCACAACAATAGCTAGTAATAAAATTAAAAAATAATACTCGCTGTACAGCGTGAGGGTATTTTTTACTATATATTTTACGCTTTAAAATATAGTATAAATAGATGTGCAATTCTAACTAGTCATATTATTAAGCAATAGTTAGTTTATTCGAGTTTATGCGACACGCTTTCAAGGATTAACTACTAAACAAGTTTTGCACACACACTATCAACAGTACAGCTTATAGTACAGTATATACTTTATATAGGATACCTATTATTTTGAAAAACCAGCCTTATACTAATTTTAGATAGTTGGGTAGCTCTAGAAAGACAGATCTAAATGAACTAGCTCTTTGACTTTTATCTAGATCTCAATTAGTGCAGTTAATACTCATCAATCGGCTAGCGATTAAACAAATCATGTGATTCACTGAATCGTTAGCCAGTCGGTCGTGGCCATTAGCACTAGTTTATAAGTTTGTTAGTTTTACGTCCTACATTATAAATTTACAACTACCACAAAAAACACTTAACGCTTCAAAAACTCATAACGTCTTATCTATAAGCAATTCTAAACACTTCAGCGCTACAGTTAACTCTGTACCAGACAAAGTTTTAAACTGTTATGGTATGCTTAGCTATATCGTGCTACGAGGAAATTTCGTGTTACGATGTGATCGGGTTATCGCGGACTCATCGCTAAGGGGTTTAGCACGTCACTGCAGCCCGCAGGTGATGTTTGTGTGGCTCACGACAAAGAAACAATAATATAATTAGGTACGTTGAATAATATTAATAGAAAAATGTAATTTACCCGAGTTCATATATTATATAACTTCATGACAGAACGAAAATAACATACAACGACACGATCCTTCATGTTTATTAAAGATAATCGTAGCTTGAAATATCCTTACCTTTGGGCAAATGAAATAAGAAATCACTACATAGTAAAAACAAAGTCGCTTTCTCTGTCTGTCCCTATGTATGCTTAAATCTTTAAAAGTAGCAAGTTTTAGTGTATAAACCTTTCCGATATTCCTACGGGAACAAATGCTGCGCGGGTGAAACCGTGGGCAGGTCGCTAGTCTTAAATAAATTCAATGAATAGTGATATTTAAGAGACTAAAGTTATACTTTTTAAGGTCTTATGAATTTTCCACTAATTCTTTTTATCAATTAGTCTGACTAAACTATTTAAAAAAATATATAGACAACACTGATTTGTATCGAACAACGGTACAACGGAATTCGTAAAAATAACACAATATAAAGTAGTTTGTGGACGATACGCGGCGTAGGTATAGTTTAAATCTGTTACTTTGCATATATGCTGCTGTTTTTTGTTTATGTATTGTTTTAATCCCATAGATTTTTTGCGCAAACTGCAATATATATGTCAATAATATCCACAGATACCCTGTTTTAGAACTAAAAACTGAAGTTATCACATTGCTTACTATTGTCACATGAAGTAAACTCTAAGGCATTTAACTTTAACATTTTTTAAGTTCAGGATATCTATCACGGAGGACAAACCTCGTTTATTTTTTATTTTATTTTATTTATTTATTATCCATGTATGTTCAGAAATAGTTGCCGTATTTTATTACATATTTCTCATTTTAAAATGCTAGTCAACTATTATAATCTACAAGAGTTTGCTGATGTTCTTTCAGTTGCTTTCCGCATCGTCTTTTTATCATTATCTTGACTCTTGACAACATGAATTCTTGGTAATATTTACAACACAAAATTGCGAAAATTTCTTAGTATGGTAACTCTGGTAGCTGCTATGGCAACCGAATATCAAAATATTTGTTGACAATAATGACGTTTGACAATAACCTAACAAAAGTCCAGTTTCAAGCAAATTTTATTTAATAATTATAATTATAATAATATAAACCAATAGTGATTTTTGTACATCAAAATACAATAATATGACAAAGATTATTCATTGACAACGAAAAAGTAACATAGTTTGACAGTGTAGCACTATATATCGTATACTACAATTTGTATGTGTGTTGGGTACATTTACCCAAAGAATCTGCCCTACATTCGAATAGTTTTATCAATATTTGTTCCAAAATTCCAATGACCTACTTACATATCTTCCTTTTGTCTTCGGTTGTGATAGATTCAAGCTACATTTGTAAGAAAAATTGTATTAAAAATTTTTGAAAAATATACAAAAAAAAAAGAATACTACAGCAGGTATATTTGCAAATAGAATTCAGAAATATATTATGAAATGAAGATAAATAATAATGGAATCTGAATATGGGTGATAATTTCAACTTGTCTTTGTTAATGGTGAGTTGAGAATATAGGACTTTGTCTAAATTATAAATATTATCTTAAATCACTAGGGCATTTGTAACAGATTTATACATTTGAAGCTGAAAATCATTTGCCAGTTCATCTGGTACCTAAAAATTGTGAAAGAAAAACCGCCCCCTGGCTGAAATAAACTTTGTGAGGTTGTCTTTTTTGTTCACAAGTAAATGGATTTTAGTAATTATATTTTGTGCTAACTAGTTTTGATTTATTTTTTCTTTTTTGGAGTTTATTTGGTCGCCTCTGTGGTCTAGTGGTCTAGCGTTGACGTTGTCCACATGAGGTCCCGGGTTCAATTCCCGGGTCGGGCACATTATTAAAAAAGTGTTTTTTCAGTTTTCTGAGAAACACAAAAGGTGCCCGGGATTGAAAAGTTCCCGGTTGGCGATAGGCTTGCCGCATATCACATTTGTGGGACCAAGTATCTTCGGCTAACCGTGGGTGCACTTGTTGTACCTCTGTCCCTCGGAGATATGGGCGTGAAGATACTAGTTGTGGTTTAAATATAAAGTTATGTAGCATAAAAATATTGCAAAACAATTGTTTGTGACTACTTTTGGTTTGAGTTGTCAAATCAACGCAAATATATCACACTTAACCGCACTACCCATATAGAATACTGGAGGCGAACAGAAGTCAATGAACATACAAGTAATATTGAAGGAATACACACATAGACACCTCTCACAGACGCAATATCTCGGAATGGTTCAGGACAGTTTGTTCCAGTATTCTGTGCTATAGGCAATTGTGTGCATGGATGATTGTTCTGAGCAAACTTCTGAGCTTTTCAGTTATCTCCCTCAATGTTCTTATATTTTTGGGAAACTGATCTTGTATGTGTTGTGTTATTTAAGGTGTAATTGTATTTTTAGTGATCCTGACTACGCATGTTAAATATGTCGACGGGTCCCAAGAACAAAATTGTATCTACAAAATTACCAAATTACAATGTATCCCACAAACAAACATGTTTGTGGGAGTACATTGTAGATAAGATGATGTTCACTTGAGTATTTCCAAAAATAAAAGACCAATAAATATAAAAAATATATTGTCTTGTAGCTTTATGCATGTTTAATGCGAATTTTATTTTAAAACAAATTCTATAAAACAAAGTCTGATCTCTCAATAAGATTTTGTTCTTGGGACCTGTTGATGTATTTTTATGTATGGTTATCATTGAATAACAACCATATCACTAGCAAGTAATTTGCGTTAGATCAGTTAAATTGTCCAGCAAATGTTCACAGTATCCAGTGTATATTTATTAATTAATTATATTTGAGTATTGCTTGCTTAATGTGGTTGGCAAATATCCATTTCATAATTTTCAATAGAAAGTATGTTAGATCTACCGTCTACCTTACCCTCCAAACCAGAACATGACAGTGACAAGCATTAACACTTGCAGCAGGAATAGATAAGGTGGTGGTACCTGGTGATATACTCAGAAGAGACGTTGTAGAAATCTACCACCTAGTAGTAACGACGGTAGTGTCACATATAGCCAATCAGTCTCCATTTACACCTATCTCGCAAAACAGCAACTGAATTTTTTTTCAATGGAGCCTGAAATTTAGACACCACAAAAACTGACAATAATATTCTGCAATATTACGAATTGTGCAATATTATTGACCGTTTAGGGTTATTATTGAATATTGCACAAAGATTGAATGAAAGTTTGAGCGGGTTTAATTTTTATTGCACCATATTTTTCAATTACATCGTGTAGGCACAGTTTTGCGCAATATTTTTCAGTCTGTATTTCGCTTTGATGAGGATACACGCACGCGCGCAAAATAACGGTAAAGGAAAATCCAAAAATTAAGGAGAGTTTATTGTAGAATGTATCAAATTGTACAGAGAATTTGCAACTCTGTGGAATGTTAAGAGCAAAGAATATCATGGTCCAGGAAAAAAAAGCTGCTTACGGATAATTGTTGTCTAATTTTTTTTTCAACCATTCTTTAACCCATATTCATTATTTTTATTCAACAAAATCACTAGCATGGCTGCCACCAAAACTTTGTCGTCAAACATGTTGCTCGCACGAAAATATTGATTAGACTGGTTTGTCAATTTTATTGAGTAAATTTATTGAATGTTTGGAATCAAAGAGGGGCATTCAATATTATTGCACAATAAAAAAATTGTGCAATATTATTGTAGGTCTATGGGCCGCCTTAGAAACGTTACGTTTGCCAGGTTTTGATAAAAGTGTCTTTGATTCTCTCTCCACATTTTTGATCGATATTAGTGTGCATAACATTTCTACAAATTGTTCATCACTGAAAGAGGACTGGTAATGCACCATCTTGTCAAAGTGATTTCGAGAGATGGAAGTGTCTGAGAGCCTTCATTACATAATATTTACTAATGAGAACCTCACCATGCTTCTGTTCTTCTATCTTGATGGAATGAGACTTGGGCTATTAAGAATAGGAAATATGAAAGCCTGTGAGGCAGTATGTAAGAGTTGAGTGGAAAAAGTTATTTGTACTAAGGTTTGTGATAACTTGTAATACTGCCTTATGTGTTCTGGTGACCATAACATTTTTTTCTACCACTGTTAACCACCAAAAAAATAACATCAAAATGGGTAAATTGCACAGTACATAGAGTGAATCAAATGTGTTTATTTATCTTAATTTGTGGGTTGAAGAGATGGTTGGAGGGGTGGTGATTCTCATTGCCTAATATATGGCATATCAACCTGATAACAATTATAGCAAATTTATAGCAATAACCGAGACCAACAGTTTTATATGCTTATCTGAGGCACGAGAGTAGTATCATACCACTCTCATGTTGCTTGCAAGCATAACAACACGTAATTAACAGTCTTGGGGTCAAGACATAATTAGCATTTCTTAAATGTTAATTATTTATTTTGTTAGAGCCCACTTATAGCAGAATTTCCACATGAGCATCAACAAAAGAAACTCAGAAATTAACATTTACGACCCATAATTTAGTCTTGGAGTCAAAATATAATGGGTATTTCTTAAACAACAATTATTAAATATTTTGTTACAGCCAACTTATAGCAGGATTTCCAAAAGACCATCAACAAAAGAAACTAAGAAATTAACATTTACAGGAAACTTTACCAACTACCACAAAGGTTTTGATATATCTTCATCAGACACACGAGATAGCATGCGGCAAAGCATATTAAACACTGTTCTTAAAGAGACAGAGTCTAGAATGATGGAGCGAAATAGTGACACAAACCCATTGTATGAAGATCCAAGAGATGTGATTGGTAATACAACTTATTATATAAATATATAATGTCTATCTCCATTAAGGCAGTGAATTAATGAATGAATAAATGAATATTTTATTTGCAAGTACATGTTAATACTACCAGTGCGTGGGGCTTATTGATTGGTTAATTTTCTAACCTTAAGCAGGAATACAAAAGGATTATTTTAAAAAGGTTTGACTCAGCCTTAACCTTAGTAATACTAGTTAAAATTATAGGGGTTTGAAACAATAAACCGGTTTATATAAGTTTTTTTCAAATATCTTTTTTTGATGTTTGCCGGTCTCAATTTTTGTATGCACTGTGAGTGAGGTGTCATTCGTAGGTTTTGGCTTAAACCGTTTTTTATGTTGATGAAGCACTCATATCCCCAAATAGAACTTTTTATAAAAACTGCTAAAAGTATCTATGAACTTTTTTAAATCGGTTAAAATAGAAGGTAAAAGTAAATGTAAAGGAGGTCTGGGATGTCAACGAACATAATATTTTCTCATCTTGGCCATAACAGTTCCATGTTTTATATATAATATATATATATATATATATATATATATATATATATATATATATATATATATATATATATATATATATATATTAGGGTGGAGTGAAAAAAAAATTTTTTTTTTTCAAAAGTTTTTGTTTTTTATAAGCTACAAATTTGACCCCCAGGCTAAGAAAAAAAAAAATTTTTTTTTCACTCCACCCTAATAAATATATATATATATATATATATATATATATATATATATATATATATATATATATATATATATATATATATATATATATATATATATATATATATATATATATATATATATATATATATATATATATAATAACCTGTCTATGATCAAGCACCAATCATATGTGTTGGATGTATAGTTCTGTAACAAAATAGATAGTATTACCACAGAATACCTAGAGACTAACAGAAGTCAATGTTAAGTTCAAGTAATATTCAAGCATAGCACACATACACTTCTCACGGACGCGATATCTCGGACTAGTGCGGAACAAACTGTCCCGAACCATTCCGAGATATCGCGTCCGTGAGAGGTGTCTATGTGTGCGTTGCTCGAATATAACATGTACGTAGATTGACTACTGTTAGTCTCCAATATACTGTGGTATTACTCTTCATAGATAACAGACACATATTTGTTATTATAGGGAATGCAATGCTGGGTTTACTGGGATTCCGAAATACCGTAATCGCGCATGCAATGCTCGAGACTAATCCCGATCGTAAACTGCATGGGATCCAGCGCGGATTTGAAAAAAGCAAAAATCATGCTTTTGCACAGAAGCAGTTTGTTTTTCGCTATTAGTTGTATAATATGCAAATAAGCAGCCGTTTAGCGGATGAAGCATTATGAGCTACAGTAGGGGTAGGGCTCCGCTGCATTATCCGTATGAAATGAATGACGCAGTTATTCCGCGATTGGAGACCGTACGAGATTTAGGCGTCGAAATGGTTCCCGAGTTAATGTTCCGTAAACACATTGTTAACATATGCGGGAAATCGTTTAAAAAATTAGGGTTTATCCTAAGAAACTGTACTCAACTGTACTGTGTAAACTGATTTCAGGGATACATCAGCCATAAAGATTTTATATAACACATTGGTCCGTAGCCATCTCGAGTCTACTGCACTTATTTGGAATCCCCATGAGGCTAAATATAGCCTCATGGTGGAAAAGATTCAGAACAAATTTTGTCGATTTTTATATTTAAAACAATATGGAGTATATCCCTATTTCCCATTGATGTACCCTAGCCTGTTCGTTCTGGGTATGGTCGGGTACAATCGGTTGAGCGTGCGGCGTGATGTGTCGCTGGCGCGCATGGCGTGGCGCGTGTTGCGCGGGCAGCTGTACGCGCCAGAGCTGCTGGCGGAGCTGCGGCTGTGCGTGCCCGCGCGCCGACCTCCGCGACGCCTCCTGCCCACGCTCGTCGTAGCGCCGGCTAGGACTAATTTGCTCAAATTTGCCCCTATGTCGCGTGCCATACATTTACTTAATTTAATATCACGGGAGGTCGATATTTACTGTTGCAGCCTTCCGAAATTTACAAAGTGTGCATTGCAATGCGTAGAAAGAATGTAGTATTATGGTATGTAGTAAGTAGAAATGTAGTAATATTAATATTGATGTAGATTTGTAGATTATTGTACCTAGATTGTTTTTTTTTTCTTTTTCTTTCTTTTTCTTCCTTAAAATATCATATTGGGTATACTGTAACGATATTTTAAGCGTATAAATAAATAAATAAATAAATAATAAATAAATAATTAAGGTTTTTGAGAAGCAACTTCAAAATAATGTTTAATTCACTACTTTCAAAATATTTTAATTAATAAAAATAATAATATTTGTCTTGTGATTGTACAAGTCATTAAAGACTTTGATTCTTAAAAATCGATTTGTTTAACTAAGTCCCTTCAAATATTGAACTTGTTAAAAAAATATTTTGCGAAGTTTTATTAACCACGAGGGACCCAGAAAATACATAGAATTGCATTTCATATTTAGGTATTTGTTACCTATCACTTCATTGGTAAATTGCAGGTGAAGTCATTGCATATTTGACTCTAATTGTGAATGTCATACGTCTGTTAATTTATTAACTATGAATAATGCTATAAATAAATGATTTGACTAAGAATTTTTATAATAAATCATGCATTTCTCTTCATTCTTCATTCATCTTCATTGTCTTTTTAAGCAGCACATTACGACAAGCAGTAGCACTTTAAGCACACTAAATATGCAGTCCTAAAAATGATCATATGAATTGAAGCAAAAAACAAGTAGTTAAGAGATAGTCCGTGTTATGCATAATTGCACTCAGATTGTCTTAGTGGTCCCGGGCTTCTTTGAAGAAAAGCCCAACTGCCGTTCTGCCAGGCAGGTCGTAAAAGACGACCTATTGGCTATACGAGTGACTACCATCGTGGCTACTAGGTGGTAGAGTTCTGCATTGTCTCGCCCGGGTCTGGTACCACCGCCTTACCTATTCCTGCCGCAATAGCGTCAATGCTAGTCACTGTAGTGTTCCGGTTTGGAGGGTAAGCTAGCCGGTAAACTTATGCATGTGGCATTAGACCTCGCCACAATATAGCAACGCACCAATAACATCTTTGGTGTATATAGGCGATGGTTGACTCTTTCCATCAGGAGACCCATCTGCTTGTTTAAAAATATAAATAAAATATAAATATTCACGGTACAAATTACACTGACTGATCTAACCCCAAAGTAAGCAATTTATTTGCTTGTGTTATGAGTGTTAGTCAACGACTAATACATAGAAATACATATATAAATATTATTACATACATAATAAACACCCAAACCCGGAAATACAAACATTTATGCTCATCGCACAAATGCTTGTCCCCGTCGGGGATCGAACCCGAGCCCCGTTGCTTGACCCTGACTACGGGTCACTAACCACTCGACAAACGGGGCGGTGTTTGCTATCTTATGATATAAAAAAAGCTAAGGACAATCCTAAATAGTATGCTTTTACATTCTTTTCCTTTAAGACAAAAAGTTAGTGCAATTGGCCATTAGTTTATTATAGTTACTAGATAATATATAACCTTCCTGAAAATTTGAACGGTTTTTTTATATCATGGTACAGCAAACAAGCAGCTACCTTACCTTCCAAACCGGAATACGATGAATATGATAAGCATTAATGCTTTTGCGGTAGGAATAATTGAGGTGGTAATGAAACCGGGCGAGACGTTGCAGAACTCTACCACCTACTAATCACGATGGTAGTCACAAGAGTGGCCTTCGTTTGATCGGAACCATCGGTGAGTCCTATCCATTTATTAAACCGACGTCTCTTTTCGGTACCATCACGGAGGATACATAGAATAATAGTTCGCGGATAATAGCAAATTTAATTAATTTCACCTTTTAATAATGGATTTCCGCAAAGTAACGCCTGAATCAATAAAACATCGTTGCCTGGACCAACACAAAGAAAAGAGTAAAAGGATTTAGATACTTAGGTAGATCATTTAAAAATGGAGGATCAAATAAACATTTAGATGAACAACCAAAAGGTTTATAACTTCCTTATTGTGTCTGTGAATATGTTACTTAGGATGGAAAGTACCGAACTGAAATTAGTATAGTATGCTTGTACGTAGTGACATAAAAATGAGGAGAAAACTAGGCATGATTACTCAGACTTATATTTGAATGTATTGTGTGTGATTTAGATTTTCATATGACACAAACACGAGAAAATCAAAGTCGTATTTTTTTTTTAATAATAGGACTAAATTAAAAACTTATTTAGGGAAACCAGTTAAGCCGCCAAGGAAACGTAACATCCAAGGTGTGGCTACAATTTCGCCTCGCAGTAAAGATGGAAGGTCACAACTAAAGGAGCAGAAAAAGAAACTTTCTAAGAAATATGAACATCTTGTTACCGCTCTCATGGACAAATGTGAGGAAAATATTGTCACGGTAATTGTTTTATTAAAACTTTATTTAATTTACAAATGATAATGAATGCGTAAAACAATACATATAATATTACGGCATTGAAATCCTTATTATCTCCGAATAGTTCTCTTAAAGCATTACACATTATAGCTCCTCTTCACATCGGCTATGATGGCCAATCAAATGATCGTCCAGCATCACCTCCATGATCGGGCAACTCTCCACACAATCGTGAACGCTCATTTACTAACTGTCTACTGATATGTTATAACTATCGAAAATTGATGAAAATGGATAGCGTGGTGATCGTGGCTGCAGAAATATTTTTACTTAGCACTTTCGTCTAGAATGTACCAGAGACGACCAAAGATTATACAATGACTACGTTTGAGACAACTATGTACTGATTAATCGGCAATTGTTTGGACGCGCGCGCTATCATGGTTCATCATTCCTTTGATGTACCGACATCATGGCGATTGCGTTCGATCTTACTCGTTGATGGCCCATCACAAATATTTATGACCTCTACATTAGCACGCATGCCTTAAGTCAACCATCTTGGCCCATTGTGAAGAGGGCCCTTTACAGTTTACATACATACGTCAACATCACAGCAGGCGATGACATGGCTACCGTTGCAATCCGCAAATACTCGAGGCTCTGTTTATGAGTTCATAACGAGTTCCGTTCACATGAATTCCGGTTGCCATTTATTCCCTTATTCATCATCAATATACTGCCTAAGCCGAGGTGCGGTTTCTCAGGAGACGCCTTTAGGCAACGTTCTTAGCCCATCAATTTGACGGTCGTTAGTCATAGATTACTTAAAATCATTTAAAAAAAGTGTTGTAATTTTAATTTTAATTAATTGCTAGGGTTTTTTGTTAACACAGAGCAACCCAAAACAATTTCCTATTAAATGCTCAATGTTCACCGTCCTTACATTTATTTTTACAGATATCCGAAAAAGAAACACAAATAACAAAACTAAAGGATAAATTAAAAACAGTACTCGAATACAACAGGCTGTTCGCTGATGAAAACGACCGCGTCAAACGAGAATACACAATACTTACTAATTACATTGAGGAATGTAAAAAAGTTATTAAAATTGAAAAGGAAAGGAATTGTGAACTGGAGAACAGAGTTAAGAAGTTTGAGGAAAAATTGCAGCAATATGAAGTTCCGAATAAAGGTATTTTGATACATACATATAGGTACTCATGCCAGATTTCATATAGAGTAGGCAGCCATATCCGGGTGAAATACCTATAACTTTAGGTAGACTTGCCTCATATCTCCTTCATACGAATGTGAAACAACTTTTGGACAGCTTCCGATTTATCTAAATATAGCATTATAATTTTTATTACATTGGCATAGCTATACCATAATGAACTTTGTGGTATATATAGCATAAGGTTGAAAGTAGCGTCCATTAGGATTTATGAGTCATAACTTGTTTACAATAAGAAGTAATAAGAAGTGATTCATTGTTTCCCGATACATTTAAATTTTTCTGGATCCAGGTAGAATTTTACCCTGGGTATAAATAGAGATGTGTTGACAAATACAGGACAGTTTTTATCAAGCGATCGAGAGCGATACTTGAAACGACCAATGCGAAGCGAGACTACTGTTATTAAGAGTATTTAAGTATTACGTTGTGTTGTGTTGTGTATCTGTATTATAAATACACGGATTTAATATAAGTGGTGTTTTCTTACAATTATGAACCCGAAGTACGTAACAATACCAATGTATAGAACAGTGATATCCTAAGTGGTCTATATCCACCTCCAGGGGTAGACGATGATCTAAAAGGGGTTCATGTTGGCGGAACACAAAAATGGGTACCCATGAGATGTAAATGGGGTTTGCTTTTAAGCAGATCGTGATTTTCTATTAATGGAATAGTCCATATTTAGTTAATTATTATTATTAAATTAACAAGTCCAAAAAACGATCAAAAAATAATTAATGCTTGCATAATTATTTTGTGGTTACTTATTTTATATTAACAAAAGTTTTTCACTCTACTCTCTATTACAGGTAGAAATTTCTCCCCGTGTTGGTCCCTAGCTCCTTTGAAGAATAGGCCAATTGTCGTTCTGCCAGGCAGGTCGTAAAAGGCGACCGATTGGCTACACGAGTCACTAACATTGTGGCTACTAGGTGGTAGAGTTCTGCATTGTCTCGCCCGGGTCTGGTACCACCGCCTTATCTATTCCTGCCCCAATAGTTTTTGCTGTTTGTCACTGTTGCGTTCCGGTTTGGAGGGTAAGGTAGCCGGTAAACTTATGCATGTGGCATAAGACCTTGCCACAAGATAGCAAAGCACCATTAACACCTTTGATGTCTATAGGCGATGGTTGACTCTTTCCCTCAGGAGACCCATCTGCTTGTTTGCTATCTTATAATATAAAACAAAAAAAAAAGAATATTTTTTTCCAGAATGAGTAGCACTAAATCAGTTGACAAAATACGTGTAAAGTTGATAAATTTACAAAAATATCTGGCAATTCGTAAGAGGCGAATAATTGGTTATGTAAGTAATACCATTCTGACTACCTGATGGTAGAGTTCTGCATTGTCTCACTCGGCTTTACAATCACCGCATGATCTATTACTGCCGCAGTACACTGACGTGTTCAGGTTTGGAGGGTAAGGTAGCCCGTAATCTCTTGCATGTTGCATTAAGACCTCACCATACGGATAGCAACGCACCATTAACATCTTTTGTGTCTATAGGTGATGGTTGCCTCATCCCATCAGGAGATTATAATATAAAAAAATTTCGAACCATCGGAGCATTTCTTTCTTATTTTTACACAGAGACTTTTTCAGGCACAAACGCTCTCATCAGTATTATGAAACCGGTCCGCGGTTACTCCACATATTTTCCATAACACCCAAACGCAGAGGTACAAACATCTATGCTCATCACACAAGGCCTGTCCTAAAAATTCCAAGGAAACCTATATAAGAAATCAAGGATAATTTATTTCTATTATAGATTCATCAACACCAATTCCATTAGTGGAGGTCTGCATGAGTTGCAGCAGCAGGCAAATAATTCTCAATCAATCACGAGAACACAATATTCGACTCCAGAAAGATATGCAAGCTATGAAGGATGTTTTATATAGGTGATTTTTTTACTGAAAACTTGTTATAATAACTTTTAACGATTTAACAGCCAAACATTTCAATATTACCAATTAAATTCATTGAATGTGTAGTGTTGACTAAGTCCAGAAAAACACATTAGTGTTGAATCATCATTTATTACATTGATTCTTATATATAATATCCTCCATTTACACGCGATTATTTAATATTAATATTAAAGACTTGACTTGAAATTAGCAGGAAATTTCAGGAATAGGCTTTAGGCTTAACTGTTTTTCTAATTTTCTTTTCTTAACTTTGTGACATTAGAGTAGTTTTAATACAATTCTGAAATATTTTCCTGGACTTTTAAACGAAAAATTTTCTTTTGGTACAACTCTTAAAAAAACTGATCACAGCTCCAAAAATTCTCTATAGTCACTCCTTGGATGATACTTCTGCAAAGAAGTTAAAGTTCAAAACATTGATTAATAAACGGTTATTTTAAACTCGTTGAAAAGAAAACAAATGATGAATGTAATTGAACCAAAATACAAATTAATTTTGAACCGATAAAGAGAAAAATAAAAAATCTTCATATTTTACAATTCTTTTTCTATCATTTTTAAGTCAATAAATTATTCAATCAGCAAGTAACATAAAATATTTGTGAAAAATTTGAATTAATACATATTTTCTTCATATTGTTACGAATAATCTAGAAACGTGTAGAGTTGGAGCGCTGGAGAGATCTAGAAATAAAAGAAAGAGATAGCTACTCCTATTGACAAACAAATAGTTGACCTGGGCTATGCCATAATGGACTTTGTGGTATATGGCAAAAGGTTGAAAGTAGCGTGTACTAGGATTTATGACTCATAACATGTTTACGATAAGAAGTGATTCATTGTTTCCCGATACATTTAGATTTTTCTGGATCCAGGTAGAACTTTACCCTGCCTATAAATAGCTCTCTATCTATGTTGACAAACACAAGGCAGTTTTTATCAAGCGATCGAGAGCGATACATCAAGTGACCAGTGCGAAGCGGGAAGTGTTTTATTGTGTAGTGTTCTAAGGTCAGGGATAGTACAGCGAGTGAATAGTGTGTAAAGTGTATTTTAGTATTACGTTGTGTTGTGTTGTGTAAATACACGGATTTAATATAAGTGGTGTTTTCTTACAATTACGTACCCGAGTACGTAACAATATGTTAGAGGTTTCTCGGAAAATTATCAATAAATCCACGCCGACCTGATGATTTCTGGGCTAACAATAATTCATTTCTCTCTTCATTTAAGGTTTTGGCTGCTATCTTGTGAGCAATATTAAATAACTCCTTCAACTTATTCTTATAAACAGTTTCATTTTTGATTTGCGTGGATGATTGTTTTCGTTTACAACTATGCTGCAACTTTCCACTTTTCGAAAATTGACAATAACTTATTGATGGCATTTAGAGTTAAAGAAGTAGGAATTTGAGCCTATTTCCATTGTTCTTGAACCTCGGTTACAGTAAATGAAGCACTTTCTTCAATACTACATTTTTGTACTTTATGATCATAGAAAAATAAAGCTAAAACCTCCCTAAAATTTGGAAGTTTACGTCCAACAAGACCATTTATTGGAGAACCAATTAAATAACTTTCTTTATCCATTTTTTATAATCGATTTCATTCATTCAAAAAAGTACTCAGTTACGAAATAAATTAGAGAAAAATAAATATCGGTCAACAAATAATTGGACAAATAACACATGAAAAAAGAATTCTAGGATAAGAATTAAATAATTACAAAAAAAATGAATTTAAAATACAAGCCAAAATATTCACAAAAACAATGAAAAACTATAGCAACAATATAAGACCGAATTTGGAGGTAGGAAAAATGGGTAATTGAAATCTGAAAAGCTCAGTTAGAACGTCGCGAATCAATGAGCGTTGCAATACAAGGTGGTTAGATACTAAGGGAGGGGGCGTCCTTGAAGCATTTTTGATGGTATAGTAGTAGTGAAGTTAATTAAGAACAAATAATACAACTGATGTCTTCTTTGTTTCGCGTTTCGATCATTTTAACTGTGAAACTAGCTTCGATAAATAATAAAATTGATTGCATACATTTAAAATACATTTTTTTAAATTTATTTTAAACAATATACAACAAATAATATTATGAACTTATAAAATCCAATAAATAAAAGATAAAAATAATTTAAAAAAAAAACGACCCAAAAGCCGCATTCTCCTACACGATGATAACGCTTCTTCACACACGGTTAACAAAACAAAGTCATTTTTAGCTTCCGAAAAAGTACATATCGTCACTCAGACTGCACAAAGCCCCGACCTAGCACCATGTGATTTCTGTATTTTCCCCAAAATCAAAGATTTGATGAAAGGTTTTATTTTTATCAACTCCGAAGAGGCAGTGATAGCGTTCAATCAGCACGTAGAAAACATGCCTTCAGATCTGTGGTCCTCTTGTTTTAAAAAATGGTTCGATCGCATGAAAAATTGTTTAAAATGTAAAGGAGATTAATTTGAAAAGCAATAAACATAATATTTTGGTTATATGTTGTTTTTTAAATTACGCAAAACTTAGTGTGACCTACGTATACGCGATGCAAAGGTCGTAACCGCTGTGAATTTCATTGCACATACGCGTTTCATGTAACAAGCTCTAACGTGTAGGTGCTACACTTTAGAGCTTGGAATGTAGAGTGTAATGGACTACACTTTAGTGGAACACAAGTGATGTGGCTCATGCCTTGTCTACTACGTTAGTACATAGAAGTCTTTGATTTTTAGGCTCAATGTTCAACTATCAAGGTATCAAGAAAAAATTCGAAGTAACATTCAGAAGATACCAACAGAAGGAAAAGATATGTTGAAGAGTGGAGACCCTTTTGAAGGTTTCGACTCTCTCATAAATGCTAGTATACGAACGAAACAGGGTAAGAAATTTGATTTATAAATACAATGTGTGTGTCGTGCATTTTATTTAAAAATATTAGGTTTTCTGCAGTCCTTCGCAATTTAAACCTTACTGTACCAAATTTCTCCCTCCACCGTTCGCTCAATTGTCTTAAAAAGGGTTACAAACTTTTTCTTTCATGTATTAATATATAGCTATTAGGTTTTCAGAATATAATTTGTAATTTACAGGTTCTGAAGATGCTCCAACAAAACCTAGTACAGGGGAGACAACATTGTATACAGAAAGACTAGTAGACTTGTCTGGGCTGCTAAGTGCACAGGCACTAGGTGAGGATGAAATATAATTATGTAATTACTAGCTGATCTATACATATTTTTTATATAGAATAAAGTAAAGTGCGTATCGGCCCGATACTGTCGGGCCACGCGCAATGCAGGGTTCCGAAGTTGCCCATAACAATAATGCGGATTAAGAAGAGGGCTTTTTTAGTTTCATACTATAAGCATTTAAGCTATTAACGTCAATGACAAATATATAAATATATCCGTACCCCAGGTTCACGACTATTACTCAAAAACTTGTAAAGCCTTCTAAGCCGTGATAGTATTAATTATTAATTTTATTAATTATTAATTGCATAATAGCTGATGTAATTTATACAGTACGTTAACCGATTCGAGAGACTATTAATAAATGTGTCGTTCAATAACCAATTTTAATCGCTATACATACCTATGTTATAGTAATTAAACATAGAAGTTTAATTTGTTATATTATGTTGTAATTCCACTATTTCAGCTCCTTTATTCGACGCGTATCAAGAAAACTTGCAAGAAAAGGACAACCTCATCATGGACTATGAAAAACAGTTCGAAAATGTAAACAAAAAATCAAAACAAATCGTCATCGAAAATAAAGCCTTGAGCGAAAAATTGAAAACGATAGAAGATGAATTAATAGAATTGAGACAAACTTATAAAAAGTTAGTGGTCGAGAAAGAGACAGCGGATGTTGAACGAGCTACGTTGTTGGAAAGAGCTGAGAGGGCGGAGTTTAAGCTGAAGGAAGTTTATGAACTTTATGAAGATAAAAGTACGTGTTTATTTTTTTTATCGTTCTACTAGACTGATTCGTCAGCTAGTTTGGCTAAGATCGTGAGATTTCATGTTCGATTCCCGGGTCGATCTGTTTGGTTTTACAGAGGATTTATCAATGGCAAACGACCCGCCTACAGTATCTAGATTCTATATATTATTTAGTTTTACGCGTCCGGTGAAACTGTGAAGGCCCATAAGGCTATCAGCGACTCAGTTATTCCGATAAAAGTAAAATATCAGATTACCTAACAGTAGTCGCTTGTGATTAAGTTGGTACACTCTGATGGCCAACTCTACCATATTGCGCACTCATTGGTTAATTCAAATAGTGCTTCTTCAGCTTTCTATTTCACAATTCCGTCGCATTTTCCGAAATCGCTCCCAGAGATTACAGGAAAAGTAAAAAAAGGATTGCTGATTTGTTTTTGGGTTTTGGTAGTCATATCATATGACTATAAAATGTTAATTAGTGTTACCCGAGTTTTGCCGAGATTGGCCGTTCGTATTACAATAAATAACAAATTGTTTATTAACTAACTCCACTTATTCTATAATAACTTGCACATTTTCAGTGTCAGCGATGATGAGAGACTATGAGACAGTTCATAGGGAGTATTTCACCGTGAAAAATGCTCTAGAAGCTTCTACAGGGAGGTTAGCTCAAATGGACGTGTTGAGAACACGTACTGTTCCTGCCGATCTTCACGAACGTAGGCTAGATCACTGCAAGAGGTGGGTTTTATTAATTTACTTTGCAGGCGTAATTTGTAACTTCATTGTTTTGTTCAGATTTAAAAAATTTAAAGTATCTTCACGCCCGTATCCCCGAAGGGGTAGGCAGAGGTACAACAAGTGCACCTACGATTAGCCGAAGATACTTGGTCCCACAAATGTGATAGGTGGCAAGTCTATCATATTTGTGTTCAGATTTAAATTTTGTAAAACTGAATTGGCTTAAAATCAAACTTACAAGAGATCATTGAGTATAATCGAATGATATTGTTACGAGCTTCGAGTTCATATTGCGCAATAAAATACCACTTATATTAAAATCGTGTATTTAACACACAAATATACAATACAACACAATGAAATACGTAAATACACTGATAAACACTAATAACACTCATTATATTAACACTAGAATTAACCGAGTACACTGAATCACTACAACCGTCGTGTGTGTATGAAGAGAGTTATGAATGTGGAGGAAGCGAGATAAGTCTACAAGGATCGTGATGTATGGCACTCGATTGTCTCTGCCTATCCCGCAAGGGATCTGGCGTGAAGATATGTATGTATGTATGTCCGTACTGAATTACTAAACTAAAACACTTTCCGTAAAACTTTCCACTGTACTATATCGCTTCACACTAAATGCCCCAACTATCGCTTTCGAATTACTTTATAAAACTGAACTCTATTCGCCAACACATCCCTATTTATACCTAAGTTAAAGTTCGACCATGTTCCTGAATGTTCCGAAAATATCACGTAAACTGTAATTCTAAATGTTCACCCTTATGCCCTATGATAGAAGAGCCATCTCTTTTTTTCAGATTTTTCCAGTGTTCTGACTTTTCATTTTTCTAGATTATTCGCAACAATATCAAATATTTATATTATGTTTAACTTTTGGTCTGGTTTTGTTGGCAAGCAATGCCACGCGACTTTTGGCCTGACATTGTCCGCATGGATTACCACGCAACTTTTGGCTTGGCGTTGTCGGCATGCAATACCACCAAACTTCGGGACTAATCTACGTTACATTACAAAGTATTACAACTCTGATGTCTATGGGTGGCATTAATCTTTTAACATTAGGCGAGCCATCTGCTATCTTTTTATGTATCCCAATAATATCGTGTTTTCCAGATTATTAGAAGAATTAAAGCATCAGTATAACATGGAGTCTGAGCGAAAAACAGAGCAGCTAAAAAAGCTGGAAGAAGATTTTCGCAAAACGAATGAGAAGTATAAGAAAATATGTCAAGAACATGAGAGCGTCAAAGGAGAATTACAAATCGCTCTCAAAAATGTCAGGTATGTATCATTTTCTGTAATTTTGAGATGGTGTTACGGGCACCCATTGAAAAATACACCGTCTGCCGTCTTGCCAGGCAGGTCGTAAGAGGCGGCCGATTGGCTATACGTGTATTATACCATCGTGACTGTGACAACTGGGTAGAAGGTCTCGCCCGGGTATATAGTGCCAACGCCTTACCTATTCCTGTCGCAACAGCGTCAATGCTTGTCATTGTCTTGTTCCATTTTGGAGGGTAAGGTAGCTGGTAGATTTATTCATCTGGCATTGCCATCACGCCTTACCGATAGCAACGCACCATTATCTTTTTCAACCGAATGTCAGTTAAAATTTATAGTAACGACTTCATTACATAGTATAAAACAAAGTCGCTTTCTCTGTCTGTCCCTATCTCCTTATGTCCCTATGTATGCTTAAATCTTTAAAACTACGCAATGGATTTTGATGCGGTTTTTTTTAATACATAGATTAATTCTTGAGGAAGGTTTAAGTGTATAAACCTTTCCGATATTCCCACGGGAACATAAGCTGCGCGGGTGACACCGCGGGCAGGTCGCTAGTCTCAGATGAATAAAATACCATAGTTTTTCTACATTAGTCAACAAGTATTCTGAGTGCGTTTCTTCTTCACAGACTAAAAAATAAAAACTCAGGCAACTACAATCCAAAAAAACGTCAGTTTCTGGCGTTACGTCACTTAAAAGGTGAAATTAATTAAATTTGCTATTGTCAGCGAACTATTATTCTATATATCCTCCGTGATGGTACCGAAAAGAGAGACGTCGGTTTAATAAATGGATAGGACTCACCGATGGTTCCGATCAAACGAAGACCCCAGCGGCACACTTATCCGCCCACATCCACCACACTTTTACAACCACGACCACGCCGGCACCAATCACAAAAGCACACAATTCATGTACGTACTCAACGCACGTTTCACTTCGAAACCGAAGCATCTTCAGGAGAAACGAACACTACCTCACTCTACGCGAGTGTAAGTAATACTCCTCAAATACTAGACGCAACTGACAGTGTATCTCTTTCTACTGAATAAAGCGCCGTATACAAGTGCGGCTGTGCGTAGTTTGAAAATACTACTAAATCTACTAATTTGAGGAAACAGTTCTTGCATTGCTTAAATGATTACGCAATAATAAAATAAGCACATTTTAAAATTCAATACGTTACATTACATTTTATGCTAATGGAACATTAACGTGAATGAATAAAAGGGATTTAACGGTTATTGAATATAAAAATCTACTATCCAATAATTTTATTTTCATTGGTAATTGCAAGAAAGGGACAACGTCCGCCGTTGCCGTTTTCTTGCTCAGAACATTTTCCCTTTGTTAAGTAAGAAACAAATGTCAACTTTATTGGTAACTAAATATTACTAGGTGGTAGAGTTCTGCATTGTCTCGCCCGGGTCTGGTACCACCGCCTCACCTATTCCTGCCGCAATAGCGTCAGTGCTTGTCGCTGTCGTGTTCCGGTTTGGAGGGTGAGGTAGCCGGTAAACTTATGCATGTGGCATTAGACCTCGCCACAAGATAGCAACGCACCATTAACACCTTTGGTGTTTATAGGTGATGGTTGACTCTTTTCATCAGGAGACCCATCTGCTTGTTTGCTATCTTATGATATAAAAAAAATAAAAAATAAAGTACATTTCTATTTTTTAAATATTGCTTCGTATAATTCCAGTTCTCGTGTATAAGTTCCCTGTCTCCCGTTCAGCGTTCTTTATACTTGACGCGAGGTATATTGCCCAGGTTGTACCGTAAAGCGGCAGTGATGTTCCGGCAGCGCGCGCGAGCGGCCGCCTCTAGAGCGACTCGCATCCGCAGGAGCAAGCGGCTGCACTCTGCAGAGCCGCTGCGGCAAGCGCTTGATGCCTTGGAAAGGATTAAAAGTGAAATCAAGGTATACACTTGACTAACACCCTGCAAAATAGAACTTTTCAGATTACAACTTTACGCGAATATATCGCGTTCAAAATGCGAAACGGCTGGGTTTAATTTTTTTTTGTTTTTAAATGAAATCTTCTATAGGGACGGATTGGTAGGGAAAAATCTTATGGATTTGCTTCAGCAACATGCTAATGTTTAAGGCAAAATTATGAAATTTTATGTTTCAATATTGCAATCAGTTTGAAAATTAAGCCCCCGATGCCACCGCTGTACTGCCGACGCGGGCGCCCCTCAAGGCTATACTGCGCTTCATTCTCATTGCCTACATAGTGATGGCACTCGATAATCGGCTCACGTCGGCCATTTTTCATACGTACTTTCCGAAGCATCCGTCTTCGGAAAGCCTGTGCGTGAACCGGAATGTGAGTCGTCTTTGCCACCTGTTCAGACAGTTTTTGAGTACTAGAAGGGGGCCTAGAACCAACCCCTGTGAACACCGTATATCCTGATCAGGCTACGGAAGTAGAGAGGCACTTTTGATGTTTCAGCGCCTCTCCTATGCAGCTCCACGTCATTGTGTTGAAGGTGTTCGCTATGTCAAGCGACACCGCCGAAAACACCCTGCGCGGGGGTGGGGGGAATAACCTACTTAAACTCGGCCTTGATCTTGGTCGATCTTCGATAAAATTCAAACTGCGTATTCGCTAAATCGGGACCTACGTGAGTCATATGCTGGACGAGGCGGCCAGTGGCTATTCGTTCGAATAGCTTATACACCTCGTCCAACAATACGATAAGGTGGTAGTCGGAGGGAGACTTCGCAGGGCGTTTTTTCTTCCTCAACAGGACCAAACTACCACCCTTAAATACTCTAGGGATTATCCTGACTCTGAGCAGGCACTGAACGCCCCCAGGACGTCGAGGGCCAAAATAAGGACGTGACCGTGTACTCCATCCGGCCCAGGCGCTGTGTTTTCGCACGCAGCTTGTGCACGGACGCGTCGAACTCATCAGTGAGATCAAGAACTCCGCTCTCCTCATTCTAGACAGTACCATAGCTCTTCTCATCTTAGACAGTACCATAGCTGGGGGGGGGGGTCGTGTTACGCCTGATGTGGAAAACGGACGAACACAACGTCCCTCACAAACCGGTCGTCGAGACTGGGTCCGCAGAGGCGCCCAGGGGCGAAGTTTGCCCCTAATAGACTTTTAGGTGCGCTCCCACGTATCATTATCCAGATTCCCGAGTAGCTCTTCGCGTACCTATGTTTTGGCCCTGTTGACGGTGAATTGTAGGGTCTTCTTCTATCTGAAGACTTCGTACGGCTTGCGCTCCGTTGTCTCGTTGTTTGATCGTCGTTTTTGGTACCTGTTACTTAAGCTTGGCTGCCACGCCCTCTACACTCAACGATGTGATTTGGCTAGACCACCATTAGACACGGTGACGATACAGGAGTGGCTTGGCTCGGGGAATTGAGGCGTCACACACCTGCATCAATGCCTGCCAAAACCATTCCAACTCCGAATTTACTCTCACAGACTCGGCGGATAGTGGTTGCCAGGCCTAAATGATGGAGGCCTCCAGCAGAGCGTTTCTGTCGAGACGCTCCCCACGTCCACGTAGGGAATGGTTGGGATTTACGCCCGTTGTCGTCGTCGAAACAGAGATGTCATATTGTATGGGTGAAAGCGTCTCACCTTATAAAAGACTCTTCCGCCCCGGATAAGGTGTGCTGTAGCGCTACTAGCGAACGAGATGTCCACTATTGAACTGCTCTGCTGTCTCACGCAAGTGAAAGCCGACGTCCTCTTGAGAACCCAGAGGTCGACTACCACTCTCTACTCTACCAACACGCTACGCCTTGAGTCTGTCACGGAGGACCCTCATGCTGACGATTTTGCATTGAAGTCCCCCATAACGATCACGTCCCGAAATATTATTTAACCTACCCTAACGTCACCATCAGATATGTTTCACGCATCCCTAGCTGTGATTAACGAAACCTACCCTAAACCCTAGTGATGCTGTAATTAACGAAAACCGTTGTATATATAAAATAATAATAAAAAGTGGACTAGATGTATAAGAGAGTTTATTTTTAATATTTTTACATAATTATAAGTAAATTCAGATGGTGAAATCCCGTGCACATACATCGCTAGAAGAGTTAGAGCGTCGTATAGTGGAGCAAGAGCGTCGCGCGGCGCACGCGCAGGCCGAGTACCGGCGGGAGCTCGAGCGGGCTTCACTCGCGCTCCACCACAAGGAGGGCATCATCAAGAGCCTCATCGACAAAGTGGCAGATGTCGAAGAAGTCAGGTAAATAACTATCTATGCAGAGGCACGTGCCGCCTTTAATATACCATACGCTGTTCTGCCCGGCAGTTCAAAGGACAACGATGGGCTGTAAGTGTCACTAACGTCGTGACTAATAAGTGGTAGAGATTAGTAACGTTACGTCCGGGTCAATAGTACGTCCGCTTTACCTATTCCAGCCGGAATAGCCGGTTTGGACTTGCTATCCTGGTACACAGACACCTACACGCCATTCAGATGGTTGGTGTCTTTAGGCAATGGTTCCTCTTTCGTGAGGACATCTGCTTGTTTGCTGTCTTATCAAATAAAAAAAGACTTAATACCATCATTTATAAATGTGAAAGTTTGTATGTTTCGATGTTTGTTAACCTGGAATAGCACCGAGGATACTTTTTATCCCGTGGATTAACCAATATTTTTTATAATGTAGTGAATTGCAAAGTGCAACTAGTTACAAATATATTATCACGGCAAAACATATACACTTAACGTATATACACAAAATGCTTCCAAATTTCCAAAAAATGCTTCCTTATATTTGTGACCAAATGGAGAAATGGGCCAATCTGCATACCGTTCTAACAGCGGGTGGTAAAGATATTATGACTGCCAGGTAGTAGAGTTTTGCGACGAATAATTCAAAAGAGGACTGCCGCATATGCTATTACTTTCGCCCCGATTAGTGTTATGTACAGTCGCGTTTCTCCTTAAAGGGTACGGAAACCCGTAATCTTAATTATATTAATCCACAACATATCCAAACTAATATATATATATATATATATATATATATATATATATATATATATATATATATATATATATATATTAGGCTGATTCAAAAAAATCGACTATTTTTTTTCTTTTGATACTGAAACTCAAAAACCTTCGGAAAGGTGTAAAAAAACGCTTGTAAAAATCTGAGCTCTTAATATTAATATTTAAGGGTCGCGCACTGCGAATTTCTATTTCCTATCTAAATAACACAGGCAAAATTTTTTACAAACTTTAGAATTTTATCACTTCCGAGTGGCTTGCTGGATGGCTAAGATTATAGCTGATTCTTGTAGAGAATTTGACGCTCTATAAAAAAGGTTTCTTGTAAATTTTCAATTATTCGACTCTTTTAAAAGATATTCAAAGTCAAAGATAAACCTAGAAAAAATTAAAGGCTTTTTTCAACACAACTAAAACACAACTATGAATCTACAGAATTGAACTATAAATTATAATAAATATTCAAGGTAAGATTAAGAAAGATAGTTCAGAACAAAGCGGCACAGTGACAAGTGAAGTAATAACAAATATTTTTTTGGTTATATCGATAAAAAAGAGCACTACTCCCCTAATACACTACTGTTGGTAATTTTCTATTAAATAATGCGACTTGGCTTAAATCATGTCAAAAAAAGCGTCTAAACAAAACCACAAATGAAATGGACTAAGGATAATCTCAGAATTACAAAAATGCTTCAGAAAATATCGCTAAAAGCAAAATTTTATAAAAAGTCTGGTAGATCAACCAAAAAGTAGAAAAAAACCTTTAATTTTTTTTAGGTTTATCTTTAACTTTGAATATCTTTTAAAAGAGTCGAATAATCGAAAATTTACAAGAGACCTTTTTTATAGAGCGTCAAATTCTCTACAAGAATCAGCTATAATCTTAGCCGTCCAGCAAGCCACTCGGAAGTGATAAAATTCTAAAGTTTGTAAAAAATTTTGCCTGTGTTATTTAGATAGGAAATAGAAATTCGCAGTGCGCGACCCTTAAATATTAATATTAAGAGCTCAGATTTTTACAGGCGTTTTTTTACACCTTTCCGAAGGTTTTTGAGTTTCAGTATCGAAAGAAAAAAAATAGTCGATTTTTTTGAATCAGCCTAATATATATATATATATATATATATATATATTTCTGTATTAACCAGTAGCTTTAACGACATTAACTGCTATTTTAACATCGGCTCTGGTATATATTGCTTTTTAATGCAAATAATTTCTTTGCAGGTTAAGTCAAGCCAATACCCAACGGTTGCAAGGAATAGTCTCTGATTCTTCCTCAGAACAGTCAAACTCTAAACGAGACACGACCAACGTTAAATTGGTCCCAGGTCCCGGTGGATATTATCAAGATAAAAGCAGAAGGAAAACTTGAATTGATCTAAACAAAGCCAAGGACTCCAAAACGGCAAATTCCCTGCTAAGACCAGCTGGACTTCACTTTTGTGCAAATGTTGTGATACATGTATCGAACCAATTGTTTACTGTCTTCTGTATTAATGGTGCCTTCATCATCTGACATACAGTCTTTTCGGTACCCTGTTGAAGGCCTTTTTTAGGCCGATGAATATAAAATGTAAAGCCTTCCTATTTATGCGATGATTCTGATGTATTCTCATTGCCTATATTGCGTCTGAAGTTGATTTTGTTGAGGTAAATTAAAAAAAAAACAAATTAATTTGAACAAATCGTACATGCGTCCAAGAGGTTGTTATTTATTATATGTTTACCCATTTGCAAGGTATGTGAGGTTAATTTCAAGCTCCTATAATTACTATTGTAAATGTCCCCTTGTTTTTGTTGTTATTGTAAAAGTATACAAGATAGCTTGGGCGTTGTAACTAGGAATGCAACATCGCTCATAAAAATAATCGATATTAAGACGATTTTTTCCGAGTGAAACATCGATGTTAAAAATATCGTAGTTACAATACAATGAAATAGATTGATTTCGATGTTTTTAATTATATTTATACTTGACTTCTATGATGTGGTGATCCGCGAACAACAAACAACCAACAAACCAATTCGCGGCCGATGCAGGCAAGCAAAGCGGCTGCTTCGTTTTGTGCGCCTTACTAATATAATTGCAGAGCGATTGAGATGCTATATAGAAAATCTACGCTTGCGACAGAGAAAGATAATATGTGTGTAGTTATTGATCACGGACGGGGTGGAGGATGTAGCTATGATAAAACATCGTTCATAAAACATTGCTCATGAAAAACGATATATAGTTGATGTTTGGGGTTTCAATATCGATGTTAAAACATCGATGTCTATGAACGATGACTATATCGATGTTTGAATTAAATTCGATGTATAGTTGCATCCCTAGCTATAACTCTGAAATTGACTTTATCCTCAATATTGTTTTAAAGAGTCTAGAGAACCACAAGGCAAAAGGCTTTCCAAAGATCGATCGGAATCTGATCAAATCTTAGTACTTAATGGTTCTTCAATGTCTGGACGGCTTGTTTTACTGCTTTTACTGTAACATCTTGAAACTTGTGCCAAAGGATTAAAGTTTTGGCTCGGAAGTTTTTAATTAATTGTTCGTTATAATATTCAAACCATCTGTCATTTTTATCTTCACGTGTGTTCCTCCTATGGTGTTATCCTTGCTTTTAATGAACTTAGTAGTTTTGAAGCATAATGTTGATTTCTATGCTCTAAGCTATTCTAAAAATATTTACATTTTTTTACATTTACATTGTCTTGGTTTTCTAAAGAGTGCTTTTGCTCTAGAAAAATTATTCAGAATTGATCAGTCAGTAAAATTAATATAAGTGTTCATATAAGCAAGTGGCCAAACAAATATAAATTTCTACTAATTCAATACTACTGTGCTGTGTAATTTTACCCAGTAAAAGGTAATATAGACCGTGGTCCTCAGAACATTTTAGTTTTTATTAATAACAAGCTGAATTTTTGTAAATAGCTTCGTTTCTCTCTTCTCTCTCTTCGAAAAATCTCGAATCGGGTAACTAATAAAGTGAGGCGGGTTCAAAAATGTTAATTTCTTGAAGAAAAAATATTGATTAATAACAATGTTTTTTACTATATAAAAATGTTTATTACTTTAAACGCTTGAATGCTTTGTCAAAAATACGAAAAACTGTTGTCTTACACATTCGGTGGTTTTTCTGACGTGTCCCTTCACTTTAAAGATATCGCAATTAAGAGATTTTTAAATTGATATTAATCAATTTAAAAACAACTCAATGTTCTCACAATAGCTTGATTTTTATAATAATTCAAGGGTAGTTACCCTTGTTCTACACGTGAAATGGAGACTTTTTTTAGTCCGACACTCTAAAGTTTTCTTTTTTACCTAACTTTATCAGTTACCCAAATCGATATTTTTTAAAAATAAAAAAGATTGGCGTCTCGCCAAAACGAATCTGTTGATACAAAATCAGCTTGTTATAAATAAAAAATAAAAATGTTCCTGACACCACGGTCTAAATATCAGTGAGGATGAGATTTAGAATTTAGTAAAGATAAATAAAATTCCTTACTAGTGCCATTAGACTTCATTATGGTAAAATATTATTTCGGAAAAACCTTAATAATGTGCTCAGGTTTAATACACTCTGGTTTATTCACGTTTTTATGGTATTACTCACACACTTCCCCATTTATCATTACATATAATAAAATCGTAGGAAAGTCAAAACTGTACATGGACTGTGCTTTATTTGTATGATACTAGAACTGACTTTCGTATGCAGGTATTGACACGAATTGAAACACGTATAGTTAGAACTGCAGTTTATTGTGGACTGGTTACTTTTTTTAAAATACTTGGGGCGTGATCTACAATCGACATCGAAGCCAAAAATATAGTTATTAGAATTTTTGTCTGTTTGTCTGTATGTATGTCCAGGGTAAACTCAAAAAGTACTGCATGGATTTACTTCAAATTTTGCATGAATATTACTGATAGGTCGGGTCAACATATAGGCTACATGTTATCACGCTACCACCTACGGGGTAGTAACTGTGCGGAGTAAACGAAGTCCGCGCAGACGAAGTCGCGGGCAACAGCTAGTCTTGGATAAAAAATATTGTTACGAGCTTATGGTTTGCTATTGTATAATAAAATTACAACTTAAACCTAAACAAGTCATAGTACAAGCTAATTTTAAAAAAAAGTATCTTCACGGCCGTATCCCCGAAAGGGTAGGCAGAGGTTACAACAAGTGCACCCACGATTAGCCGAAGATACTTGGTCCCACAATGTGATAGGTGGCAAGCCTTTTGCCAACCGGGCATTTTCCAATCCCGGGTCTTTTGTGTTTATTAGGACACTGAAAAAACACTTTTATGTGCCCGACCCGGGAATCGAACCCGGGACCTCATGTGGTCAACGCCAACGCTGGACCACCGGACCACAGAGGCGAGTAATTTCAAAAGTTAAAATAAATAAATAATGACATTTGTTATTATTGCGTATCAGTGCCAGGACTAACAGATATTATCTTGTTTGACCTGTTATAACCCAAGACTAGTCAGAATTCAGAAATAAATAAAAATGATGTGGTGTCGCGGGACACCAGGTAGGAACGAACTTCCTTCAGCTAAACGGCACTACTCGCTTGTGTACGCGACTGTCGCGCCTGCGCACGTGTCATTTAACGCTTTTATTCCACGCATTTTTCTTACGGTTTTACTATCACATTTTTTTCAGTTCGGTCGCGCAGCAAAATCCCTATCCCCTCCAAGCCTGCCGTAAGGAACTTCGTTCCAAAATTAACAACACAAACACAAAGACATCGAAGTATCCATTTTAATATTATAAATGCGAAAGTAATTGTCTGTCTGTCTCAAATTCTGTTGGATCAAATTTGGTACCAAGATAGCATGAGACCCGAGAAAGGACATAGCATAGTTTATATTCCGGAAATCCTACGGGAAAGATATTTGTCAACTTATTTTATTCTAGTCCTTAGCATATCTATACGAGAATATGTAGTTAGTTATATGTTAAGTTTTTACCAATAAAAGGAATTATTAAGAAATGTTTTTTTTATTCTGCAGCCTGTCACAGTCTTTGATTATACAGGTTGATTTGTATTTTAGAGGAGGGAAATCAGTACTCGATTTGATTTTTGATCTAATTATCCAATAAAAAGTTATCCCCGGACACCCGCGCATAGTTATCGAAGTTCATTGTTTACAAACAGTGATTTGCCGAATTTCTGTTTCGATTCGTTCGCACACTGCAATCTCGCGCAGTGACCATACTTTTTGAGTAATAATACACCAATTTTGTTGAGGTTTACTGTGTAGTTATGCAATATTCTCTTTTTATTATATTTTTATTCGTTATAGTCTTTTACCAGTCAACTTGAATATAATCAAAAGCACTCATTGATTAATTCAAATACCTAGCACGTGCTCATTGATCAATTAAAATACCTAGCGCGCGCTCATTGGTCAATTTAAATACTTAGCGTGCGCTCATTGGTCAATTCAAATATCTAGCGCGCGCTCATTAGTCAATTCAAATAACGCACTTTCCCGGCTTCCTGTTATACTGCGGCCTCAATTTTGCCTAGCGTCACAAGTTTGCCGGCTAATGTCGGCTATCGTCGCAAACATTTCGACTGCGTGGACCTTAGCGCGCTAACATCTTCGGGACGATACACGCAGGTGCAGCCGAAGGGTTACATACTGCCATAGCATTTCACGAAATAATTTGCACCGATTGCACCGATCCACCGATGGAAAGCGGTATGAAAAGGTGTTACACATCAATAACCTTTCATGTTGTTTCAGCTTTTGTGTCAGCGTGCTATGGAAGGTCATGTGCCTTTTTTATATCATAGTGTCATGTCAAAAGTTACTTTGAAAATTTTGATCGATTTTAATTTTTGAAACTGCATTAAACGTAGTTTTTAAGCATTAAAATATTGAAAGGCAAAAAATGATTGGTTAAAAATTGTCGACGTTGAGTCGAAAAAAAACACTTTTTTTCAATATTTATCCGGATTAAAATCGGTTGATATCAATTTTAATCCGATTTACGGTATAAGAAGTTGTTTTTTACGTAGAAGAGCTGACAAAATTTTTAAATAAATCGATATAAGCCTGAAAGTTATTTTAAAAATACGAAATAAGTTTATTTTTAACAGCGTAATTTTAATAATTATCGTTGATGAAAAATATTGGGAATTTCTACGCCGAAAGAATCACTTTTCGGCGTTTTTTTCGCGATAGCGATTTTGCGTTGAACAATGCCGAAAATTTTTGTAAAAGTTATTTTTTACATTTTTTTTGATATTTTTTAACTTATCGGTTTTGTAGCTAATAAAACAATTTCGGGCTCAAAAATTGCGTTCAATGGCTTTCGAATCAAAATTGATCATCATTTTAAAAATATACATATTTTCGAATTTTATTATTATACTAGCTGTTGCCTGCGACTTCGTCCGCGCGGACTTCGTTTATTCCGCACAGCACTTCCCCCGTAGGTGATAGCGTGATAATATGTAGCCTATATGTTGACCCGACCTGTTAGTAATATTCATGCAAAATTTGAAGTAAATCCATGCAGTACTTTTTGAGTTTACCCCGGACATACATACAGACAAACAGACAAACAGATAAAAAGACAAAAATTCTAAAAACTATATTTTTGGCTTCGATATCGATTATAGATCACGCCCCAAGTATTCTTTTAAAAAATATTCAATGTACAGTTTTGACTTTTCTACGATTTTATTATATGTATACATAGATTACTACCATTTTCACAAACTTGAGCTCTTTAAGCTCAAAAATCTATGCTTATGTGTAGTTTTAGTTTCTTGAAGATAAAATACCTCAAGACAATTAATAATTAATTTAATGCTTCTCCCTTGAAGTGAAGTGCTATTAGAATCTCCTGAAGATTCTTCGGTTGCGAAGTGAAATGTGCGTTGAATACATAATTTGTGTGTTACTGCCTTTGAATTATGTATTACAACAAAACTCACTTGTACTTCCAGTTCACGTGTATTTTTAATTTTTTTTTTTACTATTCACATCCAACCGGTTTCGCTTATTAAAGCATGTGAATAGTAAAAAAAAAAAAAAAAAATATACGTGAACTGGAAGTACAAGTGAGTTTTGTTGTAATACATAATTTAAAATGCAGTTTCACCAAGTGCCGACGATGGAAACAATCCAATTTATTACTGCCTTTGCTTTGACGTGGAAGAAAATGTGGTGGAAGTGGGTGGACTGTTGTGCCGCTGTGGCAATGACGTGTATAATATTACATTATACACGTCGTTGCGCTGTAGTCTTCTCTAATTTCAGACCTTGGAAAAGTTTGCCCCATTCTTTACATTAACTTTCATTTCTGTTGCATCACAGCAGCGCTATATAAAATTTGGCGAAAATTCGCAAATTAAAAATCATAACTTCTTTAAAATACGTCAATTTAACAGGAAGTTTCAGGGATGGCCTGCAGACTTAACCGGCTTACCTACCAATTCGTTTTACTCATACAGGACTCTTTTACAGCTTTCTTATCTGTGCTATTAAAAAGTTGGTAAAGTGCGTGTCGGGCCACGCGCAATGCAGGATTCCGAAGTTGCCAATCATAATAATGCGGACTAAGAAGACGGCTTCTATAGTTTCATATACCGGACCAACACGGGGAAAATGTGTGTATTCAGGAACGGACGTGATCTGGAACAATGGTGACTGCATGATGAAATCAAGAGACGCATGACGTAATCCAGGTCTGCTATAGGTAAACTCTAGGAACAAATATTTAAGACCTTGCTGGTTAGAAGGCTTATGTTCCCTATATTCCTCTACACTGCAGAGAACTGGACCCTGCAAGACAGTGACAAAAAGATAATAGACGATATTGACACCTGAAAAAACAAGAGTATGATGAGAGTGTATTATTATTAGATAGCAAACAAGCAGATGGCTCTTCTGACGAAGAGAGAAACCATCGGCTATAGACATCAAAGATGTTAATAGTGCGTTGCTATTCAGACCGCGGTTTTATCTCAACACTTATCGAGTGAACCAGAGATAGAAAAATAACATCTTCAAAGACGAAAAATTGAGTAGGTACTCGATGTTCGAAATTTAAAAATGGATCGCACTACATAGTTTTGTCTGTGTTAATATTTATTAGGTCAACGAGCATAAGTAAATATTTTTCGTGTTGCTAATAACATGATGAGCCAATATGGAGCCAATCGACCTTCCATAGATCAAAATAAAATCCTATCTATTGCATATAATTTTGGTTTCTCTTGCCCGCATGTCATTGGAGTTTTCAGTTTTCAGATATTGACGTACATTCGATGACATAAGTGAAAAGCATAAATAAGTAATTTAAACGCCGTTTTCCTTGCGGTGTAGGTAGAGTGACATTTTTGTCCTCGTTAGATAAAACAGTTCACCCCGATTCACCGGTGGGTTGTGGTTTCTATTTCTGTATATATTAACAGCCATAAGAGTGATCTGTGGTATCAATAGTCTTACCTGACCTCCGAGGTACAAATATATTAAAATAAAATAAAAAAATTAAGCCGACTTCAAATACCAACTATACTCATATCTCAAAAATTATTGAACTGATTTTGATGAAACAGACTGTTCCTAAGTTGGAATATACTTGATTTAAATTTAAAAAAATTATCTCGATATGGCTTTTAGTTCCCGAGAACCTCGGGGACAAAATACAAACATACATACATTTACGAAATTTAGTACACTTTCTGGGACGCCTAAATACATCACCATACTCAAATATGATCCAATTCCAAGATTTATATTTGATTATTGTATTACATACAATATACATACATTTGAAACCGATAACCTCTGTCTTTTCGTCAATTGAAAATAAAATCAACAAATATGTGTATTTGTTGATACATATGTGTATGTACCTACCAAATCCAATATAGCAGTTGAGTCCAAGGGGGAAGCATTGGCAGTTAGTTTGTACTTAGCTAAGGCCTTTGATCGGGTATAGCACAAAGTGCTCCTTGCGAAGTTGTCTTCTTGCAGGCTTCCCGCGAAATTGTGCAAGTGGATAAACAGTTTTTTGGCTGATCGGAGCATCATGGTTGCAGTCGACGGTGCATGCTCTGACCTTGAACATGTCAATGTTGGTGTTCCTTGAGGCCTTTTTCTTCTACATATCAATGATATGTCACGAATTAGTAAAATACATTGCTATGCAGATTATATAGTACTGGATATGCTACATATTCTGACCGTAGCGTTATTTCTCGGGAGCACGTTGAAGAGAGCCGCAACAAGCTTATTTCTGAAGTCGAGTAGCGACTTACTGATGTCTCGGAATGGGGTCGTCAAAACTTGGTCACATTTAACCTCAAGAAGGCACAGCGATGCGCGTTCACCACAAAAAAGATTTGGGGATACTCTCCTGGCAGCCTCTGCCAGTGTCGGAATCTTGAGAGTCGATGTATTCAATACCGCTCAGTTTCGCGGTCATCTGGAAGGTAAGGTGAAACTAGCCTCCAAAAAGCTTGGTGTGCTCAGTAGAGCGAAACAGTACTTCTTGTCAGCCCATCGTTTCCAACTTTAAAAGTCGCAAATTCGGCCAGACATGGAGTACTGTTCTCATCTCTGGGTCGGAGCTCCCCAGTACAAGCTTATTCCACTTGATCGCATGCAACATAGAGCGATTCGAATCGTTGACGATCAGGCTATTTCGAAACGGCTTGACCCTTTGCCATTACGCAGAGATGTAGGTTAGTACTGCATCTTTTATCGTATCTATCATGGAGAGTGTTCCAACAAGTTGTTTGGATATCGCGTCAAAATTTAAAGTTTCACCCTCATAAGCTCGATGTCTGGAAATCCACAACGTTGCGTTTCTCTCGACACTTTTTGCCTCGCACTACTCTTTTGTGGACTCAACTATCGGCAGGGGTTTTTCCGAGCAGATACGACTTGGGGACCTTTAAGAAAAGAGCCGACTACTTTTTAGAAGGTCGGCAACGCATCTGCAAGACCTCTGGTATTCTGCTCGTTTGCCCCCTCTTCCATAAAAAGTATCGTATATATAAATATACCTTTCGTTTCCTAGCAAATTTTTTTGCGCTGTATCTGGTGCCCTTCATTACGTGATGGCCTAAGCAATTGCTTAATTTTCTCGTGGTTTAATTCGGTACTGAATAGGTTACAGCTATGACGTGATACGGTTTGGGGGGTAAGGTAGCCGGTAGACTTATGCATGTGACATTGCCATCCCTCGCTACTCTGATAGCAATGCACTATTAATATCTTTGGTGTTTACAGGGGTCTGTTTCCCTTTCCAACAGTAGAGAAATCTGCGTGTTTGCTGTCTAATGATACATAAAAAAATGCATTAATATAGTACGATTATATATAAGAAAGAGATAGAAAAATGGATGAGAGAAAGAAAGTAAACAACACTGATTTATTAAAAAGAGACGATACGTTACCTAGAGTCAGTGCCCGGTCCTACAAAACTAGGCCCAGTGGACTCTGTGATAATCACGCACGAGACGTCAAATCGTACGCTTCTACTTTCCGATTGTTATTGCCATTAACACGCATCAAAATGCATTTTTGTGTACTCAACCAGTGTTTTAATTACTCGAGAAAAAAAATAAGACACACGGGATTACTTTCCATTGGTAAGTACGGCTAAAACAATTTGTTTGAAAGTAAGATAAAATTATTCTTTGGTTCGCCATGTTTTTGAGAGTGAGATAGTATAACACAAAAGTGGCGCGACGAACGTAGGGCGACGAAGACCCCTGTTTCTCCCTTCACTTGGTGCGGAGCTAAATATGCCACTACTTCTCTCCCCCCCCCCTAAATTTGTCAAAACAACGCATTAGCGTGGGCATTAATTTCTTAATTTTAAATTTAAACTCTGGCTGAGCTCTCTGCTCGCTCGCTAGTCCGCGGCCCTTAAGGCCTTACTTATAGCCAATTAATAAAAAAGGATTATATTGGATGATTATATTTAAAAGGCTCATGAAAAAAATGCATTTTCAGTAGGTGAAATAAATTCTTATAATTTTGAGTTTTTAGCGTGCACAAAAAATCTCTGTCTCCTTGCCTCTGTGGTCAAGTGGTCCGGTGTCGGTGTTGACCACACGAGATCCTGGGTCGGACAACACAAAAATGTGTTTTTTCAGTTTTCTGATAAGAAACAATGTTGTCCGAGACTGGATAAGTTCCCGATTGGCGAAAGGCTTACCCCGTATCCGAACCCACTGGTGGTAGCCGCGGCTGACTACATTCCAGACCCTAATCCCGATCCCAAACTACGTAGGCCCCGCCACGTTCTTACCGATCCCGATGACCCGATAACTCTGGCCAACGGTTTACACGATAACACTACACACCTACATTCGCGACACCGTCGCCGCCGGCGGCGACGAGGACCCCTGTTTCGCCCTTCGGCGAACCGAGCCCAAGGGCAAGGTTCGGTGGACGGACAAAACAATGCCACTAGCCCTCTCATCGCAAATCACGACCCCACCCTAAGCCGAAGTTCGGTCTCACAGGAGACACCCTTAGGGCGGAGGGCGTACAGCCCTACACCTTTAAATTCTGGCTGAGCACTCTGCTCGCCCCCGCGACGGGTGAAGCTGTAACAGCCCATAAGGCTAACAGCAATTGAGACATTCCGAAAAAAAAAAACTTACCCCCTATCACATTGTGGGACTAAGTATCTTCGGCTAATTGTAGGTGCATTTGTACCTCTGGCTACCTTTTTAGGGATAGTTTATTGATTCAGGCGTTACTTTGCGGAAATCCATTATTAGAAAAGATGAAATTAATAAATTTGCTTTGATCCGCGAACTATTCTATGTGTTTTTCGCGATGTCACCAAAAAGAAAGACGTCGGTTTAATAAATGGATAAAACTCACCGATGGTCCGGATAAAAAGAAGACCCCAGCAGCACAATTATCCACCCACATCCACCACACTTTTACATCCACGTCCCACGACGGCACCAAGCACAAAAGCACACAATTTACGTACTCAATGCACGTTTCACTTCGAAACCGAAGCATCTTCAGGAGGAACGAACACTTCCTCGCTCTACGCGAATGTAAGTATTATTTAAGTATTACTTATTTTTTTGGGGATACGTGTCTGAGTATACTATTTTTATCAAGAAACCCACTAAAAGAATTTTGATAATAATTTTGTGTACTAACATTGGAGAAAAATATTTTAGTTGAGTTTGTTAGTGATCTTTAATAAACCAAAATAATTTTAGAAATGGTTTTATTTCATTTACTGAGAATAAAATCAATCCAGGTAATAACAGGAGTTAAAAACGAGAGTTCGTTTCAATAAATAACGGTATCTGATTTACTACTAACAAATAAAATTCGATTAGCAGAAGAAATGTCACTGAAAATCCGTTTATGTACCTGCGCATACTGCATAGTAACATTTCCCGCAGTAAGGTAAATAGGTACTTATCTGAAAAAATAGCCTCATGTAAATAAATCAATAGAAACTATGTCAATAAAATCGTTACCCTTATCTATGCTAAAGGTTTTATTACACCAAAAAGCGTCGCCCGGTTGCTCGCTTATCGCCATTGAAGTGCTAAAAACTAATGATCATTTAAAACTATTAATTGTGTTCTATCTGTCACATTCATCCCATTTATTCTACGGCAAAACTGACGTATTTACATTTTAAATTATTTTTTAAATTAACGTTTATTTTGTGTGCAAAAGTGTTGTTACAGAAATGGTGGCTTGAGTAGTTTGATTAAATTAATGTCATAACTCATAATTAATACTCTACAGATAACGTGATATAAAAATATTTTAATGGTAAGCGTATTATACACATTTAATTCCGAATTTTTGTCATGTTGGCACAAGTCTCTTATAAAGAACTGACCATCCGCTTTCCTGCCAACATGTAAGAGTCGAGTTAAGGGTAGACTTCTTGAAAGATAATTAACTTTGCATATACACAAAGCTTGCGTAGCTGCAGTTCTAGTAAAATCATAATATAAGGAAGTTAATCCTAATATTTTCCTTAGAAGAAATTTACACAAATATTTGATTGTTGTAGAAAAACAATTGTTAATTTTGGCGAAGCCGAAAGCTCTTGCTGTGGCAAGCGCTTTCGGCTTCGCCAAATCTGCTATTATCAGACTGCGGCGGCCGTAATCAGATAATTGCTCTACAATTGTCACACAAGATTGCAGAACACACAAAGAGCAAACGTGTCTCCTGAAACCAATAGGTTCTAAACTGTCAGTTAAGTAATTAAATGTTGTCATCATTGTGAATAACCGCACCTTGAATTTTATCATACTGGAGAGATCGATACTTGGGAGCACCTGCACATGGCTTTTTGTGCATGGCAAAAAATTAGGTCGCTCTTTAAAAACTTTGAAATTTTGTAAATTGTAATTTTTGACTTTTTCGACTCAAAAGGTGGCCAACCCCAATACTAAACCAATGTAGGAATTTCTCTAATAAGATAGAACCATAGTATATAGAGCATAATATAAACAGTGTGATCACACCAAGTTATTTTTTTTCCCTAAAATTACCTAAAATCCTGTTGCAACAAAAAAAGCCGGCCAAGCAAATAAGTGAACGCGTATTATAGGGCGGATGTGTTTCCGAACAGATACGACTTAGAGGCCTTCAAGAAAAGAGCATACTCATTACTTAAAGGCCGGCTATGCAGCTGGAGTACCTCCGGTGTTGCAACTGTTCATGGGCGGTGGTGATCACTTACCATCAGGTGAGAGACTCTAGCTCGTTTGTCCCCTATGCCATTAAAAAAACATTCGCCTTTTACGAAACGCCTGGCAGAATGGCAGATGGTCTATTTTTCAAAGGCGGCCTGGACAATTACGTGGTGATGGTTCATATTTAGAAAGCATAATTCAAAAGTTTACTTATATGTACGTCCCTCTTAAGATTCAATGTAATTAACTGTGTTAATGAAGAAAATATATTTGGTTCCAGATGTATCAACATAAGGTAATCCTATTGGTTCTGTTGTATGGATACGTACAGGCACAGGATGCCAACTGTGACTTTACACAATATGTAAGTTTTTGTTGTTGTAAATTAGCTGCATTCCGTAATCCGTTTACGCCTGCCGGAGTAAGTGTATTCTCACATTTACTCCGGCAGGCGTATCACCTAATGTTTGCAATTCGCCAACGATAAGCGATGACTTTTGAACGTAACGAAAAACTCATCAAAACGTCGCGAATTACTTGCTGGTCACTGGATGCATTTTTTGGGATGCCACAGCACCAAAACTAATCAAGCGGCAATGACTGCCACTGATATACAAGGCTATTATGTGTCTTGCAATAATTAAACAATTACGATAATTTCGCATTGCGAGTTACGTGATAACCCCACTGGACATATGTGAAGTCTTAACATAGAACATTATGAACCGACATCCCAAAACGAAGAGGTTATCAATTCGGCTGTTTATGTGTTTTTTATGTTTTTAATGATTCTCACCTAAGAATTCCATCATTTATGGACCGATTTTGAAAATTATTTTTCGTTTGAGAGTGTATCCTCCTCGTTTGGTGTCATTTTAGATATTTTATAGATTCAGGCGTTACTTTACGGAAATCCATTATTAAAAAGATAAAATTAATTAAATTTGCTATTATCCGCGAACTGTTCTATGTATCCTCCGTGGTACCGAAAAGAAAGACGTATGTTATGGTACCGAAAAGAAAGACGTCGGTTTAATAAATGGATAAGACTCACCGATGGTCCGGATAAAAGAAGACCCCAGCGGCACAATTATCCACCCACATCCACCACTTTTTTTTACACCCACGTCCCACGACGGCACCAAGCACAAAAGCACACAATTTACGCACTCAACGCACGTTTCACTTTGAAACCGAAGCATCTTCAGGAGAAACGAACACTATCTCACTCTACGCGAGTGTCTTAGTCCCATTAGTTTGATGAAGATCTGGCAAAGTTCCAAAGATATAGGAAGTGGGCCGCTGCAATTCTCCTGCGTTAAAGTTTTTTTTTATATCATAAGATAGCAAACAAGCAGATGGGTCTCCTGATGAAAAGAGTCAACCATCGCCTACAGACAACAAAGGTGTTAATGGTACGTTGTTATCTTGTGGCGAGGTCTTATGCCACCTGCATAAGTTTACCGGCTACCTTACCCTCCAAACCAGAACACGACAGCGACAAGCACTTGTAGCAGGAATAGACAAGGCGATGGTACCAGATCCGGGTGAGACAATGCAGAACTCTACCACCTAGTAGCTACGATGGTAGTGACTTACATAGCCAATCGACTTACATAGCCAATTAATTATTATTAATAATATTACAAGCTCACCTGCTCAGCTTCTCACGTAAGTAGAGTACTGTGTCATTAATGTTATTAAACAAACTTTCCTCCTATATTTGAACTCCTTAAGGGTATATGTTTGAAAAAAAGCTGCTTAATTTTTTTACCCTGGTTTTTGTGTCCTTGGCAAATTTCATCAAAATCGGTTCAGCGGTTGAGCCGTGAAAGCGTAATTGCCATATAGACTAACCGATTTTTGTTTTTATAATATTAGTATCGATAATGTTGCCATTTTTCGATACGACGTGATTTTAAACTAGCTAAGGTAGATGGCACTCCTAAAGGAAAGAGATAACCATCACCTATGTAAATTATGTGTTGCCATTCTTGAGGCGGAGTCTCAATGCTACATGCTTAAATTTATCGGCTATTAATATAACCCTCTAAACCAAAGGTTCCCAAACTTTTTCTTGCAGACCACTTTCAAAATTTTGCTGATTACGGTGGACCCCCTGAATCTAAATTTCTACATACTCTCAAAACTTAAGAAAAATTATGAAGATTAGATCGCCAACTTTACACATGTACGGCTTAAAAATTAATGTTTTCTGTCATGTGCATTATGTGTTTTATAAATAAATAAATGTCAAAATGGTAAAAATCCATACTCATGTTATAAATGCGAAAATAACTCTGTCTGTCTGTCTACTCTTCTTCACCACTACCACTGAATCGACTTAGATGAAATTTATCCCGAACATCTCACGGGAACGGGAACTATGCGGGTTTTATTTTAGAATTTTTTCCACACGTACAAAGTCGCGGGTACAGCTAGTTAAATATGTTTATAAAAAATTGAATTTTTAATTAATTTAATGCCAAGAAATTCTAAACAATTCCACAGATAATTCTTCATTAGAATATTAAATGTATTATTTTTTAAGGTTGTGGCGGGACGGAAATACTACATATATAGCCCTGGATATCCAGGTAACTACACTCCTGGTGTTAAGTGTCGATGGATCGGAATCTGTCCTGCTAAATATAATTGCCGCTTAGATTGCGACGTTATAGACCTTCCTCAGGTATGATTTTTTTTATAATCTACTTAATTAATACATATAACGATTAGACAAATTGTGACACAAATTTGTAATTTGTTTTAATTAAGTTTGTGTAATGAATGCCATTATTTCATTTATTTGAAACGACAATTGACGTGAAGTCGTTAAATTTGTATTTGAGAAGCGATCTATATCATGCTTTGCTTGTATGAGATTGTTCAACAGTCCCGCTTTGAAAAATGCGTGATCATATTCGTAGGTATGTCTACAACCTTATTTAGAGGTAACGGTGGGCGATTATAAAAGATACTAACGAAATCATTCGAATAAGGTGATGTCTCGAGATATCTCGAGTATAACATATTAGTAGTTACATACCTATTTTGTAAGTATTCATGATGTGGGAATGAGTTGATGCGAAGCGCGACAGGCAGGCCAACCGAGAATAAGGACTCACCACAGATAAACACTAGCAGCCAACAGGTAACAACTAACAGTCTAAGAGAGACTCCGACTCCCGACTCCCGAATCTGCCGATTTTTTTCAACAGTATTAGTAGCAAACTCATTAATTTTATATTGAACTCGGTCATTCGAAAATTAGTAATTTCATTCGATTATAAAAATAAATACTTATATACGATTGTCAATATAAAAAAACTGAAAAAGACTTGTAAACTCGTGGATTAGGAACGTAGTTCACGACTTGCTAATACATTTATCCACTCACCCAGCTATCCAACTCCTATTCCCATTCAGTCCTACCCTACCACATTTGATCATTTAATCAAATCAGATTCAATCAAAGTCCATCTTATCCCACCTGATTCAACCTAATCTCACTAAACCTCTCTTGATCCCACCTGGTTTAATTAAATCTAATCTCACTCGATTCAACCTAATCACGTGAGATCTCAACCAATCCCATTCTTTTACATCCAATCCAATTTTAAACCACCAAATCACACCAGATCTCACCAGATCCCAGCCCATCGATCCCACAAAACCAACTCAATCACAAGTCAGATCTCACCCAATTCAACTCGATCCAAACTAATCCTACTCAATCCCACGCTATAGGTAGGTACTACTCAACCTAAAACTATCCACTTAATCTATCTAGAACTGCCTACCCGGTTCCACCCAATCCCATACGATCTTATCCGTTCTCATCACATCCCCGCCTAGTCAAACTCAATCCCATTTGATCCCACCGAATCCCATTTGAACCCTCCCAAGCCTATCAAATGCCACCAGATCACGCCCAATCGATCCCCAAAATGTGTGTTTCGAAGAGAAATAAATCTGCAAAGTGTGTGTCGGGCGACGCGCAATATAGAGTTCCGTTGTTGCCCATCACAATAACGTGGATTAAAAGAAAAAAATATCTTCCCGAAGAGGTATGCAGAGGTACAACCAGTTGTCTCGCCCGGGTCTGGTACCACCGCCTTACCTACTCCTGCCACAATAGAGTCAGCGCTTGTCGCTGTCGTGTTCCGGTTTGGAGGGTAAGGTAGCCGGTAAACTTATGCATGTGGCATTAGACCTCGCCACAAGATAGCAACGCACCATTAACATCTTTGGTGTCTATAGGCGATGGTTGACTCTTTCCATCAGGAGACCCATCTGCTTGTTTGCTATCTTATAATATAAAAAAAAAAACAGATCATATTTTTATAAGTTGGCCGACTATTACTCGTAAATTTGTAAACGTAGCCGTGATAGTTTTTTTGTCAATTACATCCCCGTGTTGGTTTCGGGCTTCTTCGAAGAATAGGCCAACTGCCGTTCTGCCAGGCAGGTCGTAAAAGGCGACTGATTGGCTATGCGACTCACTACCATCGTGGCTACTAGGTGGTAAAGTTCTGCATTGTCTCGCCCGGGTCTGGTACCACCGCCTTACCTATTCCTGCCGCAATAGCGTCAGTGCTTGTCACTGTCGTGTTCCGGTTTGGAGGGTAAGGTAGCCGGTAAACTTCTGCATGTGACATTAGACATCGCCACACGATAGCAACGCACCATTAACATCTTTGGTGTCTATAGGCGATGGTTGACTCTTTCCATCAGGAGACCCATCTGCTAGTTTGGCTATCTTATGTTATAAAAAAATCATAATTTACTCCCGTGAATTAATACTAAACTACTAATTTTGTTTGGGTGTAAAAACACCCAAACAAAATTAATAGTTTAGTATGGTTAGATGCAGGGAATTCGACCTATTATTGTTTAATTATATATATAACACACACACACACACATATATATCTTATATATAAAATTCTCGTGTCACAATGTTCGTTCCCATATTCAGTGGGTCTGGGAATCGACCAACATCTATTTTTCATCTTCCTAAATGTTAAGGGTTGTCCACCCCTAATTTTTTTTATTTTATGGAATTTTTTATTTTATTTTTTAATAATTCAACATTGAAAAATATATACAACCCTTAATTTTCAACCCTCTCTTAGATTGCATAATTATACACTCCCCTAAAAGTAATCCTGGCGGCGCCCATGGTGACAGGTCTGAGAAAGTTTGTACTTTGTTAGACATCTTTGGTCAGACAGCAGTCAGGAATACAAGTGTTATGCTTGGGCCGCACTTGCGTCTATAGTCACAAAGCTTCGTGCAATGACACGATAAATGCAGATGTGACAGACTAGTAGAGGTGGTCCCTTTGGTACGGTAAACTACGGTCCAATGACAGGGAGCGTAGATCTGCGGTAGAAGAGTTCATTGCTGAACTAAATCTTACCATCCATAACACCCCCGACGCACCACCTACATACAGTAGCCCAATGGGTGAATCATCTATTGACGTCACACTTTCAAGTGCGTACGTTCGTTTGAATAACTGGCTCGTAATTCCAGATGCGTCTTGTAGTGACCATCGTTTGATTGTGTTCGAGTATGACTCGTTGTTGCCTGGGAGATCGGAATCTAGTACTACTGATTATATATATGACGCTAAATTCGCTAACTGGAATCTTTTCCGATACTTATTTGCAGCACATGCCAAAGATTTCACTCGCCATTCTTTAACAGTGTCAGAACAGTCAGAAATGATGTCTGATGCTTTTACATACTGCGCAGATATTGCTATAGGTCGACATTCAAAAATAAAATCTCAAAAATGTGAGTGGTGGAATGATAGTTTTGTCAAAAAACGACGAGACTTCAGGAAAGCTAGGCGCCATCTTAATAAAATTAAGCGCCGTCGTTCAGAAGGTGACGAATACGTTAAAGCTCTTGCTGATATAAGAAGGATCCGGTCACACTATCGAGCCGCTACTACGTTAGCAAAGAGAAAATTTCCGCAAAAAATAACGGATAGATTAGAGAAAGCAGGCCCTTGGTCTTCTCTGTATCACGAAATTAAAAATCGTACGAGAAATAACTTTTCTTTTTATAATAACATAAAACTTAACGATACGTATACGCTTAGTTTAGAAGAAACAACAAACGCTCTTTTGGAGACGCTAATTCCAGACGATAATCTAGAGCGGGATAACGAATATCACCGTGAAATTAGATCACAAGTTGACGTGACACCTGTGTCCCCCATATCGAGTCTGGTATCCTTAGATGAATTGTTAAATACCGTTAACAATTTACCATTAAAAACAGCGCCCGGAGAGGATAAAATCTCAAATTATATGATAAAACAAGCGTGTATAGCAGCCCCAGACTCTATTCTAAAAGTAATAAATCGTTGCATTGCGGAAGGTGTTTTCCCTAAAATATGGCGCCAAGGATATCTCAAAATTATTCCAAAATCTGGTGACAAGCCTCCGGATGACCCTAAATCATATCGCCCAATTACACTTCTACCTTCTCTTGGTAAACTGCCAGAAAGATTAGTAGTTCCTCGACTCTTACCGCAAGGGCCCACATTCAATAAACAACAATTTGGATTTACCGCCGGAATATCCACTGTAGATGCAGTGCTAACCATGAGAAAAACGGTAGAACTATCACGAAATAATTATGTTGTGGGTATCTTTTTGGATATTTCAGGTGTTTTTGATAACGCGTGGTGGCCGATGTTATTATTAAAACTAAAAATAAGGGGATGCTATTCTAATATATATCAACTAATTAAATCGTATTTAGAAAACGGTCACTTGAAATTACAGCTAGGGCATTACGCTGCATCTAAACGCCTTACTCTGGGCTGCCCACAGGGATCAGTACTTTCGCCATATCTATGGAACTTAGGATTTGATGATTTATTTTCACTAGCCTTGCCTGAAGGATGCTCACTTATAGGTTATGCGGACGACGTTGCTTTAATAATACAAGCAAACACACGAGCACAGATAGAGTCACTGGCTTATACTAGTCTTAATTTAATATCCAACTGGGGATTCAGAAATCATTTAAAATTTGCGCCTCATAAAACGTTCTACTTAATACTAAAAGGTTCGCTTCTATCGTCTCCTAGCATAAAATTAAATAATAGCACAGTAAAGAGAAAGGAGTCCGTAACATATTTAGGTTTAGTTTTAGAGAAAAATTATACTTTTATAAATCATATTACAGTACCCGGCGATAAATATTGCACATCGACCTTTGGAAAGAGACAATCGGCTAATTTCGGCTTCGTAGAGCGTTATCTCTGTCGCACAAAATACAAACAGTCCGGTACCTATTAGGAGCTGTTAAAACAAGTATGATTTGCTTCTTTTGATATTTTTATTCTTTGTGTATTACTGTGCTAAAGAGAAAGGAGTCCGTAACATATTTAGGTTTAGTTTTAGAGAAAAATTATACTTTTATAAATCATATTAACTATATCAGTGAAAAAGCTAAACGGAATTACTTGTCCTTTGCCGGCATATCTACCTCAACGTGGGGTTTAACCTTTAACACTTTAAAGATAATTTATAACGCAACTTATTTAGGTTGTATTACTTATGCATGTTCAGCATGGGCTGATAAAGTTACAAGCGGCGCGACCCGGCGTAAATTACTTCAAAATCAGCGTTTGGCTTTAATATTTCTGTGTAAAGCATATCGCACTGTAAGCTCTGAAGCTTTTCCCGTTTTATCAGGTGTATTTCCATTAGATTTAGAAATTCAGCGTCGGTCCTCAATGTACTATAATTCTAAAAACTTTACTAGCCCAGAATTTATTAATCCGCAAGCTCAAACAAAACTACGTCGCCTCTTTAATCCCGTGATGGATGTTACTAATGAATTAATAAATAAATGGCAGTCGCGTTGGTGCTGCTCACCTAAAGGACGGCATTTATATAACTTTTTCCCCTGCGTCCGGGAACGATTAAGTAAAACGTGGATAGAAATAGATCATTGTGTTGCACAGTTCCTTACTAGTCATGGTAATTTTAAAGCTAAATTATTCTCGTTCAAATTAGTTCCTTCTCCATTTTGCGAATGTTCCACCATAAACTGTAAATATGAACAAACTGCACATCATATTCTTTGGGAGTGTAATCTCTGGCAAAATGAACGTAGCCAAATGCTTGATAGTATACGATGTATATCCGGGGTAATCTACTATTCCGACCTTGTAGCAACACGTGGGAATTTCCGTGCCTTCAAGCGATTTTGTCATACATACTACTGGAAGCAGAATTAAGTAGGCCATTTTCGTAGGTCCTCAAATACCTAAACTACCGTGGTGCAATAGCAATCAGGCTTAACCTGATTGTAAACGTCTCATTTCTTAGCAGTTTTTGCTTTATCTTACGCTGTCTCCTGCTGTAAAGGGAGGGAAACTGGATGTATTTTCCTACTCCTCCTATACTCTTCTGATTAAATTCGATGCGGGTTCCAAGACAGCTTAGCTTTTCCCCCAGGGCACCCTGCGCTCGCAACTCAGAGGTTATCAGGAAGGTTGCCGCTGTTGATTCTGGTTTACAGAAGTTACAGTGGTGGGAACGAGAGGTGGGCCCATTGCCCTTTATAGTAGAGGTGGTCATTATATCAATAAACTGTTTTTATTAACAGTTTTGTGGTTGTCAACAAATTAACTATTTTTCTTCAACTTAAAAAGCTGTAAACCTAGTAAATTCTTCGCAATGCAACGAAACGATTATAATAATAAACGTCAACGTTTTCGCAACTCGCGATGAGACATGAGTTGACATTATATTCCCACTACGTATGTAGTAGATAAGGAAGTTACTGATTTTACCCCGATTTTCTAAAATCGAGTTTTCACCAGATGTCCACGTTTTGAGGTCCTAGGAACCTTTCCCGAGTATTTTCACGATGACGTCAGTATGTCTGTATGTATGTATGTATGTGTGTGTGTGTATGTGTAAACATCTCATAACTTTTGAATGGCTGGACCGATCGAAACGGTCGGCATCGAAATGGCATTCGATTTTGAGAAATTTTAAAAAAACACCAAAAAAATTTTGGCGAAACAGTATTTTTTTAATATTACTTCCAGATTTATGTACCGATTGAGTACAAAAACTAATCAGCTCTGTTCCTCAAAAAACTACGTCTAATACATAAATTGCATCAATATCGGTTTATCCTTTTGGGAGTAATCGTTGACGAAAAATTTTGAAAAAAGTGTTTGTCGACACAAACTAACTCTCAAAACTTATAGCTTTTCAAATATTAAAATTACGTTGTTTTTAGCAAACTTACTCAATTTTGTTTAAATAACTTTCAAGTTAATTGACCGATTGACTTAAAAACTTATCAGCTTTTTTCCTTTAAAAACTTTGTCAAATATTGTTAATTTTATCAAAATCGGTCAATTTGTTTAGGATTTATCAATGAAGAAAATTAAAAATAAAGTGTTTTTTTGTCATTGCATCGAAAATTTTCAACCTATCGATTATTTATCGCGCCGATCGCACGCACGATCTCGCCTGATGGTAAGCTAAGATGCGGCCTAAGATGGGATGCTTTTTTTATTTTATTATTAATTATTTATAATTAACCTATGGAATAGAGAAACAAGTTGTTTTCTTTATTTCGTGATTTAACCTATTACGAGTTTAGTGCATAATCAGATTACTGAAAACCCGTTGACGATTTAACAGGTTTTTTAGCCTGTTGATCATTCGACATTCACGAAAAACCGGCTATTTTCGTATACAATTATACTTTTCGATTTTCATTTTTCGGTAGTTGTGAGTAAAATGTTAATTATTATCGATCGAACCTACGAAAGGTATCGATTGGCCAAAAATTTAGTTTCTTTTTCTTTTCGTTTTAATGCTACTACAAGTGTAACAGTTTTTTTTTAGTTTCTAGTAATAAAGAAAAGTTTTTGTTATAGTGTGATTTATAATGTTAAAGCGCCACCTAGGATTAATGAAGCAACAATTTGTTTTTATCTACGACTATTCTGCCTATAGACAATAGAAGTTATTAACGATATGTTATCAAGGGCAGATGACGGATCCAAAAGGGGGGGGAGGGGGGAAGGTCATTGGGGTCATGATTAGTGATGGAAATTGCCGGCAATAACTCTGTTTATCTAAGTTTACATTGCGAAGGACTGCAGAAAACTAATATCTTCTTCTTCTATTAATATATAAAAATCAATTTCCGTTCGTTAGTGTCGCAAAAACTCGAGAACAGTTTTTTTTTATATCATAAAATAGTAAACAAGCAGATGGGTTCCCTAATGGTAAGAGTCAACCATCGCTTATAGACACCAAAGATGTTAATGGCGCTTTCCTATCTTGTGGTGAGGTCTAATGCCACATGCATACGTTTACTGGCTACCTTACCCACAACCGGAACATGACAGCGACAAGCACTGACGCTAATGCGGCAAGAATAAGTAAGGCGGTGGTACCAAACCCGTGCGAGACAATGCAGAACTCTACCATATAGTAGTCACGATGGTAGTGACTTGCATAGCCAATCGGTCGCCTTTTATGACCAGTCTGGCAGAACGGCAGTTGGTCTATTCTTCAAAGGAGCCCGGAACCAACACGGCTGAACCGATTTAGCTAATTTTAGTTTTAAATTAAATGTTGAAGTCCAGGGAAGGTTTTACAGGCGAGAAAATATAGAAAAAAAGAAGAGTAGTTAAAAAATGATGTGGTGTCGCGGGACACCAGGTAGGAACGAACTTCCTTCGGCTAAACGGCACTACTCGCTTGTGTACGCGACTGTCGCGCCTGCGCACGTCTCATTTAACGCTTTTATTCCACGCATTTTTCTTACGGTTTTACTATCACATTTTTTTCAGTTCGGTCGCGCAGCAAAATCCCTATCCCCTCCAAGCCTGCCGTAAGGAACTTCGTTCCAATATTAGTAAAGTTATTCAATTATTCCAATTATTCATCATCGTCCCACGCTACTTATTAGATTACACCGCTACTAGGTACTTATTAGTTTTGAGTGCGTTTATGCACACTTAAAGTTTTGCAGATTAATATTGCAGATGAGCTGGTGGCTGATGGAAGGAGACATCCACCGCCTACCTATCAAATTAAAGTATAAGGAATATATTTTATTCCTTTTACTGTAATTCGAGTTTAAGTTAAAAGCTAGCCTTAAGATTTGTGTCATGAAAATACTACTTTTATTTTTATTGCTATAATATTATATAGTATAGTATATAATTAATGTATCGCTGAGAGACATCAATTCAGGATGTATGAATACAGTACTGTTTTTGGAGAAACAAATCATAAAAAATACACATTTCACCAGGTGGTAGTTTTGCATTGTCTCGCCCGATTCTGGCACCGACGCCTTACCTATTCCTGCCGCAATAGCGTCAGTACTTGTCACTTAGGTTTGGAGGGTAAGGTAGCCGGTAAATTTATGCACGTGGCATTAGACCTCGCGACAAGATAGCAACGCACCATTAACTCTTTTGGTGTATATAGGCGATGGTTGACACTTCCCATCAGGAGACCCATCTGTATGTGTCATTGCCGTAGTGGCAATAAAACAGAAATTGGAAAAAACTCACTTAACTAATATAAATAACTCGCAGTTGATTTGCAAGTCGGGTGAAATCTGAGGGCTATAATAAACCACCCGTAAATCAATCTCAAGAGTTTTTGGATTGAAATCATACTGAACGAAAATGTTGTGCATTTGTTGTACACGGTCTTGATCGTATTTATGAATATATCCTTTTCAGACCTCATCGTGCTATCTGGATCGGTTATTGATCTCACGCTCAGGGGATCCGCAATTAGCTTCAGCAGAGTACTACTGCGGCGACAGCGCACTATCTGTTGTATCGATTGGAAGGATGATAAGTGTTGGTGCGTATTTACATTCAATTTTGATTTTTGAAGTGTTCTGTATTTTATAGCTTATATTGAATAAAAAAAAGACGTGTGGCACTCGGAGACTGCCGCGGTAAAGCTATTGCATAGCATTTTATATCAACTTATGCAATTACAATTATATATTTATTTTATTTATGCAGTATTTTTTTTCTTTGTTTATTCATATTTAAAACATTTTGTACACAAATTATACGAGTACAGATATTCACTGTTGTACGTAGATGATAAATACCTATACACCTATATACTTTCTCACAAACAGCTGATTACGGTAGTTTTCCAATACAACCAATGCCATCTAAAGGCGGGTTGCTGAACTAAAGAGACAAGCGTGATATTTCAAAAAGGCATTAAAACTTCTGGTATTTATCGATAGATGGAAAAACTAAAAAGTATCACTGCTGTGCCGGTCGGAGTGGGGGGTGTTAGGTTTGTTCGTTACGGAATTTCTGGATTCGGTCTCCACGCTCAAGGCCCCCGATAGAAGCTATGCAATTTGTTATTTATCATTTTTCTAAAATGAATCGATAATCGAATAATGACAAATTATCGGTTATAGGTTTTAAAATTGCCAACATTCAATTGATTCATGATGATAAAAGTTCATATAGGTAAACAAAAATGGTAAACGTATCTGCATGCACTGTATATACTCTTTGACGGCGGGGATGCTGACGCGCGGAACAATATTTGCGCTGCGCCTGTCACTAACTCAAGGTCGTTCGCAGCTATAATCGCCTTAAATGAATTTAGTTATAGATGTTTTATTGTTGCACTAATTTTCTAGTATTCAAGCTAACATAGTTATAATGTGCGAAAGCAAATATGTAAATGGTGTCTAGTTACACACATTGTAATATAATTAAGTATGAAATCAGAAATCAGAAGCACTTTATTCAATAAAACTTTTTACAAGTTATTTTGACGCGTCAACATTTTTTTAAACTACTACCGGATCGGAAACGCGGCCACACACTGAGAAGATCCGGCGGAAGACACTCAGCGGGCTTGTCTTTTTTTCATAAAATTTTTTAAATAAAATAATACATAATATTTAATTAGTATCTAATTGTTACATTAATAATAAGGATTGCCGATATGATGAGCAGTTAATCCCATGCTTTCCTGTTATCAAGGTATTCAGATATTTTATAGTAACCTTTTTTACACAGTTTTGTTTTAACACATTTTTTGAATTTGTTAACTGGTAAATCTCTAATGGCATCAGGCAGCTTATTGTAGAAGCGTAAACTTTGCCCCATAAAAGAGTTGCTTATTCTGTGGAGACGAGACATATGCACAGCATGATTGTTTTTGTTCCTTGTATTTAGGGAGTGAATATCACTATTCTTTTTAAATAAGCAAATATTTTTCCGATCGTACATCAAGGTTTCGAATATATACTGAGAAATTACAGTTAAGATATTGATTTCTTTGAATTTTTCTCTCATTTATGAACATTGTATGCTTTCCAAATAAAATAAAGTAAAATAAAATAAAAAAAAATATGAAAAAAAAAATGTGTAGGCGGTTGACCTTAGAGGCCATCCCTGAAACTTCCCGCTAAATTAAGGTGTTTTAAGCTCAAAAGAGTAAAAACTATAAACAGATTTTTTCAGTTCAAACATCTATTTTGTTAAAATGGCAGTATATTGATTTTTGAAAAGTGAACATTTTGGAAACGCTGATTGAATTTGATTCGATCGAATCGATGATTCGAATGACATTCAACTCAATTTTTGGGATCTGAAATATTGCTTTAGCTAAATAATCGATATGTTGAAAAATTTCGTAGCAATGTCAAAAAACATTTTTTTCAAATATTTTCGTCATTAATAAATCCTAAACAAATTGACTAATTTTGATCCAATTAACGGTATTTGACGCAGTTTTTAAAGGAGAAAAGCTGGTAAGATTTTTAAGTACATCGGTGTATTAGCCCGAAAATTATTTTAAAAAAAAATATAACGTAAATTGGCTAAAATTGATGTAATTTTAATATTTGAAAAGCTGTAACTTTTGAAAGTTAGATTCGATTTTGATTCTTGATATGCCATCTGACGTATTTTTTTAGTACTAAAATATTGTAGAATACTAAAAAACGATTGGTTGAAAAATTTCGAAGCTCTGTCGAAAAAATACTTTTTTTAAATTTTTCGTCAACGATTTGTCCCAAACGGATAAACCGATTTTGATGCAATTTATACATTAGATGTAGTTTTTTGAGGAATAGAGCTGATTAGTTTTTGTACTCAATCGGTACATTAATCTGGAATATATGTTAAAAAAATACTGTTTCGCCAAAATTATTTTTGAGGTTTTTTCAAATTTTCTCAAAATGTCCTAGGCCGACTTGGTTCAAATTTTCAGGAAGTCTAAGTTGAGCAGAATCCAATCGAATGCAATCGCGAACCGATTTTGATGCAATTTATACATTAGATGTAGTTTTTTGAGGAATAGAGCTGATTAGTTTTTGTACTCAATCGGTACATTAATCTGGAATATATGTTAAAAAAATACTGTTTCGCCAAAATTATTTTTGGGGTTTTTTCAAATTTTCTCAAATTGTCCTAGGCCGACTTGGTTCAAATTTTCAGGAAGTCTAAGTTGAGCAGAATCCAATCGAATGCAATCAACCGCGTTTCGATCGGTCCAGCCGATCAAAAGTTAGGAGGTGTTTACATACACACACATACACACACACACACACACACACATACAGACATACTAAAGTCATCGCGAAAATAGTCGGAAAAGATTCCTAGGACCTCAAAAAGTGGAGATCCGGTGAAAACTCGATTTTCGAAAATCGGCGCAAACTCAGTAACTTAATCCTATCTACGTACATTACGTACTACGTAGCGTAAAGTTAAAAATCCGTGAAAAAAGCGAACTTTTTACAATTTGATCCTTTGAATCCCCTCGCGCCCTATGTGACTTTCTAAGAGAAGTTTTACTGGAAAAAATCCTATACATACCAAAGCAACTACTTTAAGTTCAATAATCAGATAACTATGATGAAGAATGAGGTTTTGAATATTTCAGGTTTAATCACAAGAAGAACTTTTGGACTCCCTACAGGACGGTTTATATGCACTCTTACTGCTCAACGACCAAGCGTTTCTAGTCAGTGCAGCTGCGGGCAGAAAAAAATGGTATGTCAAAGTGCAGAATAATATTGTCCACCTTGCTCGAGTTGGTGGTTTATACGCCTAAGATGCCGGTTGATACGAGGCTCAAGTTGACGCTTGAAAAGGAATTTGTCGGTTATATGGTAGATGGCTGACGAGCGATGAGTGTAGACACAAAACATATAAATAGATACAGAAGTTAATCTACATACAAAGGGCGCTCGAGCAACGCACACATAGACACCTCTCACGGTTAAACTAATGAAATAAAGATCTATATAAAACCCATATAAAAACCCCCTTTAAAACTCATCCAAAACCTTTTGTCAGAAAACCTTGGGTTGGTTAGGTTAGGTTAAAATTTATACGTAAAAAATAAAAAACCAAATAAAACCTTGTCAAAAGCTTAATAAGAATAATTTTAAGTTAGTGCGGTAAAAAAACTTACCAAGTCTTAAAAACAATTATTACTCGAAAACTACAAATAATTGCGGGACATACATGGGGGTGATTCTGGTACACCTCATCACAACGCATCTAAATTTTGTCTTTGGACGTCACTCCTCCGGCCGGTTGTACATTTGTAAATACTGAAAAATTCAAAACTTGATTCTGATACAGAATATGAAAGTAATAGGTATTTAAATTTTGAACTAAGATTTGTATAGATATATTAAATTATAAATGCGAAAGTTTGGACGTTTGGATGGATGTTTGTTAGGGAAGGTCCCTAAGTCGTATCCGCTTGGAAAAACCCCCGCCGGTAATTGGTTCCACAGAGGAATAGTGCGGGGGAAGAAGATTGTTTATAAATAGCAATTAACCGAAGTCGCGATTTCTAACAATTATGATGTAGGTGTCATTCGATTCGGAATAGCATGTAGAAAACTTTTGAGAAAATTGAAGGGAAGGAAAACTGCAAAAGTTATAAACAATTAAGTGAAAAAATGGGGGGTTTGGTTTTTCGCAAATATCTCAAAAAGTATTTGAGATTTTTAAAATTTGAAAAAAGATTCATAGAGAAAAGTAAATTTCCCAAAAAATTCCATACTCCTGGAACTGTAGGGTAAAGATTTATAATTTCCCAGAGAGTTGAAAATACGCTCGTAAACGGACACTCCGGCTTTCGCAAGCCTCGCCAACTTTGTACTTTTAATGAATAAATATTATATTAACTTATTAAATATGAAAATTAAGAAATAAAAAAAAAAACATGCGCCTACAAGATAGATCAATAAACAATAATCCGTCGTCAAATTTTTTTATCGCGATTTTTTATTTAGTTATCTATTAATTAACTAACAATTTTTTGTAGTACCAATGTTAACATTGAAAATGCGATAATTGTTAAACTATTAATCTGGAATTTTTCTTTTCATTGAGCTATTTCACAAAGACTTTAAAAGAGATTCCCGTTGGAAAAATTTAAAAAATGATAATTTTTACTTTGTTATTATTATTACTAAATCGTGTCAGATTAAGGTAATGGTGGGTGGGTGAGTAGAAAATCTGCCCATTTAAGTGTATCGTAAGGGAGTGGGAGGGTCATAAAGATGCAAAGAAAACGATGTTTTGACATTCTTGAGCGCGACTGAATTTTCTTTTATTATATAGGAAATTATGTAAGAATAACATGTCGTCAAGATAGATTTGCATACAAATTTCATTCCCTATTTCAACCCTTTATGCATTAGCCTACCGGCTTTCTTGCCCTCCAAACCGAAACTCGACAGTGACAAGCACTGACGCTATTGTAGCAGGAATAGGTAAGGCGGTGGTATATAATACCCGGGCGAGACGTTGCGGAACTCTAAACTCTAGTAAATATTTTTTCTTTGAAACCGGAATTATCAGGTTAAAATAGCGTCGAACCTTTACAAAACGCACCTTATGTACTTGCGCTGATTTAGGTTTGAAAATTAATCGGTTAACAAGTTCTAATCCACAGATTAAACTGGATACCCCTTTCAAGGCCATTTCTTAGGTGTCAACGTCACTTGCCTTTTACACAGAGAAATCCAGAGATATAATACTGTTACCTACTCGGGTTCGTAATTGTAAGAAAACATCACTTATATTAAATCCGTGTATTTAGTATACAAATACACAAAACAACACAATGTAATACCAAAATACACTTTACACACTAGTCACTCACTGTACTATCACTGACTACACAATAAAACACTTCTCGCTTTGCACTATTCACTTTAAGTATCGCTCTCGATCGCTTGATAAAAACTGCCCTGTATTTGTCAACTCATCTCTATTTATAGCCAGGGTAAACTCCTAGCTGGATACAGAAAAATCTAAATGTATCGGGAAACGATGAATTACTTCTTATCGTAAACATGTTATGAGTCATAAATCGTAGTACACGCAACTTTCAACCTTATGCCATATCCCACAAAGTCCATTATGACATAGCCCAGGTCAACTATTTGTTTGTCAATAGGAGTAGCTATCCCTTTCTTTTATTTCTAGATCTCTCCAGCGTTCCAACTCTACACGTTTCTAGATTATTCGTAACAATACTTACCGATGAAATAAAATCATTCCAGTGGTATTCCTTAAGCCTTAGATTTTTATTCCACACGATAAAATAGCACAATATGACATATTTCTATATTTTTACTATATATCTACAAGCGTTTGACATTTACATTTTTTATATATCATAAGATAGCAAACAAGCAGATGGGTCTTCTGATGGAAAGAGTCAACCATCGCCTATAGACACCAAAGATGTTAATGGTGCTTTGCTATCTTTTGACGAGGTCTAATGCCACATGCATAAGTTTATCGACTACCTTACCCTTCAAACCGAAACACGACAGTGACAAGCACTAACGCTATTGCGGCACGAATAGGCAAGGCGGTGGTACCAGACCCGGGTGAGACAATGCAGGACTCTACCACCTAGTAGCCACCATGTTAGTGACTCGCATAGCCAATCGGTCGCCTTTTACGACCTGCTTGGCCGAACGGCAGTTGGCCGTCTGGCCGTTTGACCTCCTAAGAAGCCCGGGATCAACACGGGGTTATTATACATTTGCTCATATGAGCGGCTACGTATTTTGCGCCCAACAGCGTGTCTATTAGTATTTGTATGATCTGTGCTGTAACCTGTTTTTATTACATTTTTTGAAATACACTAAAAATAGTAAAATATATATTAATCCGTATTTTCTCTTAACAGAATCGAATTGTCGGTGGGAAGCCAACCAAACCAAACGAATATCCGGCCATGGCAGCACTCGTTTACAACACTTATGATAAAATCGTATGTGGTGCCACCATAATCGACAGGCGATATGTCATCACCGCAGCTCACTGTATTGTAAAAAATGCTACCGACAAGTTGCACGTAGTTGTCGGCGAACATGACACCACCACTGGAAGTAAGTAAATGTTTTGGATCGGATCCTTTATGGCAATTAGACCTTATGCCTTTCTGAGTGCTAAGTGTGAGTTTTTCTTTTCGCATTCGATCGTGAGCGCGTTTCGAGTTTACTAGGAATTTGTATGTGATTTATAGAGCGCCACCTAGTGGTAAACTGGTTTCTCACGTTTACCACTAGGTGGCGCTGTACAAATCACATACAAATTCCTAGTAAACTCCAAACGCGCTTACGATCGAATGCGAAAAGAAAAACTCACACTTAGCACTCTGTATTTATTTATGTTTTCCTAACTGTTTTCACAGTTCTGAAAAGCGAACTAAGACCTTTGTTACTATTATCTTGAATACTATGTGTCAGGAAGTTCATAGAGGACGCATGTATGGTGCCACAACCAATACTGATTGGCCTCCGTTTTACCTTTACCTTTCCAAATAAATATTCATTTCAAAATTTGTCAGTTCTCAAATGGCAAACTTATGACTAAACCATGAAGTAGGTATTAAGTAAAGGTGGAGCTAGCAGTAGCCAAATACCTAGGTTACATCTTACTCTATGAGGTCTCGCCATCTCTTTTTATAAAGCTGTGTTAGAATGAGAGGGTGTTTCTCACGTTTACCACTAGGTGGTGCTGTACAAATCACATACAAATTCCTAGTAAACTCCAAACGCGCTCACGATCGAATGCGAAAAGAAAAACTCACACTTAGCACGCTGTGCGGCGCCCGGTCGTCGCCATGCGAGGGATGAAGCGATAGCATCTGTCACCGTTGTGCGTGTATACTTTAAAATTAAAATAAACGTTTTTGCACATAGTTTTTGCACATATGTCATTTGAGCCAGGTGTCATGTTACCTCGCACGAGTTGTCTACTAGCTAGAACCTCAGCCTTTTTTTTTTTTTATATCATAAGATAGCAAACAAGCAGATGGGTCTCCTGATGGAAAGAGTCAACCATCGCCTATAGACACCAAAGATGTTAATGGTGCGTTGCTATCTTGTGGCGAGGTCTAATGCCACATGCATAAGTTTACCGGCTACCTTACCCTCCAAATCGGAACACGACAGCGACAAGCACTGACGCTATTGCGGCAGGAATAGGTAAGGCGGTGGTACCTGACCCGGGCGAGACAATGCAGAACTCTACCACCTAGTAGCCACGATGGTAGTGACTCGATAGCCAATCGGTCGCCTTTTACGACCTGCCTGGCAGAACGGCAGTTGGCCTATTCTTCAAAGGAGGCCGGGACCAACACGGCGAAAAAGCTTACAGCTTACTTTATCCTGTTGCAGTAGCGTCAATGCTTGGGATTGTTGTATTTTGGTTAAAGGGTAATGTAGGCGGTTAACTTATGCCAATGTCATGACATAGGCATGACATCTTTGCCGGATTGCTACAAAACATTAAATATTTCTATTTGCTTGTTTGCTATCCTATGATATAAAAAATCGGCAAGTGCGATTTGGACCCGCCCATCGAGAGTTCCGTACAATCTTGTAGGTAAATATAATATGTATATTATATTTACCTATATAATATGTAATTAAACTTATTGTGTCGACGACTCTGATGCCCGGTAAAACTCGCAAGAGTTTATGTGGTATCTTTAATATTATTGATAATGTATTAAATTGTATTAAATAAATAAATAAATAATAAAATAAATAAATAAAAAGTTCAGGATTTGAGTCCCGCAGTTTTTTCGGAGCTTTTCTGAACTTCAGTTTACAAAAATTTTAAAAACAACAAAGAAAAATATCGACACGCAGGGATTGGACCTGCGACCGTCTCGCTAAAGCCGGGACGCTCTACCATTGAGCTAGTGTCGACAGGCTCGACGTGGCGAAATTCTTCTTTGCTATATGATCGATTACGTCGATTGTACAGATCGCTAGGTATACATACGTATGACTAGTTAAATGAGTTCATCGTTACAGATGAAATTCACATTTATAATTTTGATCAGTACTTTCATATTTCTAATTATTTTTGTGTTAACTAGTATCGACACTCTAAAATTTCTTTTTCCCTACCTTTATTACTTACCCGATTCAAAATTTTTCGAAAATAGAAAGGTGGCCATCTCACCTAAACCAAGCTATTCACAAAAATTCAGCTAATAAAAAATATGTAAACGGTTGACCCTACAGGTCATCCCTGAAACTTCTCGCTAAATTAAGGTATTTTAATTATTTTTGTGTTATAGCACTCACCCCGTGCTTGGGAAACTGGAAAAACCTTAAAAACAACAAAGAAACATATACACGCGGGATTTGAACCTGCGATTATCTCCCTAAAGCCGGGAAGCTCTTCCACTGAGCTAGTGTCAACAGTTTTTTTTTTCGGAATGGCACAATTACTGTTAGCCTTATGGGCTGATACAGCTTCACCGGTCGCGGGCGCGAGCAGAGTGCTCAGCCAGAATAATCGAGGCGGCGAAATTCTTCTTTGGTATATGATCGATTACGTCGATTGTACTGATCGCGAGGTATACATACGTATAATTAGTTAAATGAGTTCATCGTTACAGATGAAATTCACATTTATAATTTTGATCAGTACTTTTGTATTTCTAATTATTATTTTTTATTTCTAAAATAAAAGTGGCGTAAGTTATTCCTTATTATGTAAGCTATCTGCTACTGAATGTCCCGTCAAAATCGGTCTAGCCGTTTCAGAGATTAGCCGGAACAAACAGACAGATAGACAAAAGTTGTTAAAATGTTATTTTAGTATATATACCATGTATACATCCATATGTACGTAGTAAAAAGTGGTTATTTCAATATTACAAACAGACACTCCGATTTTATTTATTTGTACAGAAAATTTTAGGTGTGTGTGAGTTAAGCATGTATGTGATTGCAGATTTTATTTAAAACTAGCTGTGTCCTCGACTTCGTTCGCGTGGAAAAAATAAAAACCCGCATAGTTCCCGTTCCCGTGGGATTTCCGGGATAAGAACTATCCTATGTCCTTTCTTGGCTCTCAAACTATATTTGTACCAAATTTTATCCAAATCGGTTCAGTGGTTTGGCCGTGAAAGCGTAACAGACAGACAGACAGACAGACAGAGTTACTTTCGCATTTATAATATTACTAGCTGTGCCCGCGACTTCGTTCGCGTGGAAAAATGTCTAAAATAAAAACCCGCATAATTCCCGTTCCCGTGGGATTTCCGGGATAAGAACTATCCTATGTCCTTTCTTGGGTCTCAAACTATATTTGTACCAAATTTTATCCAAATCGGTTCAGCGGTTTAGCCGTGAAAGCGTAACAGACAGACAGACAGACAGACAGACAGACAGACAGACAGACAGACAGACAGACAGACAGACAGACAGACAGAGTTACTTTCGCATTTATAATATTAGTATGGAGTATGGATAGTATGGATATTACCTACTGCAGATTCTATTTAAAATTTCCAGTCTAATACTACCCCAATAGATTATTATTTACTTTTCCAGGTGATTCACCGTCGACGCAAGGATTTTCAGTAAAGTATTTTCAAATACATCCTCGGTATAACGCGTAAGTAATAACATAATTATATTAATCGAATAGTAGTCAAAGTTAGTGATCGCTCTGTGGTCAACTTCGACCATAGACTAAACAATAAAAATTCTTTAAAGTTTGACAACTGAATTTAGCCATAAATAAAATAGTTTTTTTATAAGATAGCAAACAAGCAGATGGGTCTCCTGAGGGAAAGAGTTAATAGTGCGTTGCTATCTTGTGGCGAGGTCTAATGCTACATGCATAAGTTTACCGGCTACCTTACCATCCAAACCGAAACACGATAGTGACAAGCACTGACGCTATTGCGGCAGGAATAGGTAAGGCCGTGGTTCCAGACCCGGGCGAGAAAATGCAGAACTCTACCACCTAGTAGCTACGATGGTAGTGACTCATATAGGCAATAGGCAATCGGTCGCCTTTTTACGACCTCTCTGGCAGAACGGCAGTTGGTCTATTTTTCAAAGGAGCCCGGGACCAACATCGGGAAAAAATAGTATAGATACATGTGTGTATGTGTGTGCCATATATGTCATGCCATGTAAATCATTACATAGTATAAAACAAAGTCGCTTTCTCTGTCTGTCCCTATGTCCTTATGTCTCTATGTATGCTTAAATCTTTAAAACTACGCAACGGATTTTGATGCGGTTTTTTTAATAGATAGATTGATTCTTGAGGAAGGTTTAAGTGTATAAACCTTTCCGATATTCCCACGGGAACAAAAGCTGCGCGGGTGAAACCGCGGGCAGGTCGCTAGTAATGTATATAATAATAAATAGATAAATAAAAATTCACGGGACAAATTACACTTACTGATCTAACCCCAAAGTAAGCAAATTATTTGCTTGTGTTATAGGTGTTAGTCAACGATACTAATACATAGAAACACATACATAAACACTAGAATATATTTAACAAGCGCCCAAACCCGGAAATACAAACATTTATGCTCATCACACAAATGCTTGTCCCCGTCGGGTATCGAACTCAAGCCCCGACGATTGTGTAGTCAGGGTCGCTAACCACTCGACCAATGGGGTGGTCAATGTTTATTTTTGTTAATTTAATGTATTTGTAATGCAAATTATTTAAAAATATTAGGATTCTGCAGTCTTGCGCAATGTAAATATTAACTGTGCCAGATTTTATTCTACACTGTTTATGCAATTGTCTTAAAAAGGAATACAAAGTTTTTGCTTCTCGCATTTTCCTATCTTCTTCTCCCCCTATCTTCTTCTTTTCTAATACATGCTGACTGATAAAAGATTGTACGTGTTTAAGAGAGTACTCGATTCTAATACCTAATTGTTATGTATAAAACTAGGTACTTGACCTAATTTTTTAATAAAAAATGTTTAGTTTTTTAAAAAGTATCTTCACGCCCATATCCCCGAAGGGGTAGGAAGAGGTACAACAAGTGCACCCACGATTAGCCGAAGATACTTGGTCCCACAAATGTGATAGGTGGCAAGCCTATCGCCAACCGGGCACTTTCCAATCCCGGGCAACTTTTGTGTTTCTCAGAAAACTGAAAAAACACTTTTTTTTAAAGTGCCCGACCCAGGAATCGAACCCGGGACCTCATGTGGTCAACTCCAACGCTGGACCACTAGACCACAGAGGCGACTTTTAATTTGCTGTGATTTAAATAAAATCGATTTCTTTCAGGACTACAAAAGACTACGATGTTGCAATTTTGGCCCTGAATGGTCACATAACTTACAGTGATAATGTTGGACCCATCTGCCTGCCTTTCAAATTTGCTTCTTACGATTTTACTGGAGAGAAAGTTACTATTTTAGGTAAATATAATTTCTACAAAAACGAATTTAATGCTGGTCTGCTTGTATTCGTTAGTATTACCTACCCAATGTCTTGTCAACAGTGAACCGATTTTAAAACTTCCTTCTTGTTAAATGAAATTCCTGAATTAGTTTTCACTAAGCTGAAATCTTAGGTAGGATCGAGAAAATTCTTATATTTTATAAATAAATTAAACTATTTGATTTCTTAAATATATTAAAATGTCATATTTTTGGTGATTAGCTATGATATGTATCTTCACGCTTGTATCCCCGAAGAGGTAGGCAGAGGCACAACCAGTGCACCCACGATCAGCCGAAGATACTAAGTCCCACAATGTGATAGGTGGCAAGCCTATCGCCAACCGGGCACTTTCCAATCCCGGGCAACGTTGTATTTATCAGAAAACTGAAAAAACACATTTTTGAATTGCCCGACCCAGGAATCGAACCCGGGACCTCATGTGGTCAACTCCGACATCGGACCACATAGGCGATTAATTTATTAATTTATTATTATTAGCTATAATATGAATAGATTTATGTAATTAAATATTCACGGGACAAATTACACTTATTGATCTAACCCCAAAGTAAGCAAATTACTTGCTTGTGTTATGGGTGTTAGTCAACGATACTACAAACATTTATGCTTATCACACAAATGTTTGTCTCCGTCAGGGATCGAAACCGAGCCCCGTCGATTGCGTAGTTAAGGTTGCTAACCACTCGTCCAAAGGGGCGGTCAAACAAAATATAAGCAAAAATATAAAGATTTAGTCAGTAAATAGTATTTACATCTCTTCTACACGGAACATACATTTAGGTCAAAGCTACACGAGCGGTTTTTCTGTCGCAGAAACCGCTCCCGACACAATTTGTTATTGTGTATTACATACGTATTTGTTGGTTGTGTGCTACATACTACACTGCACGGTTCACAGGCGGGAGAAAAGCGGATAGCGGTTATTTTATTTTTTAACTAGCTGTTGCCTGCGACTTCGTCCACGCGGACTTCGTTTACTCCGCACAGCTCCTCCTCCGTAGGTGATAGCGTGATAATATGTAGTCTATATGTTGACTCGACCTGTTAGTAATATTCATGCAAAATTTGAAGTAAATCCATGCAGTAGCATGCATGCATGCATGCAGTTGGCTTCGATATCGATTGTAGATCACGCCCCAAGTATTCTTTTAAAAAAATATTCAATGTACAGTTTTGACTTTCCTAAGATTTTATTATATGTATAGACAATTCTATTATAAACTCTGCCTACACTGTAAGGGAACCGGGCGTGATGATACTTACTAATTTGCAAAATTTCCGTTAAATCATGTTTCTGCTGTGAAGCAGCTGTAACAAAATGTAGTGTAAGGAATGGGGAAAACTTATCCGAGGCTTGAAAATTAAAGTCCACCCACGGATACCACTTATCAACATTTGTAACAAAGACAGTAAACACAAATTATGTATTCAACACACGTGTCACCTCATAACCAAAGCATCTTCAGGAAAACCAAATACCATTTCATTCTTTGAATGCTTATTTTATTACCCGTAACATAGAGTGAAGTGCTTTTTGACTATCCTGAAGATGCTTCGGGTAATTTGTGTGTTCCTACTGCGTTTGCTACTGACATGGATGAGAATGTGGTGGACATGGGTGGACTATTGGCTGTAACTCACAAATTACCCAAAGCAACTTTAGGTGAGTCCAAATAGCACTTCACTCTAAAACGGCTGAAGTATTGAAATAATAAGCATTTTTAAAGTGAGTGCTATTCGATTCTCCTGAAGATGAACATGGAGAATTCATCTGGTCTGTGCTTCTAAAAAACTTTTGACTGCTCCGTTGATCGAGTGGTTAACGAACTTAACAACGAATCACTTGGGCTCGGATTCAATTCCCGACAGGGAGACTGTACGGTGGTTTGGTTCCGTACAGAGTAAAATACAAGTTAAGTTCAATATTATGTTTATTGAAAGCTTAACTTATACTAAAATGGTTTAATGGTAAAAATGGTTGAATGGTATGGTTAGGTGAGCACGCGAACCGATTGGCGGCTTGACGCGAACTGGTTAAAGTATGTAAATTATAATAACGCGTGGCGACATATACGCTGACAATGCCAAACGTGATGTACGGCACTGTCGACAAGCTGTTGCCCGTACATGCTGCCACCGCGAGAGAAGAAGAATGATGGTGAAAATGGTACAAAAAATGAATGGTTGAATATTTGGTGAGTGACGTGAGACAAGGTGATAAACAATATTTGCTTATTCTAATGGCACTCTAGCGTCTCTATCACAATAATCACTAAAATTTTGCTTATGCACTACGGGAGAAGTGGACTGGTCTTTCACTTTACCACTACACTTAACACTAGATTGCCCATGGTCAACTACACTTACACACTGGTCACTAACACTGTACACAAACGCTGCGTTCGCCAGACCCCGCGGCTCAGGGCGCGGTGGGTCCGGCCTGGCAGGCGCTGGCGCTGCGCCAGCTGCTGCCGGCGCGTTGGAGTCTCGGCGGCGGCTGAGGTGCGAGCACCACCGCCGCGTGGCGTACGCGGCTGTCCCGGCCACCAGCACACCCGCCACCACGTATATCGCGACGTAATGGTGAACGTCGTGATAAGATATACCACTCTTTAGACCACTCTCTGAACGCATTTGTTTTATCAAAACGCCTATATCGTCTAGATCGTGATCGTAACCACCCGCTACTGACGCTGGCTCCGAATTCAGCGACACGGACGTTCTGTTCTGGTTAAAAATGTGGTTGATGGGTAGAATGTCTATTGCTGGTATATCTGTCTTGATGGTTAAAGTATTATTATGCTGTCTCTGAGCATAAATGGTTATGTCGTTTCCTTTCAGTATACAGTCTGGACCCAGCTTCATGATACCGCTACTATTTAGATTTTTGGAAAATATTTGTTCATCACAGATGATGCGCACTGGACAAGAGTCGCAGCAAAAGAAAAAGTAAGTGTTCACATCATTTAACTGAGACCACCAGTCTTGACACCTTGCAGTTTTGGTTCTGCACCGCTTCGTCTCCTGGTCTTTGGAGCACAATATGTCATCATGACTCATATGTGAGATTGGTTCCTGTAGTAGACAAAGTTGTATTTCTAAATCTAACTGAATACACTTATGTAATTCTAATTGCGATATGGTCATGAATGAGTCTCTTCGTAAGTTGATCGCTATGTAATCTGAAACTGGAACTAGGGTGACCATGGTTTTGTCAATCCGTCTTGGGATAGGATAAATTCTATATACTTGGAAATTATCTCTACTCACTAATGGTATTCTAATTTCAAAAATAAAATAATCTTTCATCATCTTGGCTCTAACCTTAAGCAAATGGTAAATTTTGGTAAATTCTGTGTGAGGATTTTCAATTGGTAACCTTAATTCATTAGACAATTTCCCTGAAATAAGGTTTAACTCCTCTAAAAGCTGATCCGGTTCCAAAAGATGAATGTTGAATTTCCCAAAATACACTTCCGAAACTGTATCTAGTAAAACATCCTGCATATTCTTCAAATTAGACTGCAAGCTGTTAGCTGCCATGGAGCATAACAAAAACTCATTGGTCGCTTCCACGTCTTTCAGTTGACTTTTAACATCGTAGGTGGTATTTTCTAATTGGTTAATGTAGTGTGTAAATATCTTATGTTGTTTATCAATAGAGCCTTGCATCCTCTTCAATACATTATATTCTGCCTCTACTACAGATGTCTGGTTTTTCCATAGAGCAGCAAGATGGTTTTGGTTTTCTCTAATTAAACCAATGTCCTTGATATACTGTTCAGCGAATTGGTCATCGAGTACACCGAATAGAGCGTGTGCGACATTACCCACAACATTGATAAGGCCGCGTCTGCGCCGCGCGTGCCCGTGTGGGAACTGCTGCGTCGACAAAATGCTATTATAATGCATTAACTCTGTATAGCTGTGCCGTAATTGTATTAAAATGGATTCGCAATGGATTTTAACTGGTGATTGTTTGCAGAGATATTCCATATGATCTATATATTTGGATAACAGTTTACTGCCCTGCCAATATGGTCGTAAATCATAATATACTACCAGCTTCCACTCGTCTTGAACTAATCGCATGGTAGATATTTTATCAAAATATAAACTTTGACTATCGTTAAAGTTTATTGCGTTGTATGCACACGTGGCTGGTGAGAATAAAAACGTAAACAACATAAGTGTCATGGTGAATAAATGAAAAATGCCTTTTTTAGCTCGCCGTTTTGGTTTTGGTAAATTATTGTCATTAGACTGGTTATTCGGCTGGTTATGCTCAGCATTTTGAAGTATTTGGTTACTGTCTCCTTCTTCACTGGTATTTTTAATTGGTAAAAGGGATAACTTAACTATTGGTCGTTTCATAACGCCATTCTTAGTTTTTACAGAGACTACTCTAGTTAGCCCATCTTGCCCCGGATGTAGCTGCACGACTCGACCGAGAGCCCACTTACCCGGTGGCAGATTAGCGTCGTGTATAATAACAATATCTCCTTCATTTAAATTTGGTTGTGAACGTTGCCACTTAGACCTAGTGTTCAGCTGTGTAAGGTACTCAGTTCTCCATCTCTTCCACACGTCTTGGTAAATTTTCTGTACTAACTGCCATCTGGTTCTCAGATCGTGTTCAGACTCAACAATGGTCAATGTTGGTCCACTGCCTAGAAAATGGGATGGAGTAAGGAAATCCAGATCTTCTACGTCTTCGCTTAGTGGGCACAGAGGTCTTGAGTTAAGGCAGCCTTCTAGTTGAGCTAACAGTGTGGAGAACTCCTCGTACGTGAGTTTTTGTTCTCCTATGACTCGCTTCAGATGGTATTTCAAACTCTTTACTGCCGCCTCCCACAGACCACCTGCACTAGGCCAAGATGGTGCGTTGAAATGCCACTCTATCGACATGTCAGCTATTTCCGAATAAAACTGGTCGTTTAGAATAGATTTTAAATTAACGACCTCTTCCTGCAAAACTCTATTTGCCTTTATGAAGTTCGTCCCGTTGTCGCTGTAAATGTGACTAGGCGATCCTCTCCTGGCAGAAAGTCTTTTAAGGGCTGCTAAAAATGCTGATGCGGTGAGATCGGAGACCAACTCCAAGTGTACGGCCTTGGTCACCATACACACGAAGACGGCGATGTATCCTTTGGTACATCTCACCCCTCTACCCTTTGCCGCCTTAACATCAACAAAACCTGTGAAATCAACCCCTGTGTGGTAGAATGGGCGACTCCTGTTGACTCTGGCTGGTGGTAAATCTCCCATCAACTGGTCGTGTTTCAGGTGGGCGTGCCTTCTGCACAGCACACATCTTCGAAGTCTCTTCTTGACAGCGCTATTTCCTCCTATAATCCAATATTCTTGACGCAACCACGCTAGGGTTAATCGTGCACCCCCATGGAAGGTCATTTTATGTGCCTGGTCAATAATCATATTGGTAAGTAGATGGTCATGTGGGATTATACACGGATGCTTCATACTATCTTTTATTTTGGCGTTGGTCAATCGCCCACCAACCCTTAAAAGTCCTTGGTCATCAATAAATGGTTTTAATTTTAATAAACTACTCTTAGAGTTAGGTTGGTTATGATTTTTAATACATTGTATATCTTCTAAAAATTCAATTTGCTGTACATATTTTATGATTAAGTTTTTAGCTTTTCTTATTTCTAATATACTTAAGTATTTTTGTTTATTATTTTTAGACTTAGATGTAAATCGCAACACCCACGCAAGCACTCTTGAAGCTCGCGTAAAATCGCTGTATTTGCTAATTATATTTTCAATAACTTTGTTTTCATATGTAATTGCAACATTTATATTTAATAATGGTTTTTTCAACTCTTCGTTGGTTGTATAAAATGAATTGGTTAATTTTGACTCCTCGAAAGATTTTAGCCAGTGGGGTCCCGTCCACCACATGGAATGGTTAATCAGCTGTTCCGTGGTGATGCCTCTACTTGCGCAGTCAGCTGGGTTGTCCTTGGTTGAGACATAATGCCAGCTGCTTGGTGGCATGATGTTCGTCACCTGCTTCACCCTATTCGCCACGAACGGTTTCCATTTACTTGGGTCGCCGTTGAGCCAACCTAACACCGCCGTCGAGTCGGACCAACCGTAGATTTTGATGTTGTAATCCGATAGGCAATTACAGGTGATCTTTATGACCTTGGTAAGTAGAACAGCTGCACATAATTCTAATCTTGGTAATGATACAATTTTCTTTACAGGTACGAGACGAGACTTCGCTGCCACTAGTATTACAGAAGAGTGGTTGTTAGTGATATTGTTCACTCTGCAATATACAACACAAGCGTAGGCATTTTGTGACGAATCACAAAACCCATGTAATTCGATAGTATCGTTCTTTGAAGACTGTAACCACCTTGGTATGGAAATTTGGTTAATTTTGGTGATGTCAGCTTCTATGTTTTTCCATCTTGTGTTGATGTCAGCTGGCAACTCATCGTCCCAATGAAGGTTTAGGAGCCAAACTTCTTGGAAAAGTAATTTCAACTTGGTGGTCACTGGTGAAAGCCATCCAAGCGGATCGAATATTTTTGATATATTCGAGAGTAAACTTCTTTTGGTAAGCTTAAGGACTGGTTCAGATTTCAATTGAAATGTAAAATAATCTTGGTCTGAATGCCACTTAAGTCCTAATGTCTTGGTTGATTCCTGGTATTTAAAAACATACGCTTGGTCTTCACATGGTGACTGATTATCCGGTAATACTTCCGGTTTGTTAGATGACCACTTCCTTAAATTAAATCCACCTGACTTTAGAAGATTAATGAGATCAGAAATTAGCTTTTTTGCAGATTCCAGGTCATGCTGTCCATGGAGAAGGTCATCCATATAGAACCTGGTAGCTAGAACTTCTGCTGCTTCCGGATAGTGGTGACCTTCATCCTTAGCCAGACGTTTCAATGTCATCATGGCTAGGAATGGTGCGGCCTTGGTGCCGTATGTGACAGTGGTAAGTTGATATTCTTCCAATGGTTGCTGTTCTGAATCCCTCCACATGATCTTCTGGAGCTGCTGGTCATCTTCATGGATATTTATAAAACGAAACATTTTCTCTATATCTGCTGTAAAAGCTATTTTGTATTGCCTCCACTTAAGGATGAGAGTAAATAAATCTTCTTGCAAATTTGGTCCAGAGTACATAAGGTCATTTAACGAAAATCCTGTTGATGTTTTCGCAGAGGCATTAAAAACAACTCGCGTGGCCGTTGTCGTGGAATCCGTTCGGATTACACAATGGTGCGGCAAGTAGCATTGGAGTATCGTATTACTATTGCATTTCTTCATATGTTTTAAATTAATATATTCATGTATAAATTGTTTGTAGTTCTGTTCGATCATTTTATTTTTTGAAAATCTTTTTTCCAACTGCCGAAATTGAGCCACAGCTTTGGTTTTTGAGTCACCCAATTTTTCAGCAATCTCTGGTTTCAGTGGTAATCTAACTATGTAACGTCCATTTGGTTGACGCGTCGTATGCTGCTGATAATGATGAAGGCAATGGTTATCTTCATCAGAAATATTAACAGCGTTATCTGAGATGTCCTCAATCTCCCAAAAGCGCTGAATGTCTTGCAAGTTGACCGTGACGACGTTGCAATATTTTTGGTTTGGTTTTATGGTACCACTTAAAATCCAACCGAGTTTGGTATTCTGCGCAATTGGTAGTGACGTGCCATTACGAATTAAACCTGGTAAAATAATTAACTCGTACACATCTACACTTAAAATTAAATCTATAGGTTTACTTTTATAAAATTCCGGATCGGCAAGTGGTAATTTATCCAAGCACGGCCATGATGGCTTTTCAAGGGATTCGTTTGGTAAATTTCCGACGACGTGCTTCATGACGTAGGCTTCGGTTTTAAATGTAAAATTATTGTGAAGAGAAGATACGTTTATTTGTACGACTCCCCTACTGTTGTTGGTTTTCGCGCCAACTCCGACCACCACACAGTGGCGCTTAATTCTTGGTAGGCCTAAAAGCTGAGCAGCATTTTCCGTAATAAGAGACGACTCTGCACACGGGTCTATAAGGGCTCGCATGGTACGGTGACAGCCATCCACAGACCTAATATTAATTTTAGCTGTCGCTAATAATTTGGGCATTGTTTCTTGTGGTGCATTCGTAACACATATCTTCGATTTTCTGGTAGGCTGCTCGATGTTGGTGTTGCTAGAAGTTGAGGGAGCAAAAGTAACGAGGGCATTATGCAATAAAGTGTTATGTGGCTGGTTACAAAAACGGCATGTTTTTTCCGAAAAACATTGATTGTCGTAATGGTTAATTAAGCAATTTTTACATAACTTATTTGTTTCAATAATTTTTAGTCTATTCAGCGGCGACGATTCTAGAAATTGTTTGCATTTAAACAATTCATGGCAACAGTTTTTACAGAGCATGCATTTCCGTTGTGTTGCAATATGCATTGGTTTCGTATTAATATGATTTATTACAGCTGGCCTTGGTTTGAAGTTTCTGTTCATAAAATTATGCAAATGGTTATTTGAATGCTTTTCAACCCATGGTTTCTGGTATTGGTTTTGGTAAACTGGAGATGAACCTGGCTTATTAAAATCTTGCTTACGACGAGAGCTTTCTAACGAAATAAATTTAATTTCTAAAAACTTCAAAAATTCGGACAAATTGGGCAATTCTTTTGGGTTCTTAAGCGACTCTATGTAATCGTGATGAGTTTCGGTATCTAACTTTTGGCACAAAATGTAAACAATTAATGGGTCCCAGTTGGAAATATCGATACCCATCGCCTTTATAGAGTTAAGACACTCGTTGGTGGTGTCGTGTAACCTTTTGATGACTGCTGCAGATTGTTGCTGAATGGTAGGCATAGCTAATAATAACTGTATGTGGGAATTAAATATTAACCTGGTATTATTGTAACGTTGGTTTAAGATATCCCAACATACTTCGTAATTTTCGGAATTAATACGTAAATGGTGAACTAATTTTTCAGCCTCTCCACGGAGCTTGCTTTTCAGAAACTGCATTTTTTGGGCATTTGGTAGAGACTTATTATGATGTATGGTTTCGGAGAACAAATCTTTAAAACATATCCAATCCTGGTAATTTCCGCTGAAAGTGGGTATTTCCATTTGTGGTGTTGAACGTTCCCTATATGATGATGACCACATCTGTCTGTTCACTGCCTTCTTCATGGTGTTGTACTTCTTCTCCATCTCAGCGAAGGCTGTCTCATATTCCTCATTGTCTAGCAGCCCTTCGCTGTCGATGTCCCAGTGAAGAGAATCGATGACCGACCATCTGGATTGGATAGTCTTTAAAATATCTTCAAACTCCCAGCGTTCGGAGCAGCTCTCAAGGTCGACGGCCTCTATGGTTCGAGAAAGCGCCTTGAAGTTGCTCTTCTGTTTACGGAGCATTTCTTCTACCCTACTAGAGTTCCTTTGGTTCTGGGTGGATAATAGAGCATCCATGGTTGCGGGCATTTTAATGGTTAATAGAGTGGTAAAAAGTGGTAAAAAGGAAAGATCTTACTTGAAGACTGGCACGTGGTGACCTGGTTTGTCCTCAGAAGTCGTCCCCGATGGTAGTCGCTGGTAGCGTCCACAATGTACGGTGGTAGTCGCTGGTAGCGTCGCTGGTCTGGTGAACAGGTTATACTCCACACACAAACACTTTGGTCAAAATTAGAACTCTGGTTCGGTTCTGGTCAATTGGTTACACTACACACGCGACTTAATTGGTTAAAGTGGTTAAAACGCAACTAACACGTGTACGGTTTCACAGCGCGCCGGTCTCTCCTTACGTCAAGGAACGAAAGACCACGTTGCTCACACGTGGGACTATACTGGTTAGGTAATTGGTTAAGGAATCCTAAGGATCTCAATGGTTTTATATCTTATATATATTTGGTCACTGGTTTGAAAAGGCTGATGGTTACAATGGTTATGAATCTTTCAAATGGTTAAATTTATTGGTCACTGGTTCGATTAAAGGCTGAAGGACCACAATGTACGGTGGTTTGGTTCCGTACAGAGTAAAATACAAGTTAAGTTCAATATTATGTTTATTGAAAGCTTAACTTATACTAAAATGGTTTAATGGTAAAAATGGTTGAATGGTATGGTTAGGTGAGCACGCGAACCGATTGGCGGCTTGACGCGAACTGGTTAAAGTATGTAAATTATAATAACGCGTGGCGACATATACGCTGACAATGCCAAACGTGATGTACGGCACTGTCGACAAGCTGTTGCCCGTACAGAGACATTTGTGTGAAATGAAATATAAATTAAATTTAAACAAATAATTAAATGTAAAATAACTTTATCATATAGAAAAATAACAATGTAATGTATTTAGTGATAAGAAATTAAGATTTGCACACTTTAAAAGGGTAGAATAAGTAGAACTATAAAGACTTGTTAGCTCAGTAGGTCAGAGTGCCGATATTTAAACTTTAAGTTCCTAAAACTATATTATAATGTGTATGATAACCTTGTATACCTTATTCTGGCAAAATATTATTATTATTAGTATTTCTGCAATGCGAAGGCAATGCGAAGGCAATGCGAAGGCATTGCAGAAATACTATACTATAATATAGTTTTAGGAACTTAAAGTTTAAATATCGGCACTCTGACCTACTGAGCTAACAAGTCTTTATAGTTCTACTTATTCTACCCTTTTAAAGTGTGCAAATCTTAATTTCTTATCACTAAATACATTACATTGTTATTTTTCTATATGATAAAGTTATTTTACATTTAATTATTTGTTTAAATTTAATTTACATTTCATTTCACACAAATGTCTCCCTGTCGGGAATTGAATCCGAGCCCAAGTGATTCGTTGTTAAGTTCGTTAATCACTCGATCAACGGGGCAGTCAAAAGTTTTTTAGAAGCACAGACCAGATGAATTCTCCATGTTCTGAAGTCTGTTAAAAAGGAGTGTAGCTATTAGAAGCTTTTATTTAACCTGCAATATATGTATGTGTGTTCGGGAGCAATCATACCATTGAATTTTAAAGCAATTGTCCTTAATCGACTAAGATGAAATTTTGCATACAATGACAATACATACTAAGTGACGCCATTTCAAATCCAATATGGCGGACAACTCCTGATGGCGGACTAGTTATTTTTGCGTATTCCAATAATATGGGTATGAAATGAAAGGGTTTCTTAAGAAGAATTAAAAAAAAAAAAAATTTATACTAGCTGTTGCCTGCGACTTCGTCCGCGCGGACTTCGTTTACTCCGCACTGCTCCTCCCCTGTAGGTGATAGCGTGATAATATGTAGCCTATATGTTGACCCGACCTGTTAGTAATATTCATGTAAAATTTGAAGTAAATCCATGCAGTACTTTTTGAGTTTACCCCGGACATACATACAGTCAAACAGACAAACAGACAAAAATTCTAAAAACTATATTTTTGGCTTCGATATTGATTGTGGATCACGCCTCAAGTATTCTTTTAAAAAAATATTCAATGTACAGTTTTGATATTTCTACGATTTTATTATAGATTTTAGTATAGATGTAACATGGCGGACCGCCAAATATAGCGGACTTCGTATGTTTAAGCACTCTCAAAATATAGATATCAGATCTTTCATCTGTTTGCAGATATTAAGAAAAATAAATTTACTTCATTCTAAATCCAATATGGCAGACCACACAAGATGGCGAAAAGCGGATGCTTGAAAATTCTGATATGTGTATCACATAAAAGGGTTTGCTGAGACCATGGAACATAGAACAAGGGGAAGTGAAGAGTGGGCGTGCCGCGTGCGTCACTATTATGCGCTTTTACTCTAAATTGCCTTAGTGATACTTACCGTATCATTAGGAGATAGTCGTCGTGCGAAAATCTATTATACACTGAATTATGCCGTATTGTACCATCCTTGAATGCAGAAATGATAGTAGAATACAGATGATTAAAAATGGAGATATTTCATATCATTCGAAAGTACAATTTTCATTTTATTTTAATTAAATTCCTGATTTAATATAATCTCTAATGATATAATAGAAAGTCAAGCTAAAATCAGCCGTACACCTTACATATAAAGTTCATTTTAGGTTGACCTAATTTTTCTAGAAAGATATACGTGATGACAGTCATTACGTATATCGTTCTAGAAAGTTCTCTACTCAAATATGATCAACTGAAAACTACGGAAAAATCAATACTGCCATCTATTGTAGAATAGTGAAACTATTAGGATTATAGTTTCACTATTGTACAAATAGATGAGTCTATTTTGAATAGACTACAAAGGGACGTAAATACTCTTTTTTTTTTGTAGCAAAATAAAATTTATTGTAACGCCGTTTGGTATATTTTTAAATGTTCTGTTTGTGTGTTTCGGATTATTGTTGTTTAAAATGAAAACGACCAATGAAACAATGTTTGCATTAGTAGTTTATATGCAATAATGCTTATTTTATGTGTGAGTATGGCGATCGCGGTCCTGATACAAATGTTTATACTTGCCAATTCCGCTTGTTCTATGTTCCATGGCTGAGACGATTTCGAAACAAAATTGATTTCATTTTAAATTCAATATGGTGGACCTGTGGTCACGCAAGATGGCGGCCTGTTTATGGTTACTAATGTGGGTATCAAATGAAAGGATTTATTGGCAAGAATACGAATAAACCGATTTGAACCGCATTTAAGCTTCACGAAATTACGTATTATAACTGCCTGCTTAAGAGATACGACGTAGCGGGGATGGGTTTTAACTAATATAACCATTGCAAATTGCAATAAGCAAATTAGATTGTCGGTGAAAAAAAAAATGGTGGAAAACAACACGATTTTGGTGTCGCTAAATCAATCTTAAAAGACCCCATCGCGTATAGCAGTGGCAGGGTAGTTAAGGGTAGTTCGGTGTTACTCTATCAAATGTTGGTTTTGGTCGAACCCGAGACCTCATGGCCGAAATAGCTAACCATTAGACGATTAGAGAGTCGATCCAATTTACTCAGGCTGGTCGATATAGTGTCGTAAAGCAGGTTTCGTTCTGGTACAATTATATTATACTACTTCGAAACTAAAGAACAAATTCGATTTCGAGTTAAAACATCTTTCGCGTATTTTTAGGAGTGATAAATATTAGATAAACTAGATTTATTTTCTACGCTTCTTAAATTAATAAAATAAAATATATCGCTAGGGATTACCACGTAAAACATATTGAGACTTTAATTTGATTGACTTTAATTTAATTTGATTTGATTTGAGTGTTACCATTGTACAAAATTTTAATTACATTTACTTTACAACAGTAATAAGTTTATATATCATAATTTTCATTATATGTATAAAAAATTCTCTGTTTTTGTTCTAATGAATAGTTTAAAGCTAACTTATTTTTGTTATTTTAATTATTTATAAAGTGTCTTGGCAAAATCTTAGCTCAGAATTCTGACATTCTAACTTGGATTTCTGAGATTACCAGTTGTACTAAAAACAGCCTATGACAAGATACTAAATGTTTACGTTAAGCTTACCTAAATTCCAACTTATTTAGCTATTATTCCCCAAGTTTTTTTAAAAAATATTTATTAAATGCGGATTAGTTAAGGAGTTGGTATAGAATCTTTAGAGGTAACAACTAACAAGTAAAGAAACGATGTATCGTACGTGTTCTTTCGTCTAAATTCGTAAAGCTGTTACAGCGTACGTTAAATATTTATTTTTCTTAAATATAAACACATAAAATTTTTCATTTATTGTCAGTACGATCAAAAAATTTTTCCTATTGTTATTTAATCCTTTTTTTATATTATATCAGAAGTTAGCAATAAAGCAGATAGCTCTCCCGAATTGAACGAGAAACCATCGCCTATAGACACCAAAAATGTATAAGTTTACCGACTACCTTACCCTTCAAACTGGAACAAGACAAGCGTTGACGCTATTGCGGCAGAATAGGTAAGGCTGTGGTACCAAATACCCGGGCGAGACGTTGCAGAACTCTACCATTTAGTGGCCACGATGGTAGTGACACGTATAGTCAATCGGTCGCCTTTTACGACCTGCCTGGCAGAACGGTAGATGGTCTATTCTTCAAAGGAGCCCGGACCAAACGGGGAAATCTTTCGTTTCGATATTTTTAAAAATTATATATACCAACAAAGACCTACAAAAAATATAGACGTAGCCATTGTAAACAATTAGAAACAAATCGGTGAAGATAACTTTTGTACATGTGTGCGTAAGCCAACACCAACACTTGCAAGCATCGTAAAACATTACGTACATGTGCTAGAGAATAGTGTTGCAAGTATTGGCTTTCAAATTTCCATTTACTGGTTTAATATTTTACTACATTTTATAAATTATAATGCGTTTTACTTATATTAATTATATTTGGTATTTTATTTGTATTACTAATTCCTACGTCAAAATCAAACAGAAGGTCTAAAACACAAATTTAGAAGGTCTTGAAATTTATTTATTTTATCTACTGTACATGTAATGGCATACATTATGTTAATGCATATTTACACATGTAAATTTGCACTAATTACAATATGAATAATATTTTTACGAACCTTTTTCAGCATATTTTACATTTTTACTCTAAATAATTACAACTAATAATTCAATAGGTTTTTAATTTTTTTTACTTATAATGCTAACTATTTATTATACATTCTTAATACTCATCTTTAATAGTAATATATAACTTCTTTTCTAAACTGAAAGTACACACAAGAATGATAATTGGCAAACTAACAAATAAAATGAAAAATAAAATACGAGCTTATTTATTTAATTCTTTATTGTACACAGTAAACACTAACATAACAGTAATAATAGAAAACAAGTACAATGGGCGAGATTATCTCTATTCTCTAGTAATAGAGATTTCTGCCAGCCAACCCGTAACAAGGAAATATTTAGACGCTGTCAACACCAAAATCGCTCACTCTGTCTATTTCTATCGGAGTAAACGAGACCACACTATCAGTGTAACTGGGCGGCCAGGGTCTTAAAATGAATAAATATTGAAATTTAAAAACAGTGTAGATTATTTGTCAAATATAATTCGGTAGCGGTTTAGGTATACGATGACTTCATGTTTTCAATTGCAGACCCATACGTCAAAGAAATAATGATATAGAACCGTTAATGACGATTTTAAAACCAATCTTCGCAAATATTTTCTATCAAGTCAATTTTTTTCAATTATGTATCGAGTCCGGCCACGGTCTTTGAAATATGATGAATATTAACATATATTTTTTGTGATATGCTATAACATACAGTTTTTCCTAAAAAACTGCTTAAAAACATCAATTTCAACTAATTGAGTCTTGTCAGCCCCTTAAAAACAAAGATAATTTTCGACTTGGCATACAATGAATTGATTGCAATATTATTAAATCTATAAGAAAACAAAATACTACTATAAACAAAAAAATAAACGGAATAAATACATAAATACACACACACACACACACATATATATATATATATATATATATATATATATATATATATATATATATATATATATATATATATATATATTAGGGATGGGCCGAAATTCGTTTTACATTCGGTTTAACCGAATTTCGGCAGCTTGAACCGAACTTCGACATTCGGCCGAAATTCGGTTTAAATGTCGAACATTCGGCACTAGAAAAAAGTATCTTCTTGCACTATTTTGCTTGAAATCTACGCTAATGTTATAAAGAGGAAAGATTTGTATTCTATATTTTTATATATTGAATCATCTAAACTCAAAAACTACTACACCGATTTGAAAAAATCTTTCACCATTAGAAAGATATGAAATCATCCCCGAGTAACATAGGCTATAACTATACTTTCGTAAATAACCCGTAAAACGGTTGACCCAGCAGGCCATCCCTGAAACATCCCGGTAAATAAAAAAACATTAAAACGGAAATGAAAAAACTTCATTCAAAAGCCAGAAGAGTTCAAAAAATATGTAAAACGGTTGACCCGGCAGGTCATCCCTGAAACTTCCCGCTAGATTTTTATCTATATCTTAGCATATCACAGATTTTTTCAGAGTTCAAAAATCTTAAATTTGTTACAAATATTCGTTAGTACATAGAAGTCGTTGTAAATGACAGTAATTTCAAAATTTTTGAAACGCTATATATTTTAAAAACGATGATTGATTTTGGTCTTTCGAATGGCATTCAATGCAATTTTTGACCTCTAAAATTTTTTATAGCTACGTAATCTAGTCTCAGAAATGTCGAAGCAATATCAAAAAAAAAATTTTTCGAATTTTCGATATTACCAAATCCCAAAAAAATAGACCGATTTTGATGCAATTTGCTTATTTGACGCAATTTATAGAAAGAAAAGCTGATTAGACTTTTAAGTCAATCGGTATATTAGTCTGAAAGTCATTTTAAAAATGCTAAGTTTGCTATAAACAACAAAATATTAATATTTCAAAAGCCGTAACTTTTGAAAACTTGATTTAATTTTGATTTTTGAAACTGTATTTGAAAAAAATTCGAATTTATGTCTAAAAACACTTCCAAATTTTTTCGTCAATGATAACTTCCGAGCGGATTAACCGATCATGATACAATTTATGAATTAGACGCAGTTTTTTAAGAAAAAGAGCTGATAAAATTTTATACTCAATCGATACATTAATTTCAATTAATTAATTAAAAAAATATGTTTCGGCAATTTTTTGCGATTTTTCAAAATTTCTCAAAATATTCTAGTTATTTGGATATTGGATAAAATTTTTGGAAGTCTAAGTTGAGCAGAATCTAATTCAATGCCATTAACCGCGTTTCGATCGGTCAAGCCGTTCAAAAGTTATAAAATGTTTTCATACACACATACATACAACCATACACTCTCTCTCAACACACACACATACATACAGACATACTGACGTCACGAAACTAGTCAGAAAATACTCCATACGTAGCGGGAAGTTAAAAATCTAAAGTTTGACATAGATGAAGATGCATATATTTTAAAACATAATGATTTAGATCTTTTTAATTGCATTCAACGTAATTTTTACCTTTAAATGGTTTTATTAGCTCCAAAATCGGTAGGTTAAAAATGTCGAAAAAAAGCCGCGGTAGTACGTACTACCGAGAGCCGCGGTAGTACGTACTACCGCGGCTCTCGTTGAGTGTAGTAGTGCTCGTGTCTCCTGAAAATGCTTCGGTTGCGAAGTGAAACGAGCGTTGAGTGCGTCAATTGTGTGCTTTTGTGTTTGGTGCTGTCGTGGTATAAAGTGTGGTGGACGAGGGTGGATAATTGTGCCGCTGGGGTCTTCATTATTTTCAGACCTACGGAAGTTTGTTCCATTTCTTACACCGCTTTTATATGTTTTCCTTTTCAGTAACATTACAAAGGTACACTTAAAGTTCGCGGAAAATTGCAAAATAACTAGTTTTCTTCGTCTTACTAAGTTATGTCAAAAAACCCTTTTCTAAAGTTTTTCGTCAACGATAGCTCTTGAGCGGAAAAACCGATTTCGATGCAATTAATGCACTGAACGCAGTTTTTGTAGGAATAGAGCTGATTAGATTCTGTACCTAATCTATACATTTATGTACTTAGATTATACAAAGTTATTTATTTATGTATGTTATTTATGTACAAAGTTATGAGATGTTTATAGATACACATATATACAGACATGCTGACCTCATTGTGAAAATAGCCGGAAAAGATTTTTAGGACCTCAAAACGTGGAGATCTGGTGAAAATTCGATTTTCAAAAATTGGGGCAAAATCAGTAACTTCCTTATCTATACCTACATAGCAGAAAGTTAAAAATAAAAATCCATGCCTAAATTGGAACAATGTAACTCAATGTACAGTACCCGGCGATAAATATTGCACATCGACCTTTGGAAAGAGACAATCGGCTAATTTCGGCTTCGTAGAGCGTTATCTCTGTCGCACAAAATACAAACAGTCCGGTACCTATTAGGAGCTGTTAAAACAAGTATAATTTGCTTCTTTTGATATTTTTATTCTTTGTATAAAATACACTAATTTTTCTATAAGTGATGGCTTTAGGTTGGGGTAAAATAAAATAAAAAAACATTTTTACATTATGTTTACGTATTTAATTATTTTGGAACATTACAGCTTTAGTGTACATAATAAACACCATTATACCTATTGCTAAAATGAGACATTGCAATAAAAATAATAATAATTCTAATTCTCAATTACTTCCATTTCACTATCTGTGCTCTCAAAGAGGTCAATATCACTGTCACTATCAGCCGTATTTATTACTAATCTATCAGTGTAATTGTCTAAACTGTGTTGAATGCTTCTATATTCATTCTCACATTTGATTGCATGATCGCAAACCTTTTTCCACTCTTCAGCGCCGATCATGTTTACTTTTTCAGTCAATAATGTTTTTACTGTAGTTAAGTTCATACCCACATTTCTAGAGGCTACATAGCCTTTCAGTTGAGACCATATATTTTCAATTGGATTAAAATCCGGATGATATGGTGGCAATCGCAACACAGTGTGCCCATGTTCGGCAAGTATTTTGTCCACAGAAAACTCTGTATACCTCTCCTTGTGCTGACATATAATAGCGTAAATCTGGGTTTTTGTTAATTTTGGATCAACTGGAATTTCATGTCTGTTTAACCAGTTGATCATTTCCCGTTTAATGGTGTTTGAGTTGGGGGGTCTCTCAACATACTTGTTGTGATAGGGTGCGTTGTCGATAACTAGAACAGAATCACTGGGTATATTTGGGATTAATTGGTTAACCAGCCATTTCTCATAGTTATCGTTATTCATTTCATTGTGATAGTCACCTGTAGTGTCCGTGGATTTATACGTTAAAAAAGCACCGGGTACAAAGCCTTTTTCATTTCCCGCATGAACTATTATCAAACGTTGACCTTTTGAAATTGGCTTTTTTACTCCTTTTTCTTATCGTCACTCCAAGATTTCCCTTTAGTGTGGGATGCATGTATATATGACTCATCCATGTAGACGATATTTTTTCCTGTTTCGCGAAATTTGCGTATTTTATCAAGGTATTCCATTCGTTTGAGACTAACGTCGTGCTTTTCCATTAGAATTTTTCGATTATCTTCCATTTTAGTGAACTGAAATCCCATGTCATGAAGTATTTTTCTCAATGTTTTTTCAGACCCATTGTAATTAATAGCTTCAGATAACTTAGCTTTTAATGATTTTATTGTTGGCAGTTCATTAAATCGTAAGTGAAAATCATACACCATTCTTCGAACAACATCGTAATCAAAATCGTCCATATCCAAACGAAATTGCTTTTTTGGTCTCCCTTTTTTTGGAGTGCTGAACTTAATTTCAGTCGAATGTGTTTCAGTACTGACTTCGTTTAATATATTGTTCAAAGTTCTTCTTGAAATTCCAGTGGCATTTGCAACTCGCTCTTGAATCTTCTTAAAATAACAACTTACATTTTCATCTACCTTTTTTTTAAATCTATCAGCTTCGCTTACAAAGTATTTATAAACATTGTAGATAATTTCACGTGACTGACCTCGTAAAGGTTTCCCTCTTTTTCCGAAAGATGCCATATTACAACTTTAAATTATTTAAATTTGTGGGTGTTATCAACTCTAAATATATATTTTTTTCGGGACGCGACTGCACTCTATCGTACTTGAACAACGACTGACTAAACGTCACATAGGTAGTGTGGGACAGAGATAACGCTTTACGAAGCCGAAATTATCCGATTGTCTCTTTCCAAAGTTCGATGTGCAATATTTATCGCCGGGTACTGTATCAAAATTTTGCTGTTACGTCATTAATTCACGTGCGTTGCGAAACCCATTAACGATATCCTATATATCTATACTAATATTATTAAGTTGTAGAGTTTGTTTGTTTGTTTGGTTGTACGCGGTAATCTCGAAAACTGCAGAACCGATTTGATTAATTCTTTTTGCGTTGGATAGCCTGTTTATCGAGGAAGGTTATAGGCTATATAACATCTTGCTACGACTAGTAAGAGCGGAGTAAACAAAGTCCGCGCGGACGAAGTCGCGGGCAACAGCTAGTCCATACTAAAATTATAAATGGGAAAGTGTATCTGTTTGTTTGTCCGTCTTTCACGGCAAAACGGAGCGACGAATTGACGTGATTTTTTAAGTGGAGATAGTTGAAGGGATGGAGAGTGACATAGGTTACTTTTTTCTCTTACTTTACGAGAGTGAAGCCGCGGACAATATAATAGCGAGTAGTAAATAGTAAAATAGGTAAATAGCTAGTATAAAATAATTAAATTTTAAGCAAATTCTTAAAGACACGACGTGTCGCTTTTAAGAACGCTCCCCAAAATTAAACCGAAGTTCGGCCGAAATTCGGCCGAATTTCTTATTTTCACCGAATGTTCGGCCGAAGTTCGAATTCGGTTCAAACCACATTCTTATTCAATATATATATATATATATATATATATATATATATATATATATATATATATATATATATATATATATATATATATATATATATACATATTACATAGGCATATAAAACTACTCAAAACAAAAAAAGTCCACTCTGATTTCCACCTTTAAAATGAAAATGCATATTTTTTGTAGTTTTAATGGATAGATATAGTTAGACAGTAAAGTTTTATTAATTATTGAAAAAAAAAATGATTTAAAAAAAAATTACACACAAAAAAATTGAAAAAAATAAGAGTTACCTTTAAAAATTCGAACTTTACAAGTTTTGATTTTTTACAAAAATTAATATTAATGGTTACACAGGGGTGTCTTTAACAAGGATTTATAATGTTATAATATTGATATGTTTGCGTCATCGTGATTGGTTATGGTATATGATTTTATGACGTTATCTTCTAGCGCTAGTTGGCGAACCAATCACGAAACAGCATGAAACACGGCGAGCGAGCGATGTTTTATAAATATGTATATATGTAGTATATACATATATAGTACAGTGAATCCAATTAAAACAATAAATCTAACATTAAAATATATTTTCTAAATAAAAAGGACATTTCCCCAATTTTTGGGGGAAATTTATTCGTATGTTAACTTACCACACTGTCACAATGCCGCTTCAAATTTGTGTTCTGAGAAATTATATCAAATATTATTTAAGTTTTGTTAAATTTATGGAAATTTGGATACTTACTTGTGAAAAGTGATTCCGGAAGAATTTTTTATAAAACATGAATTGTTTTAACAATTGTTTATCACACCGGATTGCACGATTTCAAAATAAATATTGTCATAAAAAAACCTTTCTCACTCTCTCTAGCTTGCGGCCGACTAGTAAGTCGCCGTCTTCATATTGCCGCATCGTCATCACATTCGTGACTCACGATACGAGCGCTTGGCTATGTCTATATTTTTTTGTAGGTCTTTGTATACCTATTTCAAATACCAAGTTGAATTTTAGGTTGGGGCAAAAAAGAATCCGAAGGGCCACAATCAACGGTGCTAAGACGGGTAGACGTTGACGTGATTAGTCAAGCAACATGTCGCCGCAATGTGTCATCTCTTACGCCACGACAGATTTGTACACTTACGCCAGGAAAAGACGCTTGTCAGGTATGGAAACTTTTTGTTGCGTATCAAGCTAATCAATACTAAAAGGTCTACATACATAGGGCGCACGAGCAACACACACATAGATACCACTCATTAAATTAAATTAAATTAAATATTCATGGGACAAATTACACTTACTGATCTAACCCCAAAGTAAGCAAATTATTTGCTTATGTTATGGGTGCTAGTCAATGATACTAATACATAGAAATACATATATAAATACTTTTACATACATAATAAACACCCAAACCCAGAAATACAAACATTTATGCTCATCACACAAATGCTTGTCCCCGTCGGGGATCGAACCCGAGCCCTGTTGATTGCGTAGTCAGGGTCGCTAACCACTCGACCAACGGGACGGTCTATGGATACGATATCTCAGAATGGTTGGGAACAGTGCAAGTGCGGGTGCCCCACCCGCTTGGGACACGCGTTAGTCAACTTTTTTGTTCAGAAAATTTGTAGTAGATATTACAATAACATTAAAATAATTTAGTTATTATTGGTTTATATTTCCGTTCTTCCTGTTTCATTCTCAACAATAATACAAACAACTGGATACGAGTGATATTACTAGTTTTTATGCATAAGTCAAAATTGACAACCCTAGCGCGACCACTGAGCGTAGGTATGAAAGTGAAGCACCCACACACATACATGAGAATGACTTCTATACCGACTTGTTTTGTATTAATAGGCATTAAATTACAGCTGGCGTTACATATGGCGTAGCCAGTTACTGAATTAATAATAGCCTGCCGTAATGAGTTGCTACTATAGTTATACTAAAGGTACAGTTTGATAATTCAACGTCTACTAAAGTGATACTTAAGATAATGTCCTTTTAATGCTGTTTTCTCTTATGAGATTAGCTTGATTATAATGAAACGGGTTCCAATCCGACCGCGAAGCGGCCCTTGGTCTAGCGAGCGTCAAGCTCCAATAGGCTCAAAAAGGATGGTTCTCTCCTGACAGGGTCCAATCTTAGGGCTTTCGCCCATCTGATGAGTACAAATTTATTAAAAGAATGTTGTGAGCATATAATTCCAGTATTAACAAATTTTACTAATCGGCCCTTTAGTGAAGATGGAAAAGTCCCATCTGCTCTTAAAAAATCCATTGTGAAAAGCTTTTTTAGAAAGGGTGATATAACAGATGTAAATAACTATAGGCCAGTAACTTTAATCTCAGTATTCTCGAAGGTATATGAAAAGGCTATGTTTAGTAGATTGAACGATTATTTAAATGTTTAACATTATTGTAAACGAACAAAATGGATTTCGGAAAAGAAAATCAATCAAGAAGACGAAACAGTGAGGCGCCATTGCGGCTTAACACGGCTAAGGCCAGACCAAGTTGTTCTGGGGTTTTTTCAGCAAAGAGGGAAACCTGAGATTATAGGTCATCAAGCCCCGTGCTGGTTCGCCGTGAGCCGAAACTCAACAACGTTTGCTTATGACAAAGCGCTTCGTACTTCATGTTCACATCAGATTGGCGACAACCCATTTTAACAATCACATGAGAACGAGCTGGAAAATGTTGTCACAATTATCTTGAAATATCTTATCCCAAGATCATGTTTCATCGACTTATTTTATTCTATAACAATTATATGTAAAAAGGGACTATTTAGTCCGATTAGTAGGACATAGGGTGATAATTTAATCCGACTGGTAGGACATAGGTTGAAGAGAGAAAATTATTTAGTTCGATTAGTAGGACATAGTTTGAAAAGAGTAGAATAAGTATAGACTTATTCTACTCTTTTCAACTGATGAAAAGACGGAGGTTATCAGTTTAAGAATAAGAATAAGAATTTATTGACAACTTTTACCGTTCAAAACAAATATTATGTTCTAAGTTAAAAACAAATTTGCTAACAAACTTATATCTAAAAGAAAAAGAAAGCAAAATAAATGGTAGTAATAGTGAGTAGTAATTTGAATCAATTAAAAGGGAGTAACTAGTCTGACATGTATGTATTTAATATTGTTGGAACTGGATAATACTTGGGTATGATGATGTATTAAGGGCTACAAGCATGAGCTTTAATTTCGTAAGTATTTGTATCTTTGTATAAGTTCGTTAGTTTAATACACGATTTAATTTCGCAAGTATTTGTACGTTTGTATAAGTTCGTAAGTATTTCCACGAATTTCTCGGAAACTAAAAGTCATAGCGAGATATTTTTTTTTAAATTAAAATCAGGTACATTCCAACTTAGCCAACAGTCTAAAGATTCATCATAATCGGTTCTGTAGTTTTTGAGATATGGATAAAGTAGACAGATATAATGGGAGTCGATTTAATTTTTTACTTTAATATTATATTATAACACTGTAGTGTGTTTTCATACCAATACTCGTCTACTGTACGGATGTAGCGATTTATTGATACAAAATCCGTGATGTAGTGTAATGTAGTAAAAAAACTGTAGTGTCTTAGCGAGTTTCTACGACATAACCATCTGAGTGCTAAGTGTGAATTTTTCTTTTCGCATTCGATCGTGAGCGCGTTTCGAGTTTACTAGGAATTTGTATGTGATTTGTACAGCGCCACCTAGTGGTAAACGTGAGAAACCAGTTTACCACTAGGTGGCGCTGTACAAATCACATACAAATTCCTAGTAAACTCCAAACGCGCTCACGATCGAATGCGAAAAGAAAAACTCACACTTAAGCCCCTGAAGGCTGTCGCTATAAGTCATCGCTAGACATTAGTAATGTAAATTCCGGTTTCGCACTAGAGGTCATTTGGACCAACTGCTTAACTTTCTTTCGAAAAAAAAATAGTAACGAGTGTTCCACGAACTTACCTGTACCTACTTCTTTCCTGTAACGATGTAGCAAAATGCTACACTTTTTTTTTATAGAAGAGGGGGCAAACGAGCAGGAGGTGCACCTGATGGTAAGTGATCACCGCCGCCCATGGACATCCACAATACCAGAGGTCTTGCAGTTGCGTTGCCGGCCTTTTAAGAATGAGTAAGCTCTTTTCTTGAAGGCCCCCAAGTCGTAACCGATTGGAAACACCCCTGCCGGTAATTGGTTCCACAACAAAGTAGTGCGAGGCAAAAAGTGTCGAGAGAAACGCACAGTTGTGGATTTCCAGACATCGAGATTGCTATGCTGTGGCGAGTTACTATACTTGCTGTAGGAACGTAGCAATACTTGTTTGTTAAAGGAATAATAACTGATGGTTACTAAAGCTAAAGTTACTTACACTAAAGCTTATAAGCTTAACTGTAGACCTTGGAATGCATGAGGATATTTCATGTTGTAATATAGTATGTTAGCTAACATTTTACGCGTGCATTATACTTACATTTCGCCTTTACAGAGTGACTCCGGCGGTCCTCTTCTCTACTTCGATCCTGACACTGAATTGCTTTTCCACGTGGGTATCGTGAGCTACGGTAGCTCCTGCGGGACCAAGAAACCGGCCGTTAATACCCGGACCACAGCCGTGATGGACTGGATTGTGCGGACTGCCCCTGCCAATTACTGTATAATATGATTGTTAGATATTTATTGTAATTATGGTGGATTATTATCAATATGTAATACATAAAAATTCTTTAAGTGCATTACCAAATTTATACATATACTAGCTGACCCGGCAAACGTTGTTCTGCCTTTGTTACTACTTTTCTCGATATTTTTTCTACATTTTCTCATCTCTTGAACTTAACCTAAACTTCCAGTAATATTTCAAAACCAAAATTAGCCAAATCGCCCAGCAGTTCTTGAATTTATAGTTAGACTAACGAACAACAATTGATTTTTATATGTACAGATAAAAAAAAACACAATTGATTTTGAGATCCCAAATATTTTTTTTTGAAAATATATAAACGGGTCAATAACGCGTACATATATAGAACTTACTTGTAACGCTCGACGTTTCGGCCAAGTTACATTGACCGTGGTCACGTGGACCGAGGTCACATTTTTTAAATGCAATATATTTCTTAAATACTATACAATAAAGTGCTATTTAAATATAGCATATAATAATATGTATAGTATAAGTAGTATATATTTAAATTTATTAAGAGCAATGTCCTTATCACACTATCCATACTAATATTATAAATGCGAAAGTAGCTCTGTCTGTCTCTTCCTCGCCGATTCGGATTTGGATGAAATTTGGTGCAAAGATAGTTTGATACCCGAGAAAGGACATAGGATAGTTTTTATTTCAGAAATCCCACGGGAACGGGAACTATGTAGGTAAAACCCCGGGATTGTCTTTAGAAATTTTTACACGCGGACGAAATTGCGGGCACAGCTAGTATGACATATGTTTTCTGAGGCACCATTAACTTACTTTCTTTTGACCTAAAGGTTGACTGGAGGAGAATGCCAATAGACATTAAGTCCGTCTTTTGTACAAACTTATTTAAGATTTACAATAAAGTTAAATAAATAAATAAAACCTCAAATAAAAATAATATTACCTACGTATAAATAAAATAAAATAAACAAATTAAAATAAATAAAATTTCAAACTTGCATGAGTTTATCTTTAATGTTTGAATGAATCTTTAAAATGGACAACTGAATAGAAAATGTCAATTTATTCTTATTCATTGTTTTATTTGTACGTACTTATAATTATTTTTTTACTTTATTAAATGTTGTAGCAATTAAGTGTAAATTCTATTAGCGATTTTATACTTCTCCAGGTGTGAATGAAAGTAAGTTCATTTGCAAGACTATGGGTGCTATAAAAATTTTACAAATTTTTAATTGTCATAATGTTATTTGCATTTGAAGTGTTATGCTATATATATAGTTATATTCGTTGTGTGAGGATTTACTCAGTATTTTTCACGCAGAAGGATTTTTAATATAATTGTACCTAATATGCTAAGAAGCCGCTTATATTAAATGTTGACTAAAAACTTGAATGTGTTCAAGAGTATTGTTGATCGATAAATAAAAGTTTACAAATGTTGTATTTTCTTGTACTCTTATTAGACAGTGTTGTTCTAAAAATAGTCATATTTTAGGGACTGGAACTCTTGATGGGAAGAGCCATCGCTTATAGACACCAAAGATGTTAATGGTGCGTTGTTATCTGTGTGGCAGGATGACAGGACCACATTTTACCAGCTAACTTACCCTCCAAACTGGTACACGACAATGACAAGCATTGACGCTATTGCGGCAGGAATAGGTAAGGCGGTGGTACCAAATATCTGGTGAGACGTTGCGAAACTCTCCTAATTAGTAGTGACACACATAACCAATCGGTTGCCTTAAACAACCTGCCTGGCAGAACGGCAGTTGGTCTATTCTTTAAAGGAGCCCAGACCAACAAGGATCCCCATGTAAATATTGTTTCGAGCATGTTTCTATTAGTATAGAATGGCAATCGCCTCTGTGGTGTAGTGGTCCGGTGTCCGGTGGAGTTGACCACAGAGGTCCCGGGTTCGATTCCTGGGTCGGGCAATTCAGAAATGTGTTTTTTTAGTTTTCTGATAAAAACAACATTGCCCGGGATTCGAAAGTGCCCGGTTAGCGATAGGCTTGCCACCTATCACATAGTGGGACCAAGTATCTTCGGCTAATCGTTGGTGCACTTGTTGTACCTCTGCCTACCTTTTCAGGGATACGGGCGTGAAGATACTTTTTAGAATGGTAAACAAGGTTACCCTAACTGCAAGAGATAATCCTGAACTTTTGTCTTTTGCCACCACAAAAGGTAGAAGTGCGCTGCTCTATGCTGTTGCATCGGGTCTCTTTTGAAGAATAGTCTAATTGTCGTCTTCTTTTAAAAAAAGTATCTTCACGCCCATATCCCCGAAGGGGTAGGCAGAGGTACAACAAGTGCACCCACGATTAGCCGAAGACACTTGTTCCCACAAAATGTGATAGATGGCAAGCCTATTGCCGACCGGGCTCTTTCCAGTCCCGGTCAACTTTGTGTTTATCAGAAAACTGAAAAAACACTTTTTTAAGTGCCCAACCCGGGAATCGAACCCGGGACCTCATGTGGTCAACGCCAACGCTGAACCACTAGACCACAGCGGCTTCGTTCAGACTTCGAAAAAGGAGAATGATTTGCGACCCATCATTACCATCGTAACTACTATGTGGCAGAGTTGTGCAACATTGCGTCCGTTTGGTAACAACGCCTTACCTTTTCCTGCCGCAATAGCTCTTCTAGGGAGACGCGACAAGCGATAAGCAACCTAAAATACTACTTACATACGGTTACACAGTATTGTGGAATTAGTGGGAGCGACAAAAATATTCAGGGAAACGTTGATTTAAATATACGATCACAGAATATAATACGCCAGAAAAAAAGGACGAAGTGGGCTAAAGGAATAAAGGAATAAATAAGGTGAATCACATCCGTGCCTGGAGCCGGAATAAGTGAATAAATTCAACCCAAGGAATAAAGATTACCCACCGTTATTTGTCATTGTATCTTCACGCCCGTATACTCGAAAGGGTAGGCAGAGGTACAACAAGTGCACCCACGATTAGCCAAAGATACTTGGTCCCACAAATGTGATAGGTGGCAAGCCTATCGCCAACCGGGCACTTTACAATCCTGGGCAACTTTGTGTTTATCAGAAAATTAAAAAACACTTTTTTCTAAGTGCCCGACTCGGGAATCGAACCCGGGACCTCATGTGGTCAACGCCAACGCTGGATCACTAGACCACAGAGGCGATAATATTTGACATTGTGTTCAAGTTATATAGCTTCAAATCACATTTTTTTTGGTAAAAGATTATTATCATCAATTAGCAAAATTACAAGTGCCACAAAAATTTACACGATGGCGGTTCAGCGTCAGATTAAATAGTAGGCTCATCGCTTGCAACCTTAAAAAGCGCAAATTCTCCCTCACTGTTCTCATCTCTGGGCGGGAGCACCGCGGTATCAGCTTCTTCCTCTTGATCGCATTCAGCATAAAGTGACTCGAATCGTTGATGACAAGCCTGTCTCCAATCGACTTCACTCCTTGGCTTTACGCAGAGATGTAAGTTCGCTTAGCATCTTTTACCGCATCTATCATGGAGAGTGTTCCGACGAACTGTTTGGATTGATCCCTGCCGTTGAAATCATCGAACATCGCAGCAAAATTCGAAGTTCCTCCTCATCACCTCGATGTCTGGAAATCTATGGATTTGCAGACATCTTTTGACCATGATCGTGCGTTTATCTAGGCATATTTTACCACGCACTACTCCTCTGTGGAATCAATTACCGGCGGGGGTGTTTCCAAACGTATACCACTTAGGCTCCAGGCCCCCTTTGAAAAATAGACCATATGCCGTTCTGCTAGGCAGTTTGTAAGGAGCATACCATTGATTATGCAAGTCACTAAATCACTACCATTATGACTACTAGGTGTTGGAATTCTACAATATCTCGGCCGAGTCTGGTACCATTACCGCCTTATCTGTTCTTGCCGCAATAGCGTCAGTGTTTGTCACTGTCGCGTTCCGGTTTGGAGGGTAAGGTAGCTGGTAAACTTATGCATGTGGCATTAGACCTCGCCACAAGATAGCAACGCACCATTAACACCTTTGGTGTCTATAGGCGATGGTTGACTCTTTCCATCAGGAGATCCATCTGCTTGTTTGCTATCTTATGATATAAAAAAAACAGGTGAGCATCCTGCTCGTTTGCCCCTTTTTTCTATAATTCTTTTTTCTAAAAATCTTCTAATGGCACCAACCATTTTTAATTTACTCTTGTTGTATTGATTGACAGTGTAGTATGAAGCAAAAACTATTTAACATTCTTCCTAACAGTTCGTAAAAGGCGAATGAATGGTCAAACGTGTCACTACCATCGCGACAGCTCGGCGACTAGACGCGACGACAGGCTGCGCCTGACAATTCTCATATATTTCTCCCTTAGTGGTCCCGGGCTCCTTTGAAGAATAGGTCAACTGCCGTTCTGCCAGGCAGGTCGTGAAAGGCGACCGATTGGCTATGTGAGTCTCTACCATCGTGACTACTAGGTGGTAGAAATATGCGCGCGCTAATTGATCAATTCAAATACCTAGCGCGTGCTCATTTGATCAGTTCAAATACCTAGCGTGCGTTTATTGTTCAATTCAAATATCTAGCGCGCGCTCTTTGATTAATTCAAATACCTAGCGCGCGCTCATTGATTAATTCAAATACTTAGCGCGCGCTAATTGATCAATTCAAATACCTAGCGCGTGCTCATTTGATCAATTCAGATACCTAGCGTGCGCTCATTGATCAATTCAAATACCTAGCGCGCGCTCATTGATCAATTCAATTACATAGCGCGCACTCTTTGATAAAATCAAATACCTAGCGCGCTCATTGATCAATTCAAATACCTAGCGCGCGCTCTTTGATAAATTCAAATACCTAGCGCGCGCTCTTTGATAAATTCAAATATCTAGCGCGCGTTCATTGATCAATTGAATTACTACCAATTACCATCGTGGCTAGCGGCCACTAGGTGAAAGAATTCTGCAAGGGTGAGCCCGGGCGTTCCTGCCGCAATAGCGTCAATGCTTGTCACTGTCGTTTTTTTTTAAATCATAAGATAGCAAAGAAGCAGATGGGTCTCCTGATGGAAAGAGTCAACCATCGCCTATAGACACCAAAGATGTTAATGGTGCGTTGCTATCTTGTGGGCTGTGGCGAGGTCTAATGCCACATGCATAAATTTACCGGCTACCTTACCCTCCAAACCGGAACACGACAGCGACAAGCACTGACGTTATTGCGGCAGGAATAGGTAAGGCGGTGGTACCAGACCCGGGCGAGACAATGCAGAACTCTACCACCTAGTAGCCACGATGTTAGTGACTCGATAGCCAATCGGTCGCCTTTTACGACCTGCCTAGCAGAACGGCAGTTGGCCTATTCTTCAAAGGAGGCCGGGACCAACAGTGTTCCAGTGTTCCAGTTTAATGGATTAGTTTGTAGATAAATTTAAGCAAGTGGCATTACCATCCCGCCACAAGGATAGCAACGCACCATTAACGCCTTTGGTGTCTATATGCGGTGCTTGTCTCTTACAACAGTAGAACCATCTGCTGGTTTGCTATCTTGATATAAAAAAGTGCCAAAACCGGCACCAATTAATGCGGCAATTCAAAAAATACTAGACATATTGTATTAACTATGTTTTGTTCTAAAAGAATAGAATAGCATTGATATAAGTTTATGACTAGCTCGAAAACGCAAAGAATAACACAATAGAGACACGCAAACTTTAACGCTATTGCGGCAGGAATGGTAAGGCGTTGGTACCAAATACCCGGGCGAGACGTCGCGGAACTGGACCACCTAGTAGTCACGATGACCATACAATGATAATATTTGGCCTTCATTTACTTCTAAGGAACTGCCTGGTAGGATAGCAGCAAGCAATATATTGCAAATGTATTTTTCTTCAAAACAGTTAAACCATTACCATTAGTATGACAGTTTGGAACTAATTTTAGATAGTTTGTATAGAAAAAATTTGCTTGATCATTGGTTTCAGATACCTATCTAAATGATACATGATACATGATATTACTTTTTATATACTTTTTACAATCTAGATACTATTTTATCGTTTATGAGTATAATCTCTAAAATATCTTGCGGAAAGTGTCATTATATGATAACAAAGTTATTCTAGGAAATGTGTACGTAGCGGAAAAATATTGTGAAAATTTTAACGAGGTTAACACAGGTACCTACAATCTACATATGTGCGTATCTTGCAGTTTTTTTGATTCAGAGAAAGCAATTTAGTTTAGCGAAAGAAACTTCGGGAAATTTAACAGATTCTTTTTTAATTTTAGGATAACATATAAGCTGATGGTTTTCCTGATGGAAAAAGACAATCATCACCTATAGGAACCAGAGATGTTGATGTTGAGTTGGCATACGTATGGCAGGCATAGAATGCTAAAAGTATAACTTTACCGGCATTATGTCACTGTCTCTAATTCCTGCTCGCAGGAAGTGATGACTATGTCATACTTGTACTGGAATACCCAAAGTACGCCAAGGAGCGACAATAATCGAAATTTCGAACAGGTGGCTTATTAGCGAACCTTATCGAGTTAATGAGTTTAAAGAAAAATCGTTCATTTTGTAGAGAATTTACGCGCATCGTGATGAGGAAGACCGGGAAAGTCAACGGATAACATCAACAAAATTAATGTAATTATAATAGAATTAAATATAGCGAATTCAAGCGCTGACGCTATAGCGGCAGCAATTGGTATGACGGTGGTACCAAACTGGGGTGAGACGTTGCGAAACTCTGCCTCCTAGTATTCATAATGGTTGTGACACGTATTAAATTTTGCTGTTAAAAATGGATGTTTAAAACATACAACTTTTCAAATATTTAAATTTAAAAAAAAAATTATATTAGGTATAGTTTAGAAAAGTATCTTCACGCCCGTATCCCCGAAGAAGTTGGCAGAGGTACAACAAGTGCACCCACGATTAGCCGAAGATACTTGGTCCCACAAATGTGATAGGTGGCAAGCATATCGCCAACCGGGCCCTTTCCAATCCCGGGCAACTTTTTGTTTATCAGAAAACTGAAAAAACACATTTTTTACCCGACCCGTGCCCGACCCGGGAATCGAACCTGAGACGATTTAGATGAAATTTAGCACACTGTTAGATAATAACCTGGAGTAGTACCCAGGCTATTTATATCCTGAAAAAGCTTTTATAATGCAGTAAACTGCGCGGTGCAGCTAGTATGTCTATCAAAAGCAAATTTACTTAAAAATAGAATATAAGTTAGCTATTTCTATCTTCCATTTTTTAGTTAGGTCAATTTAACATACTAAAGACATTTAATACTACTACTTTTGCCGCGTTTTTTTGTGTGAGTGACCCACGTAACATAAAAGCGGGCTGGAATTATAAACTAAGCCTTTTAAGTTTATTTATTCCAGGTAGGCATTAGGTCAACGAGCATAAGTAATATTTTTCTGTTGCTACTGACGTGTGAACTAATCGACCTTGCATAGATCAAAATAAAATCTTATCTGTTGCAAAAACATTTGGTTTCTTTTACCCGCATGTCATTGAAGTTTTCAGTTTTCAGATATTAATGTACATTCGATGGTACAAATGAAAAGCAAATAAGTAAAAGAAATACCGTTTTCCTTGCAAACTGTGTAGAGCAGGTTTCTTAACCTGTGGACCCCGGATTTGTGTATGGGGGTCCGCCGTCTTATCTATAAACGTTTAAATTAATAAATAAATATCAAATTTTTTTATTAAGTGGGTCCTTGAAGTTGTACTCGATTTTCAAAGGGGTCCGCGGATTGAAAAAGGTTAAGAAACACTGATGTAGAGTGAAATTTATGTCCTCGTTCCATAAAACAGTTCTCCACGATTCACCGGTTGTGGTTTTTGTTTTTGCATATGTTAACTGCAATAATAATGGCCAGTGGTATTAATAATCTTACCTGATCTCCGAGGTACAAGTGTATTGAAAAAAATAAAATTAAAAAATGTGTAAACGGTTGACCCTACGGGCCATACCTGAAACTTCCCACTAAATTAAGATATTTTAAGCTCAAAAGAGTAAAAAATATAAGCATAGATTTTTCAGTTCAAACATCTATTTTGTTAAAAATAGCAGTATATTATTTTTGAAAAGCTGTATATTTTGAAACGATGATGACATTCATCATAATTTTTGACATCTAAAATATTGCTTTAGCTAAATAATCGATAGGTTGAAAAATTTCGATGCTATGTCAAAAAACATTTTATTTTTAATTTTCTTCGTTGATGATTTTGATTAAATTAACGATATTTGACGCAGTTTTTAAAGGTGAAAAGCTGATAAGATTTTTAAATTAATCGGTGAATTAACTTGAAAGTTATTTAAAAAAAATTAAGTAAGTTTGTTAAAAACAACGTAATTTTAATATTTATAAAGCTATTAGTTTTGAAAATTTGACGTAGTTTTTTTAGTACTAAAATATCGTAAACCACCCCAAAAAATTATGGGTTGAAAATTTCGAAGCTATGTCGAAAAAACACTTTTTTTAAAATTTTTCGTCAACGATTACTCCCAAACAGATAAACCGATTTTGATGCAATTTATGTATTAGACGTAAATTTTTGAGGATTAGAGTTGATTAGTTTTTGTACTCAGTCGGGACATACCTAAATCTGGAAGTTATATTAAAAACTAAACAGTTTAGTCAAATTTTTTCAAAATTTCTAAAAATATCTGGGACCAAATCGGTCCAAATTTTTAAGAAATCTAAGTTGAGCGGAATCCAATCAAATGCCATCAACCGCGTTTTGATGGGTCCAGCCGTTCAAAAGTTATGAGATGTTTACATAGACACATATACACACACACATACATACATACAGACATACTGACGTCCTCGTGAAAATAGTCGGAAAAGATTCCAAGGACCTCAAAACGTGAAACTCGATTTTCGAAAATCGGGGTAAAATCAGTAACTTCCTTATCTACATACGTAATGGAAACTTAAAAATTAAACCGATTTCGAATATCAACCACACTCATATCTCAAAAATCTCTGAACCGATTTTAATAAAACTTTGACTGTTGAAATATACCTGATTTAAACCAAAAAGAATTATCTCGATATGGATTTAAGTTCCCGAGAAATTCAGGGACAAAAGACAAATATACAAACATACATACACTTACAAAATTAGTACCAAGTACGTGTTGGACTCCTAAATAGATCATCATTCTTAAATATTATCTAATTCCAAGAATATTACATACTAGCTGTTGCCCACGACTTCGTCCGCGCGGACTTCGTTTACTCCGCACAGCACCTCCGCGCTAGGTGATAGCGTGATAATATGTAGCCTATATGTTGACCCGACCTATTAGTAATATTCATGCAAAATTTGAAGTAAATCCATGCAGTACTTTTTGAGTTTATCCCAGACATACATACAGACAAACTTTGTATGTATGTCTGGGATAGGGGGTCTTTGTAGGTCTGTGAGTACAGACCAAATGCGAATAGACACGGTGTCGGGCGCAAAATGCGTAGCCGGTCACATGAGGAAATGTATTTTTTTATGTCATAAGATAGCAAACAAGCAGATGGGTCTCCTGATGGAGAGTCAACAATCGCCTATAGACAACAAAGGTGTGGTGCGTTGCTATCTTTTGGCGACGTCTAATGCCACATGCATAAGTTTACCGGCTATCTTACCCTCCAAACCGGAACACGACAGCGACAAGCACTGACGCTATTGCAGCAGGAATAGGTAAGGCGGTGGTACCAGACCCGGGCGAGACAATGCAGAACTCTACCACCTAGTAGCCACGATGGTAGTGACTCGCATAGCCAATCGGTCGCCTTTTACGACTTGCTTGGCAGAACGACAGTTGGTCTATTTTTCAAAGGAGCCCGGAACCAACATGGGGTCGGATGTTATGTAAATGTCAAACGGCTTTAGATAGTATATTGTAAAAAAATAGATATATAAATGCATACATATTTTTTTACAATATATTATTGTGTTATTTCATCGTGTCGAATAAAAACCTAAGGCTTAAAGGAATACCTTTGAAGTGATTTTATTCCATCGGTATTATAAACTCTGTATTTCTCTGTGTAAAATGTAAATGCAAGTGACACTGACTACCTAAGAAATTGCCTTGAAAGACGTATCCAGTTTAATTCGTGGATTTCCTAAAAAAACTAAAACTCGATTAGTGGAAAAACCAGTGATATTCCGTTTATGTACCTGCGCATAGAAACATTTTCCACTTTCCGCAGTAAGGTAAATATCTGAAAAATAGCCTCATGTAAATAAATCAATAGAAACTATGTCAACAAAATCGTTACCCTTATCTATGCTAAAGGCTTTATTACACCGATTAGCGTCGCCCGGTTGCTCGCTTATCGCCTTTGATGTGCTAATGATCATTTAAAACAATTAATTGTGTTCCATCTGTCACATTCATCCTATTTATTTCGCGGCAAAACTGACGTATATTTACGTTTTAAACTATTTTTAAATTAACGTTTATTTTGTGTGCAAAAGTGCTGTTACAGAAATGGTGGTTTGAATAGTTTGTATTGAATAATTCATGTCATAATTAATACTCTTCAGATAACGTGATACATGTAAATATTTTAATGGTAAGTATCATAAACATTTCATTTCGAAAGTTTTCGTGTTGGCACGAGTCCCTCATGAAGAATTGACCGTCTGTTTTCCTGCCAAAATGTAAGAGGCGAGTTAAAGCTAGACTTCTAAAAAGATAATTAACTTGGTTCATAGACGAAAATTGCGTAAGAATCCTCGTAAAATCACATGAGGAAAGTAATTCTAATCTTATTTTCTTTACAAAAAATTTGCGCGAATATGTGACTGTTTTAGAAGAACAATTATTCTGTGTAATGTAGCCTTAGATCAGAAAGTGATAATTACAAAAAATAATTTTACATGTATTATGCACAATGCATATGTATTATTACGATCAAATGTAATATTTTGTTTTTTACCTTATCTTGAAATGTTTATAGACTGTAGAAGGGTACAGAGTTGATGGAGATATGTCTAACTGATCAAACGATCCGTTTTTCGCAATGCTAATTGTATTATTAACATTGTTTAGCAAAAAGTGCACTTATCATGGTCTGACCAATGGACATAGCATTTTTAATTTTTGCGAAGCAGTGTAACAAATAGTCGTAATCAAATAATTGCTCTACTATAATTGTTGTACAAGGATGTCAGAACCCACAAAGGCCAATGTGTCTCCTGAAACCAGCAGGTTCTTAAATGGCAGTTGGTTAAGTGTCGTCAACATTACGAACAGCCTCACCTTGAACTTTATCATACTGAAAATTTTGGTACCTGGGAGCACATGCTCTTAGCTATAGTACTCTAAAAAGGTGCCGCATCACTGCCGTTCTAGTGTAAAAGTCTCTGGAATTACTCTTTAGACCCTAGTTTTTAGAAGTTAGCACTCCTCTGGTGATAATAAAACTGATCCTTGCTAAATTTATTAATGTTGAAAGTACCAATGCAATAATATATAATATGTACCTACAAATAGAATGTTAGTTTGGTCCAATTTTTTTTTTCCGGTTGTAACTTATAAACCTAGTTTTGGTATACAAGCGCCACAAAGTGTACGAAAACTAAAAAGATTTACTTTTAATTCTCTAAAATTTTATTTTATATAGAAGTGTTTATATAGTAAAAAGAGTAGAAAAGGAGATATTTTTGAAAAATTTCCAATATGGCGGCGGCACGAGCAGCAAAGATACGAGGTGATAATTCGGATAGAGCATATAAAAATCTATAAAGACACGAACTTTCAAAACTCCCGGTATATATTCCAGGTGAAACTACCAAATGACCGAAGTACAATTGAAACAAATAATATTTCGTTGGTTTCAAACGAATTCCTCTACAGCATACGCATAGCTAGTTACTGTGTTGAGCCAAAGGTTGAAACACAATGCGCGCGACTCCAATTTATCACCTCTCACCACCTAGTGATGGCCCATATTTAGGAAGCATAATTCAAAAGTTCACTTATACGTCCCTCCTAAGATTTAATGTAATTTACTGTGTTAATGAAAATATGTATGTATTTGGTTTCAGATGTATCAACTAAAGGCAATCCTTTTGGTTCTGTTTTATGGATACGTACAGGCACAGGATGCCAACTGTGACTTTACACAATATGTAAGTTTCTATTGTTGTAAATTAGATGTAAGGGTAAGGGTATTGGGGCGTTTTGGCCCGCACGTGTTTCGGTCCGCGGACCGAAACGCCTAAACACATTCTATTCGTTGGGCTATTCGGCTCACAAACATATAGTATAGTGGACCGAATCACTCAAAAAACTATTGGTCGGTGAATTATCATTAAGTATTCATTGACTAGACTAGTAGACTGTACCTACTTAATGACAATGGTACATTGTCATTAAGTAGGTACAGTCGTATTCTAAAGTTTTGTTTTCTTAAATTCATTTAAATATTACTTTAAAAATATGTTATAATAAGTATAAAACTAGCAGATAGTTTATATATAAACTAAAGAATTGATAATATGTAAACTATCTACTAGTTCCCCGTGTTGGTCCGGGCTCCTTAAGGCGAGGCATCGCGACAAACGGGAAAAAATTGGTTTGTTAAATCACAAAATTGTTTTTTTGTATTGATTCTTAAATAAAATTTTTACAAAAATTACACGAGATACCTGAAAATATTATCTAAAGAACGTGCTCACTCACTACATGATAGAATGTACTTTACTCGATCATATAAAATTCCGAAAACAGGCTAAAAAATTTTCTAAAACAAATAATTTGTTAATAATATTTCTAATCTTACACTGATTTTTATATGGAGATATTACTTGTAAATAAAAAAAGAATGTGCAAAATTTTTGTTTTCAGCTTATTATATTATTTTATTTATTTATTTATCCGAAAATTAACACGTTTCCCAGCGGTTTCAGAACATACCGCTTCACCCATTTTCTATAGAATTGACGCACGTCGAAATACCTCGCTTTAAAGAAAAGACCAACCGCCGTTCAGCCAGGCAGATCATAAAAGGCAACTAATTGGCTATGCGTGTTACTACCATTGTGACCACTAGGCGGTAGAGTTCTGCAACATCTTGCTCGGGTATTTGGTACCACCACCTTACCCATTCCGCAATAGCGTCAATGCTTTTCATTGTTGTATCCCGGTTTGTAGTGTAGGGAAGCCGGTAAACTTGTGCATGTAACATTGTCATCCCGGCACACGGATAGTAACGCACCATTAACATTTGGCAATAGATAATGCCACCATCAACCACCACCATCGTGCATTGACTCTCACATCTAACCACAACGGCCATATCTTACTATCCATTATGGTTATCTCTAATTTTATAACCATGATGATTATCTCTCACCAACCACGACGATTATCCTTAGCTTTCTAATCACGAAGGTTATCTGTTATAATTTTCTAGCCTCCCTAACCTCAAATCAAACAGTAACGATTACACTTACATTTGGACATTTTATTTTCGAAAACGCAACCCCTCGTTTTATTGTGCTAAACCTTCACCGTGTCCAGCTGCCACATATGCCAAGCTTTCCTGCTTCTCCGCATCATTTTCTGGTACTGAAACCTTCTGAAGAAATCCTGCACATTGCGAGGAGTCAATTTGCTGGCACACGCTGTCTTGCCGCTACGAGCGCTTAGTGGTACCGACAACCTCCGCCACAAACATCTTTTGTGTCTAGAGGAGATGGTTTCTCCTTTCATTGCTTGTTATCTAATTATATTAAAAAAAAAGAACTTGTAATAATTGTCTATTATCTAAATCAAAGGTGCCTCATAGTGCAATGTTATAATTACAACGTGCACTTTCAGGAAATAGGTCAGTTAAGTTTTTTTTTTAAATAAATTTAAAATGGTACAAATAACCGTTACTGCGAAAGCGGGCGTTTCGGACGAACAGAGCACTCAGCCAGAGTTTAATTTAAAGTGGGCTTAGAATCCGGCCTAAGGGTGTCTCCTGTAAAACTGAACCTCGGCTTAGGGCAGTATCTTACGATGAGTGGGACAGTAAGTGGCATCAGGATTTCGACTCATTAATGAATCACGAACAAATCGCGATAGCACGAATTTTCGCCGTAGCTCGACATATGTAGCCGCGCCATTTTACACTCTGTTTGTATGTTGTTCATCAGGAAATTCAAATACTTCAGTATATAAGATTTGAAGCATAATTTTTAATGGGCGTAGGCCCACTGGATAGAAGTGTTTGCAGTTGCGGTTTTGTTGTCGACGTTTAATGTTTATTAATATATTATAGGTACTGAAGTATGATTCGAATTTCTTGATGAACAACCTCATACAAACAGAGTGTAAAATGGTGCGGCTACATATGTCGGGCTACGGCGAAAATTCGTGCTATCGTGATGTGTTCGGGCTATCCCAAACTGCTTCGCGAATAGGCTAAAAAAGACTTTTTCTTCAAAACTGAAGAAAAAGTCTTTTTTAAAATTACTGTTTCGTTGGGTTTTTAGTTCTTAGCAAAACTGACTATGTATTTCTGGGTTTGGGTGTTTATTAAATATATTCCAATATATACATGTATTTAGTATCGATGACTCAACTCATATCACAAGCACACGAGTGACAAAGATTGTACTGAATTTCTAAAATATCAAAATGGTAAAAATTGAGCATATTTTGACGAAAAATCCAATTTTGAAGTCTTGCAGAAAGAATTATTCTACATAATTTCACAGATCATTCTTAATGGGATAATTAAGTGCATAATTTTTTAGGTAGCGGCAGGACGGCAATACTACATATACAGCCCAGGATATCCAGGTAACTACACTCCTGGGGTCCAGTGCCGATGGATCGGAATCTGTCCTGCTAATAGTAGTTGTCGATTAGATTGCGGCCTTATAGATCTTCCTCAGGTATGTTTGAGGGTTTTTTTTCGTAATCTACAATAACGATTACACAAATTGTGACTCAATTTGTAATTTGTATAAATTAAAAAAAAGTATCTTCACGCCCATATCCCCGAAAGGGTAGGCAGAGGTACAACAAGTGCACCCACGATTAGCCGAAGATACTTGGTCCCACAAATGTGGTAGGTGGCAAGCCTATCGCCAACCGGGCACTTTCCAATCCCGGGCAACTTTGTGTTTCTGCAGACAACTGCAGAAAACTGAAAAAACATTTTTTTATATGCCCGAACCGGAAATCGAACCCGGGACCTCATGTGGTCAACGCCAACGCTGGACCACTAGTTTTAGTGTTATGAGTGTCATTAGTTATTATTTTGTAATGGCCATGTGCTTCCTCCAAATTATGGTTTAAGACGTTAATTATTTCTCAAAAAGAATACATTGTACTCCCTTACTTGAGAATCAAAATCGCAATGCGTACATGAGTTGTCGCGTAAACACATAATAATACACATAACAAATAACACATACATAGCAACTAAATTATTTACACTGCTAAGCAACTTTACCACTTTTAAGTTTTAAACACTCACTCGTATTGGCGTAAAATACAGAAATACCCTCAACTACTGTTTCGGTGTGGCTTCGGTTTGCAATACAAAGATGTTTTACAACTAGATATGTCTACGGAATGTATTTTTATTTTCTCATTTATATGTATTTTTATATTGTAAGTTATTAATTTATTAAAGTATTTTGTTGTTCTTTTTTTTAATATTATTTTTTAACCGTTTTCGATTATATTATACATCTACATGTAGCACATATAGATGTATATACATACATATATTTTCATACAATAATAAACATACATATTCACACATTTATACACATACGGCTGGATGACTATTTTATTCGCAAAAAAATATAAATATTATAAATCTGAGTGTATATATATATATATATATATATATATATATACATATATATATATATATATATATATATATATATATATATATATATATATATATATATATATATATATATATATATATATATATATATATATATATATATATATATATATATATATATATATATATATATGAATCTCACGTTTAAATGTTAGAAAATTTTTGGCTTCTTTTATTATATCGGGCAATTTATTATAAATTTGTGTAACATCATAATAAATATTCTTCTTACCGTAATTGATCCGCGGCAGTGGTAATATTATATTATTTTTACTTCTTAGCCGCTTTAATTGTGGATGTTTATTTTTAATTTCAAAATTTTTTACTAGTAGGTATGTATATTTTCCTGATTTAAAATTTTTCTGACAAGTATACATGTAAAATATTTATAAGTTTTTCTATATCTATATTTTTGTTACTTTATATAATTTTTGTGTTGAAGTTAAATAGTCGTAATTAAATAATTTTTAGTAGCTTATTTTGTGTTGTTTGTAATACTTTGATATTAGTTTTTACTGCAAAGCCCCAGATTTCAATAAGATAATAATGAAGGTGTGTTTTTTGACGTGAATTCTTCGATAAATTTATGTCTGAGGACCAATCTATAATCATACAGGAGAGACTCTATATGAGGTTGTTCATTAGTCCCGATCTGAAAAACACGTGATAATATATGGGTATGTAACATCTTTACATAGAAGTAGCGGTAAGCGATTATGAGAGGTACTAAAGAAATCATTCGATAATGAATAATATGAATGAATAATAAAACAGCACCAGTTGATTAGCGACCGTCAGTACGGTTTCCGTCGCGGCCGTTCAGCTGGTGACCTTGTAGTATACCTAACTCATCGGTGGGCGGAAGCAGTTGAGTCTTAGGGGGAGGCGTTGGCAGTTAATTTGGACATAGCGGAGGCTTTTCATCGGGTATTGCATAAAGCGCTTTTCGCGAAGCTGCCTTCCTATGGGCTTCCCGAGAAATTATGCGAGTGAATCACCAGTTTTTTGGTCGTTGTCGGCGGTGCGTGCTCCGACCTTAAATCTGTCAATGCTGGTGTTCCCCAAGGCTGCGTACTATCACCGACACTGTTCCTTCTACATATCAATGACATGATGCGAATTCGCAACATACATTGCTATGTGGATGACAGTACTGGTGATGTTACATACTCCGACCAAAGCGGTGTTTCTTGGGAACACGTCGAAGAGTGGCGAAACAAGCTTGTGTCCGAAGTCGAGAAACGACTTACCGATATCTCTGAATGGGGTCGTCAAAACATGGTCACTTTTGACTCCAAGAAGACACAGCTTTGCGTGTTCACTGCAAAATAGGCACCGGTTGTCGTATCACCACGATTTGGGGATACTCTCCTGACAGCCTCAGCTAGTGTCAGAATCCTGGGAGTCGACATATCAAATTTCGCGGTCATTTCAAGGTTAAACTAGCCTTTAAAAAGCTCGGTGTGCTCAGCAGAGCGGGACAGATTCGGCCTCACATGGAGTACTGTTCTCATCTCTGGGCCGGAGCTCCCCAGTACCAGCTTCTTCCTTATGATCGCATTCAGCATAGAGTGGTTCGAATCGTTGACGACCAGGCTTTTTCGAAACAGCTTGACTCTTTGGCATTACGCAGATATGTAGGTTCACTCTGCGTCTTCTATCGTATTTATCATGGGGAGTGTTCGGACGAGTTGTTTAGATTAATTCCTGCCGCCGAATTCCACCATCGGACATCGCGTCAAAATTTGAAGTTCCATCCTCGCCATCTCGATGTCTGGTAATCCACAACTGTGCGTTTCTCCCGACACTTTTTGCCTCGCACTACTCTGTTGTGGAATCAATTACCGGCAGGGGTATTTCCGAACGGATACGACATAGGGACCTTCAAGAAAAGAGCTTACTCATTCTTAAAAGACCGGCAACGCAACTGCAAGAGCTCTGGTATTGCAGATGTCCATAGGCGGTGGTGATGACTTACTATCAGGTGCCCCTCTTGCTAGTTTGCCCCCTTTTCTATATAAAAAAAAATGAAAATCTTTCGAGGTATCTCGATTATAACATATTAGTAGTTACTAATTTGGTAAGTAATTGTGATGTGTGAATGGGATGCAAAGCGAGAAGGACTGCCTAACTGAGAGCGAGGATTCACCACAGCTAAAGCCTAACAGCCAACAAATAAGAGTCAAAGAGCGACTCCGACTTCCGATTTCCGATGCTCTCAACTTTTTACAACAGTATTAGTAGCAACTCACAAATTTTAAATTCAATTTGGGTATTCGAAAATTAGTAACATCATCCGATTATAAAAATATATATAAATCTTATAATCGATTATCAATATAAGTATTAGTAAAGTAATTCGATTATTCCAATTATTCATGATCACCCTCTGCTACTTAAAAGTATTAATTAGTTTTTGAGTGCAAGCGTGCATGCACTCTTAAATTATACAGCAAATTAGCAGACGACTGATGGAAAGAGACACCCAACGCCTAATCAATAGGGTCTCTATTGAATTAAAGTATAAGCATATATGTTATTGTTTTTATTGTACTTCTAATTTAAGTTGCTAGTTAAGTTTAAATTGATAAGAGCTAGCCACTAAATTTATTTCATGATAATATTATTTTTCTGACGAAGAAAAATAGTTATTTTGCAAATTTCTGCTAACTTTTAAGTGTAACTTTGCGATGTCACTGAAAAGGAAAACATATAAAAGCGGTGTAAGAAATGGAACAAACTTACCGTAGATCTGAAAAATGATGAAGATTTTTTTGATGTAATTCATGCCTGTGACAAGGGATTAAAATGAAATATATTTGAACAACTTAAAATCATAAAATATAATAACGATTCAATAGTATTGTTGAACGAACAAAGAAACGTTATAAAATGACTGAATGATGACTAAGCGCGCGCTACATTGTGTAATAAAGGCGTATTACACAATGTAGCGCGCGCTTAGTCATGCGAGCCCAGCCTATAAGAGGAGTGTCGCAACTGCGCGCAAGTCAGTACTACTGTGTCTCTCGTTGAGTGTAGTAGTGTTTGTGTCTCCTGAAGATGCTTCGGTTACAAAGCGAAACAAGCGTTGAGTGCGTAAATTGTGTGCTTTTGTGTTTGGTGCTGTCGTGGTATAAAGTGTGGTGAACGAGGGGGGATAACTAAGCCGCTGGGGTCTTCATTATTTTTCAGACCTACGGTAACTTCGTTCCATTTCTTACATCATTTTTATATGTTTTTCTTTTCAGTGACATCGCAAAGGTACACTTAAAAGTTCGCGGAAATTTGCAAAATAACTAGCTTTCTTCGTCTGAACAGTGGATTTCCGCAAAGTGACGCCTGAATCTATAAAATATTATTTTTATTTCAATTACAAACATTTATTTTATTACTATAAAAACAAAAATAAATCTCTGTAAAGTTTCTATACAGTATACCATATACAAATAACTTCTTAACCACGCCGAGTCCAACACATGAACCATTGAGCAATCATCGTAGAATGGGACTAAGCTTATGTTGCACTCGGCTCGGAATTTCATTTTGAACTAAAAATCTATCATCGTTAGACATCCCGCCAAAGTTGGAACGTATGTAACATGCATTTAATATCGTCAATGAATGCCCAAGTTATTTATTTCTCTGAAAAAAAATTAAAAGTATTCCCTATAATGCGAAGACTTTTTTCTCACTCTCCAAATTTGGTTTCCTTGAAAATTTACCGTTCTGGGGACTAGCCCTGAGTGCCCCTGGCATAAATTTAGAGCTGTCTATAGATGAGTATTATTTTAGAAGAACCACAGTGTAAGAAAGAATTTTTCTAGCAGCAGCAATTTGAGTCAGTGTCGTAGTACCTTAGAAACAGGAAATGCAAAGAACTCGCGCAACAAATACAATTATCTCGCAGGTGATTTAGTTTCATGTGAGACCTGAGTATCTCAATGAATCACACACTGACACCCAATCCCAAATCTCCTGACACACTGTCAGGAGATTTGGGATTGGAACCGTATGGAACGAAAATCGTGTGCATTTGTTGTACACGGCTTTGATCGTATTTATGAATGTAATATATTGTTTTCAGACTCCATCATGCTATCTGGATCGGTTATTGATCTCACGGTCTGGGGATCCGCAATTAGCTGCAGCAGAGTACTACTGCGGTCGCGGCGCACTGTCTGTTGTTTCGACTGGACAGAGGATAAGTGTTGGTGCGTATTTAGATTAAATTTTGATTTTTGAAGTGTTCTGTATTTTTGTAGCTTATATGGAAAAATAATATAATCATTCGAAATAATTCGGGTCGTTTTCCTCTAAAGCGAAACGTGTTACTTCCAACGTGACTACTAACTACATGATAGAGGTCTGCAATGTTTCACCCGGGTTTAGTAGGTGTGATAAGAATATTTATTTGCCAGAATAAGGTACAAATAATACAGATGGTTAGATACAATTATAAAAGAATCAAATTTATTCTACTCATTGAGTGTGCAAATACATGCAATCTCTAAAATTTACATTTAATAATTATTACATTTTATGTGGAAGTGAGAGAGAGGTTAGTCTTGAAAGAAAGTGTCGGTGTAAAGATGAGAAAGGGCATACTCCGTTGGTTGGGGTATATAAAAGAATGGCAAATGAAAGGTTAACAAAGTACACAATGCGAATGTCGAAGGATGTAGGTACCGGGGTAGATCAAGACTGACATACTATGATCAGATTGATCGAATACTATCCGAAGGTAGTGTCAAGAGTCTTCGCAACCGGCGTGTGTGTATGAAGAGAGTGATGAATGTGGAGGAAGTGAGACAAGCCTACAAGGATCGTGATGTATGGCACTCGGTTCTCTCTGCCTACCCTGTAAGGGATCTTCCAATTCTATCACCAGACACTGGAAAACATCCTGCTCCAAAATACTAAAAAGAACGAATCAAACGGGACCGAAATCGATGGGGCTGCTCAATTTTCATTCATTCGTTCGTTTCGTTCCCATGACTTTCTTCCCAGTTTATTATAAGAACCTGGAAATGATCTAACGCCAGATTATTTGTCAAAACACAACGAATAAGTCCAAACGCGATGGGTTTATCTCGTTTAGTTTAAAAGATCCTGTAGCCACTCTCTTAAGTTATATCAATAGATTCTTAGTTATATCAATAGATTCTTATAATCATCCAGCACCAAATAGTATGCCAGAATAAACCCAATTAGCTCATACTTGATGGCTTTATCTGCTTTAGCGAGATCTCATGGACTTCTAGTTTTATGTTCAAAAACTGGAAGTAATTTCAATTCGGTTTTGGAACACCAAAGTTCTTATCATAACGAACCAAATGGCGTATTTCAATTTAAATTAAACTTTTCCACAGCCTCCTTCCTGCTTCATCATAGGATTATAGAAATGATCTAGCACCAGGATATTTCTCAAAACAGAACAAATGAGTCCAAACTCGATGGGTTTATCTTGTTTAGTTTAAAGGTTTCCATAACCACCTTCAATTTCCATTATTAAATTCAAAAAAATCATCGGGCACCAAAAATATTTCTGTATTTTATTCTTATATATTATGCATAACGGTACTTAAAATTTCCACTTGTAACACTAGCTTGATGTGTAACCATGACATTTATTTCCAATAATTAGGTCGTTACTATACTGAATCAATGTGGGCAATATTAGTTTCAAGTGTACCGTTTTTTGACGATATTCGAAACTTATTCTTTTTATCAATATTGGTTTAAGATTTATATTGTTTTCACGAGTAGCCCTACAGATTTAAAACACTTTGTTGCGTATTACGCACCAAGCATTCTACTGTTTTACAATGTACAAGCTTGCCACTGATTCTGAATGTTACCAGCAGGCCTACTCTTGAAAACAATATAAATTTTTAACCATTATTGATAAAAACAATAAGTTTCTAATATCGTCAAAAAACGGTACTCTTGAAACCAATATTGCCCACATTGATTCAGTATAGTAACGACCTAATTATTGGAAATAGATGTCATCGTTACGCGTCAAGCTAGTGTTGTAAGTGGAAATTTTAAGTACCGTTTTAAACAAAGTAACGAATAAAAGCAATAATGAGTAATTCCAAAAAATTCGAAATCCGTGTGGCGCTGTCGCCAAATCCAATAATTGAATATAGTTGTCCAGAGTACGAAAAATTAAAAATTCATTAAATATTCATTTAAAATTGAAATCGGTTTTCAAGAGTAGCCCTACAGTTCTCGAATATTTCATCAATCATCAATTTTCACTGTTACTTAAAGTATTGATTTAAACGTAGTTGCGTTTTAAATTTAATTCCATTTTTTTTAATTTCACGCCACGTAAGTAAATTAGGATGTTACTGCAGGCCTACTCTTGAAAACAATATAAATCTTAAACCAATATTGACAAAAACAATAAGTTTCGAATGTCGTCAAAAAACGGTACAGTACCCGGCGATAAATATTGCACATCGAACTTTGGAAAGAGACAATCGGATAATTTCGGCTTCGTAAAGCGTTATCTCTGTCCCACACTACCTATGTGACGTTTAGTCAGTCGTTGTTCAAGTACGATAGAGTGCAGTCGCGTCCCGAAAAAAATATATATTTAGAGTTGATAACACCCACAAATTTAAATAATTTAAAGTTGTAATATGGCATCTTTCGGAAAAAGAGGGAAACCTTTACGAGGTCAGTCACGTGAAATTATCTACAATGTTTATAAATACTTTGTAAGCGAAGCTGATAGATTTAAAAAAAAAGTATATGAAAATGTAAGTTGTTATTTTAAGAAGATTCAAGAGCGAGTTGCAAATGCCACTGGAATTTCAAAAAGAACTTTGAACAATATATTAAACGAAGTCAGTACTGAAACACATTCGACTGAAATTAAGTTCAGCACTCCAAAAAAAGGGAGACCAAAAAAGCAATTTCGTTTGGATATGGACGATTTTGATTACGATGTTGTTCGAAGAATGGTGTATGATTTTCACTTACGATTTAATGAACTGCCAACAATAAAATCATTAAAAGCTAAGTTATCTGAAGCTATTAATTACAATGGGTCTGAAAAAACGTTGAGAAAAATACTTCATGACATGGGATTTCAGTTCACTAAAATGGAAGATAATCGAAAAATTCTAATGGAAAAGCACGACGTTAGTCTCAAACGAATGGAATACCTTGATAAAATACGCAAATTTCGCGAAACAGGAAAAAATATCGTCTACATGGATGAGTCATATATACATGCATCCCACACTAAAGGGAAATCTTGGAGTGACGATAAGAAAAAAGGAGTAAAAAAGCCAATTTCAAAAGGTCAACGTTTGATAATAGTTCATGCGGGAAATGAAAAAGGCTTTGTACCCGGTGCTTTTTTAACGTATAAATCCACGGACACTACAGGTGACTATCACAATGAAATGAATAACGATAACTATGAGAAATGGCTGGTTAACCAATTAATCCCAAATATACCCAGTGATTCTGTTCTAGTTATCGACAACGCACCCTATCACAACAAGTATGTTGAGAGACCCCCCAACTCAAACACCATTAAACGGGAAATGATCAACTGGTTAAACAGACATGAAATTCCAGTTGATCCAAAATTAACAAAAACCCAGATTTACGCTATTATATGTCAGCACAAGGAGAGGTATACAGAGTTTTCTGTGGACAAAATACTTGCCGAACATGGGCACACTGTGTTGCGATTGCCACCATATCATCCGGATTTTAATCCAATTGAAAATATATGGTCTCAACTGAAAGGCTATGTAGCCTCTAGAAATGTGGGTATGAACTTAACTACAGTAAAAACATTATTGACTGAAAAAGTAAACATGATCGGCGCTGAAGAGTGGAAAAAGGTTTGCGATCATGCAATCAAATGTGAGAATGAATATAGAAGCATTCAACACAGTTTAGACAATTACACTGATAGATTAGTAATAAATACGGCTGATAGTGACAGTGATATTGACCTCTTTGAGAGCACAGATAGTGAAATGGAAGTAATTGAGAATTAGAATTATTATTATTTTTATTGCAATGTCTCATTTTAGCAATAGGTATAATGGTGTTTATTATGTACACTAAAGCTGTAATGTTCCAAAATAATTAAATACGTAAACATAATGTAAAAATGTTTTTTTATTTTATTTTACCCCAACCTAAAGCCATCACTTATAGAAAAATTAGTGTATTTTATACAAAGAATAAAAATATCAAAAGAAGCAAATCATACTTGTTTTAACAGCTCCTAATAGGTACCGGACTGTTTGTATTTTGTGCGACAGAGATAACGCTCTACGAAGCCGAAATTAGCCGATTGTCTCTTTCCAAAGGTCGATGTGCAATATTTATCGCCGGGTACTGTACTCTTGAAACCAATATTGCCCACATTGATCCAATATAGTAAAAACCTTACTATTGTAAATAGATGTCATCGTTACACGTCAAGCTAGTGTTACAAGTGGAAATTTTAGGTACCGTTTTAAACAAAATAACGAATAAAAGCAATAATGAGTAGTTCCAACAAATTTCGAAATCTGTGTGGCGCTGTTGCTGAATCCAATAATTGAATATAGTTATCCAGAGTACGAAATACTTCAAAATTCATTAAATATTCATTTAAAATTGAAATCGGTTTTCAAGAGTAGCCCTACTGATTTTAGCCCAATTTTTGGAAATCGAGTTTTCACCATATCTCTACGTTTTGAGGTCCTAGAAACTTTTTCTGTCTGTTTTTACGATGACGTAATTATGTCTGTATGTATGTGTGTGTGTGTGTGTGTGTGTGTATGTGTGTATGTAAACATCTATGTATTCGGTATTTCTCTTATAATGTAGGCATCCACTAAGGAAGGATTTTTCAAAATTCAAACCTGAATAGGGTGAAATAGGAGATAAAAGTTTGTATGAAACTTTTTATTCCCTGGACATATTTGCATGGAATTTCGTATGAATTGAGTAAAAAAAATTAAAATGAATTACGTGTTAAAGCGTTTTTCAAAATTCGATCCCTAAGGGTGTAAAAATAAAGGAAATAGTTTATAAAGAAAGGTTAAATAAGTTCTAAAATAAATATGCGCGAACGAAGCCGCTGGTAACAGCTAGTATAATTATATAGTACTGCCGCCTTACTTATTTCTTTACTTTTAACACTGAATATCGTTCAAGTAAAACAGTACAAGTGCTCAAAAGTTATATACCTAAATACACGTTACTTATCATATTGAAATCTTCTTTCATTAGAAATCTAGTGCAATAATGTCGATACTTTTCACTATCATATTCGTTTGAGGCAGTAAGTGTGTCAGCTGCTTGTTTGCTAGTTTTCCCCGTGTTGGATCGGGCTCCTTTAAAAATGGACCAATTGCCGTTTTGCCAGGCAGGTCGTAAAAGGTGGTTGATTGGTTATACGAGTGACTACCATCGTGACTACTAGGTGGTAGAGTGCCGCAACGTCTTGTCCGCATATTTGATATCAGCGCCTTACATTTTCCTGCTGTAATAGCGACATTGGTTGTCATTGCGTGTTTCGGTTTGGAGGGTAAGGTAGGTAATATTACCGTTCCATCACATTTATAGTTACGCACTATTAACATCTTTGGTGCCAATAGGCGATGATTTCTCATTCCATCAGGAGAGCAATCTGCTTGTTTGCTATCTAATGATATATAAAAAAAATCTGTGACAAAAATATGAACCTTTTACGCCTTACGTGAACTGATCCTTTTCAATTCTGTCGCGCCCTACATCACTTTCCAAGAGAAATTTTCCTATGATAAAGTAAATACTTACCAAAGCCCTAAGCCCTAGCCCTAAGTTCAGAAAGTTGATGACTATGATGAAGTTTCAATGTTTTAGGTCTAATCACAACAAGGAGAACGTCTGGACCCTCTGGAGGACGCTTTATATGCACTCTGACGGCTCAACAACTAGTCAACGTTTCTACTCAGTGTAACTGCGGGCAGAAAAAAATGGTAAGTCGGACTGCAGTATAATACCACAGATTAATCTATATATTCTGTAATAATACTGTCATCCTTGTTTGAGTTGGTGGTGTATATGCCGCCGTTCGAGACGAGGCTCACGTTGACGTCCGAAAAGCAATATGTCGGTTATATGGGGAGTGGCTGATGACTGATGAGTGTAGACATAAAAAAAATAAGTACAGATGTCAATCTACAAACAAAGGGCATTCGAGTAACGCACACATAGACATGTCTCACGGACACTATATCTAGGAATGGTTGGGAATAGTGCAAGCGCGAGTACCACTCGCTCGAGTCACATACGTGCAGTGATGGGACTCGAGTCACTAGAGTAGCTTTTATTCTATTCGCTCTCGAGTGAAATATATGATAACTCTGAGTATTAAGTGTGAGTTTTTCTTTTCGCATTCGATCGTGAGCGCGTTTCGAGTTTACTAGGAATTTGTATGTGATTTGTACAGCACCACCTAGTGGTAAACTGGTTTCTCACGTGTACCACTAGGAGGCGCTGTACAAATTTTCTTTAAAGCGAGATATTTCGACGCGCGTCAATTCTATAGGAAATGGGTGGCGCGGTATGTTCTTAAACTTAAAGCTAAAAAACGTGTTAATTTTCGGATAATTAAATATAGGATCATCTGAAAACCAAAATTTAGCACATTCTTTATTGTATTTATAACTAAATATCAGTATATAAAAATTATGTGGAAGATTAGAAATATGATTAACAAATTATTTGTTTTAGAGATTTTTTTAGTCTGTTTTCGGAATTTTATATGATCAAGTAAAGTACATTCTATCATGTACTAAGTTAACACATTTTTTAGATGATATCTTCAGGTATGTCGTGTAATTTTTCTAAAATTGTTATTTAACAATCAATACAAAAAAAACGTGATTAAACAAACCAGTTTTTTCCCGTTTGTCGCGACGGACGGCTCGCCTTAATTTACATTTCTGAGTGCTAAGTGTGAGTTTTTCTTTTCGCATTATCTTTTCGCATTATCTTTTCGCATTTAGAATATCTTTCATATATTATATGAAAGATTTATTTCTAAATTAATAATATATATATATATATATATATATATATATATATATATATATATATATATATATATATAAATCAGGGGTTTTTCCTAACAGAATCGTATTGTCGGTGGACAGCCAACTAAACCAAATGAATATCCGGCCATGGCAGGCCTCGTTTACTTGTTCGATAATACAATCAAATGTGGAGCTACCATAATCGACAGGCGATATGTCATCACCGCAGCTCACTGTGTGGTAAGAAGAACTGTCCAAGAGTTGGGCATTATTGTAGGCGAATATGACACCAGCACTGGAAGTAAGTAAATGTGCCTTTATGTGTAGATATGTGTATAAGCTTAACTGTATTGTAGAGTTCCTAAAAGGGAACTAAGAGCAATTTTTTTTACATTATAATATAGCAAATAAGCAGATGTCACTCCTGATGAAAAGAGAAATCCATCGCCTATACACACCAAAGATGTTAATGGTGCGGCTACCTTATCATCCAAACCGGAACGCAACAGTGACAAGAACTGACGGTATTGCGTCAGAAATAGGTAAGGCGGTGGTACCAGACCCGGGCGAGACAATGCAGAACTCTACCATCTGGTAAAAGTAGGTTGAACTATCATCGTGACTGCTATGGTCGTTCCGTTGTCCGAGGGGTTAGAAAACCTAACAACGAATCAAAGGGGCCCGGCTTCGATTGCCAAACAGGCACAAACATTGGGTGATGAGCATAGATGTTTGTATTTCTGGGTTTGGTTGTTTATTATGTATGTTTTCCCCCTGTTGAATCCGGACTCCTTTGAAGAATAGACCAACTGCCGTTCTGCCAGGCAGGTCGTAAAAGGCGACCGATTGGCTATGCGAGTCACTACCATCGTGGCTACTAGGTGATAGAGTTCTGCATTGTCTCGCCCGGGTCTGGTACCACTGCCTTGATATTCCTGTTCCTGCCGCAATAATGTCTGTGCTTGTCGCTGTCTCGTTCCGGTTTGGAGGGTAAGGTAGCCGGTAAACTTATGCATAACCTCGCCATAAAATAGCAACGCACCATTAACACCTTTGGTATTTATAGGCGATGGTTGACTCCTTCTATCAGGAGACCTATATGCTTGTTTGCTATATTATGACATAAAAAATGTATTTCTATGTATTAGTATCTTTTTCTTATTAGAACCTATTTCTATGTATTAGTTTATATAAATTTTCATTCTTGAGAGTGTCGACATACGCTTTTTTTGACATAGACGACTCTATCTTATTTTACGTAAACTTAGAAATTGAATTTTTTCATACTTTTAAGGTTTGTATATCTAGTACATGTTTTTAATTTTTACTTAGTGTCTCCACGAATTCCCGAGATAAAGGGTCTTGACAGACAGACGGACAATCAGACAGACAACAATGAGAGTACCTTTTAAGGTACGTAACCCTAAAAACTACTCTTATCCCTAAGACATTATTAACTATTAACTAAAATCGACTACACTCACGTTTAATCGGCGTAGGTTTTGGCGTAGGCTCGGTAGCGTCTAGCGATGGGGATTATAGCTATTTTTATTTCACTATTATGTCGTGAAGTTATTTGATTTTTGTCACTGATATATCACGGATGATAAATCACGGCCGTTATATTTTATTGACGAATACTGACGATTATTGTCACAGTGGGTGCATTTTATTCCGCATGTTATATCGCCGCGCAGTGATTACTATTTATAAGAGATTAGTAAAGTGAAATAACATATTAAACGTATTCTCTCTTCTAGCTAGTGGCACGGTGTTGCTCAGATGTTGTTGCTTTGTCTCTTTCGCACAATGGATTTTTGAGAATTATAAGCATAAGTAGTAGCTTCGCCCCTGTGAAATTAAATCACGCTCGCGTTATATATAACGGACGGTTTCGATTCATATATCTGGTGTGACATGTGAATTATTTTATAACGAGTGATATAATCAATGATACGTGAAATGAGCCATGCCTAGTAGCGTCTCGTCTGGAACTGACGTCAAGGAGTTCCAGACGAGACGCTACCGAGCGAACATCTGACTCACCCTGAGGGAGGACCTCATATAGGTCCAAAACTAGCCGGAACCTACGCTGATTAAACGTGAGTGTAGACGATTTTAATTAATAATTAATAGCTAATCTCTGTTATCAGAGTTTTAAATACCGGTAAACAATTGATAAACTTAGCTAAAGCTAACTCGGTTAACGTTAATATTACAAAATCGGTATTCAATTTAAGTATTACCGGCAGACTTCATCAACGTTATTTATAAATTATATTTTTTTTAAATCGTGTGTAGTCGTGTACGTGTTAAATTTCTCCAATGAGCCCAAACATGATACAATTGATATAAGTTAATGGGTGTGTTCAGAACAACTACTAACATAATCCATCTTAGTCAGATAATCAGACCTGACACAATAACCAGAACTTTGGAACGAAGTTCTTCGCTTTGGGGCGTAGCGGAGGGAGCAGTCCTCCGCAAACGGCAAAAAACGTCCATAACGTTAAAAAAAGCGTTAGTTTTATATGTATACTTTATGTATGATGGCTATACAGTGTCTAATATATAGTCTACGTGATGACTGTTATTATTATTACAGCTTGCTATTATTTTTTATCGATAAAAAAATCATCATAAAAATGTATACCCGAATAATTATTTTCTTTATTACTCGAATAATAAATAAATAAATAATAAATATTCACGGGACAAATTACACTTACTGATCTAACCCCAAAGTAAGCAAATTATTTGCTTCTGTTATGGGTGTTAGTCAACGATACTAATACATAGAAATACATATATAAATACTAGAATATATTTAATAAACACCCAAACCCGGAAATACAAACATATATGCCATGACATAAATGCTTGTCTCCGTTGGGGATCGAACCCGAGCCCTGTCCGTCGATTGCGTAGTCAGGGTCGCTAACCACTTAACCAACAGGGCGGTCAAATTCTATTTGAAATTGAAAATTTTAATTTCAAATAGAACTTGAAATTAATATTTTTATAATAAAGAACTCGGTTCCTATCCGGTGTCCCACGAAACCACACGGTTTTGATTCTGAGCATCTGAGTTTATCCGGTTTCGGCCTGGACGTACTTATTTTAGCGTCGATAGTGAAGCGCTTCACGATCTCATCATTGTAAAATTGTAAAAATTAGGTGTGTGTGAGTTGAACATATTGTGCTGCTTAATCTTTGAACTGTTTCTTCTACAGTATATATACATTTGTATAATTTAAACATTAAAACCAATTAATGCTTATTAGCATTGTATTATTATTACATATATAACATTTTATTTGTAAATTTTCAGTCTATACCCAATAGATTATTTATTTTTGCAGGTGATTCGCCTTCGACACAAGGATTTCAAGTAAAGTATTATCAGATACACCCTCAGTATAACCCGTAAGTGATAATATATATATTAATTTGGACAGAAGTCAAAGATAAGATTTAACTAGCGATCGCCCTGTGGCCGAAATTCGACCTTATTTATTATATACCAAACAATTAAATCTCTTTTTAGTTTAACAACAGACTTTAGCTGTAAGGAAAACAGTATACATGTGTGTAAAATATTATGTATTACATGGATAATAATAATAATAATAATAAGAATTTATTTTCCACCAATTTTCAATTACAAGTTCTGTTTTACAATTTCAACTAGTTACAATAAACGGTGGACTGGAGCCTAAACTAGGTAAAACCTGTATTTCAGGACTCCAGGTCTTTCACCACGGCACATTAAGGGGCGGTGGTTCAGGTATTCCTGCAAAATACGTTTTTTCTTATGCATTTTTGAAATAGTATACATTAAAATTGTAATCTAATAAATCTTACTGATATTGTTGAGGCTATATTGTAGGGAATATAACCGATGGAAACATGATTTGGTAAAATTGGCTCGATAGAATAAATTCACGAAGTTACCTCTTTTCGGGTCATTTTATCTACTATTTTCGGTTTTGTTTTTAAAACAACTGATTTAATATTATGATTTATTTACCAAAATAAAGTTCACATGTAACTGGAAGTCTTTTATCCGATCGTTTTTGTTTTTAGTAAATCTATTAATTTTTTACTTTACGTTTACGTCACGTTTACGTTACGTTTACGTCACGTTTACGTCACGTTTACGTTACGTTTACGTTACGTTTACGTTACGTTTACGTTACGTTTACGTTACGTTTAAGTTACGTTTACGTTACGTTTACCTTACGTTTACCTTACGTTAACCTTACGTTAACCTTACGTTAACCTTACGTTTACGTTACGTTTACCTTACGTTTACCTTACGTTTACGTTACGTTTACCTTACGTTAACATTAAATACGGGTCGGTGGAAAGATTTGGGTAGGTCCTTCTTGCTCTAAATCTTTCCACCCTACCTATCTAATGCAATCATTGTAGGATGACAAGGGTGGTTGGGAAATAAGGTAAGTAGAGTAGGTATGTACATTCACGCCCGTATCCCCGAAGGGGTAGGCAGCGCTTGTAGTACAAGCGCATTTACGATTAGCCGAAGATACTTGGTCCCAGAAATGTGATAGGTGGGAAGCCTATCGACAATCGGGCACTTTCCAATCCCGGCAAACTTTGTGTTTATTAGAAAACTGAAAAAACGCTTTTTTTTATGTTGTCCGACCTGGGAAGTGGGCAAGTAGGAATGAAGAAAAAGAAAAGCTCTGTGGTCTAGTGGTCTGGCGTTGGCTTTGGCCACGTGAAGTCCCGAGTTTTGAGTCGTCTTTCGCGAACTTTTCTAACACCCTGGGTAAACAAATTGTAGAATACCACTCGGCATTAACACTCTTTTGATCTTCAAGTGGAATTGTACAGATGGGACCCGTAGCTGAGAAAAAAAACACGATCATTATTTTACCAACGTTTCTCGCCTGTCTCACTTTTGTTGGCCTGTTTTCATTTTCAAACACCCAATCACAAGATTGCTGTTTTTTTTCGGGTTCAGAACAATAAATCCACGTTTCGTTTCTTGTGACGATGTTATAAACAGCATTAGAATGTCCGTGGTCGTACTTTAGTAGTGACTGTGAGCACCATTCCACGTGAGCCTGCTTTTGCTCCGCTGTCAGTTCATGAGGGATCCAACGGCAACAAAGTTTCAGAATTTTCAATTCTTCGTGTAAAAATTTCTGAATTTAGCTCATACCAATCCCCAACAGTCCTCGAATTGTATCATAGGTAATCCGGGGGTTTTCTTCAATTAACCGCTTAACAGTAGCCACATTATTTTCGTTGACGGTAGTTGAAGGCCGCCCTTCACGAAATTCGTCATGTAAAGAAACTCGACCTCTCTTAAATTCAGCGAACCATCGCCTCACGGTGCTCAAACAAGGTGCTTCTCTCCCAAAAGCATTTTGAAGACGAGCAGCACAGTCTTGCGGAGAAAGAGAACTTTTAAAATCATTGCTCTAAAATCTTTTCGACTTAATTCTATTTTCGTTGCGTATGTAGAACTTCGATGTGTGATAAAAATACAATTGACAAATCATTCCATACTAATATTATAAATTCGAAAGCCTGTCTGTCTGTTACGCTGTCACGGCTAAACCGCTGGACCGATTTTCATGAAATTTGGCATGCGTATAGTTAAAGATCCGGGGTCAAACATAGGCTTTTTTTTTTGCAAAAATCAGTCACTGGAGGACTTAAATAGAAGAAAAATAGGGGATGAAATTTTTATTAAAAGCTATTTGGACGACTTATTAATATACCCGCGGGCGAAGCTGCGCGGGTCAGCTAGTTCAATATAAAAACGTCGTCTTCAATACACCTTCCAGTACAAAAATATACAAGAATTTTTCACTAAAAAACCAAATTTTCACTGTTATAGAAGCACAATATTCACAGAACACTTATTACTTGCAACTAAACTAGCCGAGAAATTCCATTGTACATAGCAGCTGTCGCTCCGCTCTCCCCTCCACGTTTATCTACCTGTTCACTACTGCTATTTTTATACACTGGTATCTTTGAAAAATGTTCTTATATGTCTACTCAGGTAAGATTTAACATATAAATAAAAAAATACTATTTAAAGTGAAAATATATGGTCCAACATTAATTTTTCATAATAATTTGAACAATGGAGTGCACAAAAAAATTTTGGGTAAACATTGCAATTTATAGTTTAAAAAACAATATCCTTCATCGATCATATTAATTAATTTACTATAACTGTAATCCGAGGTGAAAACCCCCAGGCCCTCCACTATATTGCATACATATTTTATTAATGCGTCGTAAAGAGTTCTTTATGTTTACGGAGTGTAGCGCGTAGCACAATGAAATAATTGTCTCACTGTCAGTGCTCTGGCATCCCTGTGTATGAATGTAGTGTGTGTAATATTTATTTTTATTATTTTATGTATTTCTAATGCATATTTTTCAAAAATGTTAAGTTTTTGCAGTCCTCCGCAATGTGAACTTTAACTGTTGTTTAACTGTGCCAAATTTCATACAGTACTGGATTCTGATACCAAATATGTGAGTCGTTAAATTTCAAACATGGCCAACTCCATCATAACTCAAATCTCAGAAATGCACAAAATCGACTGCCGAAGATTCCAAAAGTAAATTTTTACATTTTTGGCATTGGTTAATAAAATTTTAATCAATAATTTATGTTGAAGTTACAAAAATAGATATAAATATGCTTGTTTTTCTTAAATAGCAGTTTTACTTTTGGATATGGCCACGTTTGATTTGACACTATGAGATTTGGCTATGTTTGATTTGACATAAGGTGGAGTTGGAATAGTTTGATATGACATTGCGATATTTGTTACCAGGGTTAATGCAAATAGAAGAACTAGGCATACGTATTTTTTTATTACATTACAATTTCGGACCTTACGGAAATTGTAATTTAATAAAAACAAAAAAAAATCATGCATCACCCCATTTTTTATTTACAATCAACACCTACACATAATATTAATTATAAAAACATATTTGATTGTTTGTAAATTTGTTTATTGATTTGTAAAACTCTTTCTCCTTAGGAAAGCTGGATTATTTCGGAGTAACAAAGGCTAGGTACCCTTTGACTAAGCATAAGAATGCAATGGTTTTGTGTCACGTGAACAAAACTGGGGGTAGAGGGTTTAGAAATAAAAATGGTCATTTTTATCTAAAAATAACATTATTTCATTTTCATGTCCAAAATTTATAAATTTGATGACCCTAGTTAATATCTGTAATATCTCGCCACAAACTAAAAGATTAAAAAGTAATTACAGTACCCGGCGATAAATATTGCACATCGACCTTTGGAAAGAGACAATCGGCTAATTTCGGCTTCGTAGAGCGTTATCTCTGTCGCACAAAATACAAACAGTCCGGTACCTATTAGGAGCTGTTAAAACAAGTATGATTTGCTTCTTTTGATATTTTTATTCTTTGTATAAAACACACTAATTTTTCTATAAGTGATGGCTTTAGGTTGGGGTAAAATAAAATAAAAAAACATTTTTACATTATGTTTACGTATTTAATTATTTTGGAACATTACAGCTTTAGTGTACATAATAAACACCATTATACCTATTGCTAAAATGAGACATTGCAATAAAAATAATAATAATTCTAATTCTCAATTACTTCCATTTCACTATCTGTGCTCTCAAAGAGGTCAATATCACTGTCACTATCAGCCGTATTTATTACTAATCTATCAGTGTAATTGTCTAAACTGTGTTGAATGCTTCTATATTCATTCTCACATTTGATTGCATGATCGCAAACCTTTTTCCACTCTTCAGCGCCGATCATGTTTACTTTTTCAGTCAATAATGTTTTTACTGTAGTTAAGTTCATACCCACATTTCTAGAGGCTACATAGCCTTTCAGTTGAGACCATATATTTTCAATTGGATTAAAATCCGGATGATATGGTGGCAATCGCAACACAGTGTGCCCATGTTCGGCAAGTATTTTGTCCACAGAAAACTCTGTATACCTCTCCTTGTGCTGACATATAATAGCGTAAATCTGGGTTTTTGTTAATTTTGGATCAACTGGAATTTCATGTCTGTTTAACCAGTTGATCATTTCCCGTTTAATGGTGTTTGAGTTGGGGGGTCTCTCAACATACTTGTTGTGATAGGGTGCGTTGTCGATAACTAGAACAGAATCACTGGGTATATTTGGGATTAATTGGTTAACCAGCCATTTCTCATAGTTATCGTTATTCATTTCATTGTGATAGTCACCTGTAGTGTCCGTGGATTTATACGTTAGAAAAGCACCGGGTACAAAGCCTTTTTCATTTCCCGCATGAACTATTATCAAACGTTGACCTTTTGAAATTGGCTTTTTTACTCCTTTTTTCTTATCGTCACTCCAAGATTTCCCTTTAGTGTGGGATGCATGTATATATGACTCATCCATGTAGACGATATTTTTTCCTGTTTCGCGAAATTTGCGTATTTTATCAAGGTATTCCATTCGTTTGAGACTAACGTCGTGCTTTTCCATTAGAATTTTTCGATTATCTTCCATTTTAGTGAACTGAAATCCCATGTCATGAAGAATTTTTCTCAACGTTTTTTTAGACCCATTGTAATTAATAGCTTCAGATAACTTAGCTTTTAATGATTTTATTGTTGGCAGTTCATTAAATCGTAAGTGAAAATCATACACCATTCTTCGAACAACATCGTAATCAAAATCGTCCATATCCAAACGAAATTGCTTTTTTGGTCTCCCTTTTTTTGGAGTGCTGAACTTAATTTCAGTCGAATGTGTTTCAGTACTGACTTCGTTTAATATATTGTTCAAAGTTCTTCTTGAAATTCCAGTGGCATTTGCAACTCGCTCTTGAATCTTCTTAAAATAATAACTTACATTTTCATCTACTTTTTTTTTAAATCTATCAGCTTCGCTTACAAAGTATTTATAAACATTGTAGATAATTTCACGTGACTGACCTCGTAAAGGTTTCCCTCTTTTTCCGAAAGATGCCATATTACAACTTTAAATTATTTAAATTTGTGGGTGTTATCAACTCTAAATATATATTTTTTTCGGGACGCGACTGCACTCTATCGTACTTGAACAACGACTGACTAAACGTCACATAGGTAGTGTGGGACAGAGATAACGCTTTACGAAGCCGAAATTATCCGATTGTCTCTTTCCAAAGTTCGATGTGCAATATTTATCGCCGGGTACTACTCCAGTGTTTGTAGCAATTTATTACATTAAATTATTTTTTGAGATACTGCTTTCTTTCTAGCCTTTTATGGTGGTAACTTTACTATTTCACTGTCCATTTTTGTATTTTAAATAATATAAAACCACTTGTCGCAACCACTCAAACGACAACTTAATTAATTTAAAATGGCGCCAAATTGAATAATACTGCACTGTGATTAGTTGAAATGGAGATGGCGCATTTTGTTTTATATTCGAAGATGGAGATGACCAAGTTTGAAACAAAACAAGAAATAATAGTCCTTTTTTATATTGTTTAAGCGTAGATATGGATATGATTGAATATACAGACATATTATATGTATTGTAATCTTTTCGCATATCATAAAATCCTAAAATCGACTATGTGTAGAGATGGCCATGTTTGAAATTTAACGACTCATGTATAAAAATAGGTAAATGTATAAAAATACCTAAATTTTACCCAATTTTCCAATAAAAATGTTTAGGCCCGTAGCCCCGTTCTAAACCCGCGCAGCAGTTTCAAGCCCGCTACAGACGAAGCTATAATATTTATTAATATGAATCATAGCATAGCATATTACGGCATATATTCTATATAAATTTTCGAGTGACTGCACACGCAGCTATAACACATATTTCTATGACGTCACCAAAATATGTCGACATATACATCTCGGTATATTTTGGCACATTGATATATATTTTAACCGCAGGCCGAGTGAGGGCAAAATATATTATAGTATAGTTCCCGTTTGTAGTAGCTTGCTATATTATATATCTATATGTTAATATATATTATAGCTACGTATATGGCTGGCTTTAGCAACGGCGATTACCGAGCTCGCGACTAACGAATGTTAGTACATCGTGTGGTGACTATACTTTTGAATATTATTGCACTAATTTCAGAAATCAGAAATCAGAAGTACTTTATTCAACAAAACCTTTTACAAGTTATTTAAACTTTACTATGTGGTTAAAAAATATTGTATTTTGAAGTTATTATATATTTTAGCGCGATAAGGAAAAATGATGAGAGCTAAGTCAACATTTTATTTTTTCAAAAAAAGTTTTTCCTTTATTAGTTATGTAGAAATAATTCTTTTATGATATTTTAAAAAAAATTATTTAACCAGATAACGCGTTTTAATAAAACTTTTTTTCAATATATTAAATACCCTTTTTGGGGTTCCGAAGTAAACTAAGAAACATTATAGTTTCGCTATGTCCGTCCTTCCGTCCGTCCGTCCGCACTATTGCTCAGAGATCCTTATTACTAGAAAACTGTAATTTGGCACGAATTTACATATTAGTCACGTCAAGAAAGTGGTAACATTATCTTGAAAAATTTTTTTTTTCAGGGTAGCTCTTCTACATGTAAAGTGTCTCCACTTTACGAACCATTAACATCTTTAGTGTCTATAGATTGGTATCTCATTCCATTGGAGAGCCATATGCTTGTTAACTATCTTATGATATAAAAACACATTAAATTACTAAAAATAAACATTACACACAATACCTATCATTTTTGGCAGACAGTATTAATGTACTCAAAGGGAGCTTTTGGCCCACCCCCACTATCGATAATGTTTCAAATTAAATAAATTGTTAATATTGTATATTGATTTTAAATAACCGTTATTTTTAAATTTTTATTCATTTTAATTTTTCATTATTTAATTTTAACTTTATTCAATCTATGACTATTTTATTTTATGTTATTTTATTAATTCCTATTTTTGTCAATGTATTATATCCTAATTGAATACTAATTTTTTTATATTCAAGAATGTCGTTATTGCCTTTAATTGAGGCAGCTTAATTTTATTAATATCTAGTACAATAACGCATATAAATATGCGTTATTGTACTAGATAAATGTTAATGTTTATAATGCATGCTTTGTTGGCAATACTTTAGATAAATAAATTTGGCGTACCCACATCTATTCACACATGTATACTTTTTGTTTATGGATAAAGCCATAAAAGATTTTATTGTTTAGTCTATGTTTAAGCCGAGTCATAGAATTATGGTCGAAATTCGACCAGAGCGCGATTATTGGTTTTTTCAATTTTATGTGATATATGAATATCTCGCAGGTCAACACAGGACTACGATATTGCAATCTTGGAACTGGATGGTTACATAACTTACAGTGATAATGTTGGACCCATCTGCCTGCCTTTCAAATTTGCTTCTTACGATTTTGCTGGAGAGAATGTCACTATTTTAGGTAAATATAATTTGCACAAAAACGAGGTAATGCTGGTCTATTTGTATTCGTTAATATTACCCACTTTATTGTCAATAGTGAACCGATTTTAAAAGCTCCTTTTTGTTAAATAACGAACACCTGATTTAGTTTTCACTAAGCGACATCTTAGGCATATCGAGAAAATTTTTACTTTTTATAAATAAACAAGCTGTCCCGGCAAATAATGTTTGCTTATGCAAATTAGGTACTTGGTACTTGAGGGGGAGGGGGGGTTCATTAATATAAAAACTATATTTTCTTTAAGTTAGACCAAACATTAGATATATACAAAATTTCTTTGAAATCAGTTCAGGATCGATAGCAGACAAACAACGTGACACGTAGATAATTTATAGAAGTGGACCAGGCAAACGTTGTTTTGCCATACAATAAATTTCATTGAATATTTTGGTGCGATACTTGATAATTCAGATAAAACCATCCTCCTGACATAAAGTTATCTACAGAATTTCATTGAAATCGGTCCAGTAGTGTTCGAGTTTATATATTATAAAATTTAAACATTTTATTTAATAAATATAATATTTTTAGTGATTAATTAAAATATAAACAAAAATATACAGATTTAGTCAGTAAATAGTATAACATCTCTTCTACACAAGGATTTAAATATCGGTATTTTGTGGTAACGTTATTGCTCGCGGCATGACATAACGTTATTTTCAAGCATAATGTTATCCATAAATACAGAATTTGTTACTGTTTAATAACGTTATTCATTACGTTCTGTTATATACTATGAATTAACGTTATTATATATGGTATTATGACGTTGTCTTCTAGCGCTAGTTGGCGAAACAATCACAAAACAGTATGAAACGTGCAAACATATCGATATTATAACGTTATTTAGCGTTAACAATTTCGTTCTGTTATTGAGTAGCGATACATATAGTGTTTGAAAATAATTTAGTTACTGAGGTATCGCTAAAGTAATAACGTTAAGTATCGTAAAATATGTCCTGTTATCTGATAACGTTTTGAATCGTTGCTTCTACGCGGAACATACCTTTAGGGCAAAACTACATGAGCCGGGCGTCCGCCGCAGGAAATCGCTTCCGACATAATTTAATATGAAGATTGTGTGTTGCATATTACACTGTACGTTTTCCAGTCGCGGTTCACAGACGGGAGAAAACCGGATAGCGGTTTTTTGTTTTTTTAATAACTCTATTAATAACTGCCTCGTGATCTAAGAGTTTGTTAGTTCAGTTTACTTCACCTACCCTGCAAGGGAACCAGGCGTGATGATACAAATTTGCAAAATTTCCATGGAATCATAAATGTTACTGCTGTGATGCAGCTGTAACAAAATGCAGTGTAAGGAATGGGACAAACTTATCCAAGGCTTGAAAATTAAAGAGAGGAGACTCTAGCGGCATAATAGTCCTTCCACGTCCATCAAACTTTCCTTCACGTGTTGGTTCCGGGCTTCTTTGAAGAATAAGCCAACTGCCGTTTTGCCAGGCACGACAAACGTTTTGCCGTAAAAGGCGACCGATTGGCTATGCGAGTCACTATTATCTTGGCTTCTAGGTGGTAGAGTTCTGCATTGTCTCGCCTGGGTCTGGTAACACCGGAAAATGTTGATGAAGAACCACGAAGCAAGCTGGCGAGCAAAAATTTAGCTGATTAGGACGGCGGCGCTGTAGTTCAGGCCGGTAGTTTGGACTCAAAAGGGCCCAGGCACTCATTGCGTGGTCTCAGTTTCCACGCGGTTGTAGGAAGAGAACCGCCATTGATAACGATAATGCACGGTGTAAAATGTCACCTTTTGTCCTCGGCCACACTCACGCCGCTACGTGGCGGGGCGGAATAAACCGGGTTTACATAGGCAGAATTAGAAACAATTAAGATAATTACTTTAAAAGCAAGTCCTGAGGATAGAGACATGGAAATATATCTATATCTTCTATACATATAATAAAATCGTAGAAAAGTCAAAACTGTACATTGAATATTTTTTGAAAAGAATACTAGGGCGTGATCTACCATCGATATCGAAGCCAAAAATATAGTTTTTAGAATTTTTGTCTGTTTGTCTGTTTATCTGTTTGTCTGTTTCTCTGTATGTATATCCGGGGTAAACTAAAAAAGTACTGCATGGATTTACTTCAAATTTTGCATGAATATTACTTACAGGTCGGGTCAATATATAGGCTACATATTATCACGCTATCACCTAGCGGCCAGGTGCTGTGCGGAGTAAACGCGCGGACGAAGTCGCTGGCAACAGCTAATTATTCAATAAAACTATGCCTGCCTGGCAGAAAATTAGTTGATCTATTCTTTAAAAGAACCCGGACCAACACGGGAAAAACTTTTGTATCGATATTTTTAATAATTATATGGCGCGTAAAGAAAACCCTGTCCGATCCGAGAGGCATATAGGTTGGTTAAAGGCATTACTGAAAAAAATATTAAAAGACTTTATCTTAAAAAATATCGTTTTTTTAATATTCGTATTTTTACTTATATTTCCCTAGCGTTAAGTAAATATTTTAAAAATGACAACACTTTGTCGCTGCTTGTTTCATTGTTTAGTTTTGGCGGCTTTCGCACAAACACCGCGCGAAGGAGTGGTCTTCGTTTTTCGGCTTTTTATAAAGGAATTTTAAGCACGCCGCGTGATCTTCGGTACGACTTGGGCAGCTTTCTTTGATAGTAGAATTTACATATTTGTAGGTGTTGTCGTACTTAATGTATGAAAATACCATTTAAGATTACTTTTTTTATTGGGAAAACTAATTAATTAATATCCATAAAATAATTCCACATATGTAACTGTATTACGGTACCAAATAACACCTTTAATTATCCGACAGGGTTTTCTTTACATCCTGTATATATGTCGGCGCGCTGATTATTGATTAGTCATTACATAGTATAAAACAAAGTCGCTTTCTCTGTCTGTCCCTATGTCCCTATTTCCCTATGTATGCTTAAATCTTTAAAACTACGCAACGAATTTTGATGCGGTTTTTTTTAATAGATAGATTGATTCTTGAGGAAGGTTTAAGTGTATAAACCTTTCCGATATTCCCACGGGAACAAAAGCTGCGCGGGTGAAACCGCGGGCAGGTCGCTAGTTTCAATTATAAATTACGAATACATACATACATACAATTTATCATAACTCTTATTGTCAACATCGTATTAGATACATTCGATTATGTAATCGATAATATTAAAAGTTACTAAAATAAGAGCGGGTAACCCTGCATAGAGTAGTCGATGTCGCAACGAATAATGGCGGGCGTCATTCTGTTGAAAGCTGCCATACCAGGTGGACGCGTGCTAAACTATTAGCTCTTAATCCAATTTAATCTTGTTGGTTTTGTGTGGTTTAGTTTAAAAGTGTGAAGTAATCAAACAACAGGACGATAGATAATACGAGTGTGTGTGTATGTGTGCGCGCGTGTGTGCACGTGTGTATGTGCGATTTTGAAATTCTTGTCATCGCAATGCTCACAATGTATACTAACTACTAAGACCGCTATGAGGCCTCCTCCGACATACATATATTTGCAATACAAAGTTAATTTTAGGTTGGGGCACAACAGAATCCGGCGGGCCAGTATCTAAGGTGCTAAGACAGGTAAACGTGGACGTCATTAGTCAAGCAACTTGTCGCCGCAGTGTGCCATCCCTTACGCCACGACAGATTTGTACCCTTACGCCAGGAAAAGACGCTTGTCAGGTATGAATTTTTTTTTTGTATTATGGCACTCACCCCGTGCTTGGGGTGAGTGCTATAACACAAAAAATCGACGTAATCGATCATATAACAAAGAAAAATTTCGCCGCCTCGAGCCTGTCGACACTAGCTCAGTGGAAAAGCGTCTCGGCTTTAGGGAGATGGTCGCAGGTTCAAATCCCGCGTGTCGATATTTTTCTTTGTTGTTTTTATGGAAATTTTTGTTGCATATCAAACTAACTCATACAAATAGGTACAAAAGTTAGTCTACATACAAAGGACGCACGAACAACGCACACATAGATACCACTCATAGACACTAGTATCTGGTTGGGAATAATTCAAGTGCAAGCGCCAGTCACTCGAGACACGCGTCAGTGAACTATTTTGTTCAGGAAATTTGTAATAGGTATAACAATAACATTGAAATATTTTAGTTATTATAGATTTATATTTCGGTTTTTCCTGTTTCATTCTCAACAATAATACAAACAACTAGATACGATTGCTATTACTAGTTTTTGTGCATAAGTCAAAATTGACAACCCTAGCGCGACCGCTGAGCATAGGTATGAAAGTGAAGTACATACATGTGAATGACTTCTGTACCGACTTGTTTTGTACTCATAGGAATTATATTACAGACATGTAGGTATGGCGTAGCGAGTTACTGAATTAATACTAGCCCAATACTCCTCTACAGTAGCGATGTAGCGATTACTAACACAGCATCCTCTTCTGAAATGTCGTAGCGAGTGTCTACGACTCTGAATAAGGAAACCTATGGAACGGCCAAACCTATGAAAAAAACTTACATACCTACGCAACAAAACATGGCGGATTACATACTCCGTGTGGTACTCCATCAGGAGAATATTATTGTTCTATACTTTTGTATTTTACCATACACAGTATACACTTATCTATAAAACTATCCTTGAAGCTTATTGATTTCGTAATAAAGTCCACTTTGACATTATCTTAGTTGAAATGGGTTTTTAGGGTTCCATACTCAAAAGGCAAAATGGGACCCTATTACTAAAACTCAGTTTCAGTAGCAGTAGATAATTGTGACGATACTATCGTACTACAAACTACTACTGAATTATATTAAAATTATATACGATTACATTTTAAACTGTTTAGTAGTGTCCACAGAGTATATTTATGGTTTACAACTTAAGTACATAGCGACGAAATATGGCGGCTCGCCACACTCGTGACGTCACGTAAAATGTTGTCAATAAAGCAAAACTATTGCGTATAGAACTGGCCTGTTTTCACTGCATACGTTAGACAAAGGCGCCATTATGTTTATTATTTCGTTTTCTAAACTAATACATATGTTAGTATCTATATGACATTGTAACATATCCATTAGTTTCCTTAATCAGAGGTCTACGACATAACTGTGTCGGCTGGACGTTACATATTTTGTCACCGCTAGACATTTAATGTATTATTTTGGCAAAATCCTACGTTCCTACAGCAAGTATGGCAACCACAGCCGAACAATGTTAATGTAGCAACTCGCTCTTTATGGAACAACTCGTTACTAATTTATTTATTTATTTAAAATTTATGCACAACATGTACAGAGGTGGGCTTAATGCTACATGACATTATCTACCAGTCAACCTTAAACAAATATAAACAGTGTTTACGATGGGGTGCACAGAGAAACTTATTACAATCCTTTACTATATTGACATACCTTCTTAATTATTATTAAAATAAATTAAAATTAAAGAAAACAATAAGATAATACGATATTACAATATACTTAGATACAAGTAATATATTACACATATAATACATTATACATATACCTACATAAATACCTATATATATAAATACATATATACATACATATTATACTGCCATAGCGCGTAACACCGTTATTCTGCCAAATGCTTACAGAAAGAACGTTTAAAAGACAATTTGGAGGGACTATTCCTAATATCAATGGGAAGAGTATTCCAAAGCCTCACAGCTTCAGAAGAAAAAGATTTGGATAAGAAATCGGTACGACAAAAAGGTACTTGAAGAGTCGGGATATTTTCTGAACGAAGTTGGCGTGAATGTGTGGCATGCTGAAATATGAATCTCTCTCTTTATGGAACAACTCGTTACTAATTTAGTACTCGCTCTTTATGGAACAACTCGTTACTAATTTAGTACTCGCTCTTTATGGAACAACTCGTTACTAATTTAGTAACGAGTTGTTCCATAAAGAGCGAGATGCTACATTAACATTGTTCGGCTGTGGTTGCCATACTTGCTGTAGGAACGTAGGATTTTGCCACAATAATACTTGTTTATTGAAGGGAAAACAATTGATGGCTACACTAAAGCTTATGAACTTAACTGAGGGCCTTGGAATGCATGGAGATATTTTATGTTGTAATATGGTGTGTCAGCTAACATTTTACTCATGCGTTACACTTATGTTTCGCCTTTACAGAATGACTCCGGCGGTCCTCTTCTTTACACGGATCCTGACACTGAACTACTTTTCCACGTGGGTATCGTGAGCTTCGGCCGATTCTGCGGGTCCACGGACCCAGCCATCAATACCCGGACCACGGCTTTATTGGACTGGATTGTGCGAACTGCCCCTGCCAATTACTGTAGAAAATAATTGTTAGACATTTACTGTACTTATGGTGGGTTCTTATCAATATGTGACATATAAAACACCAAATTTAAACATATTAAAAATAAAAACACAATCGTGTTGTATCGACTTTGAGATCCCAAATATCTTTCCTCTCTTTTAATCTACATATCAGTTTTTACTAGTCATAAATGAAAAATAAATTGTAATAAAGTCATGAAATTAAAATAAATAAAATTTTAAACTTGAATGAGTTAATCATATACATATGTTTGAATGAATCTTAAAGAACACTGGCCACGCTTCATACATCGCTTGGACTCGTAAATTGAATATGTCTTATAACGAAAGTCGTGTCACAATTGTTGTTTTATTGTTTAAAAACAAGTTTCATTTATAAAGGTCTCTAAAGAGGTATTAATAAAATAATATTTTTTCTTTTTATAAATTACTGTCATTTTGCAATACGAGTTGTCAGTTTTGTCGTATTTAGATTTATCACAATAGTATCTTAATGGACAAATGAGCTAAAATATTTCATCTATACATATAATAGTAGGAAAGTCAAAATACATTGAATATTTTTTTAAAAGAATAATACTTGGGGCGTGATCTACAATCGATATAGAAGCCAAAAATATAGTTTTTAGAATTTTTGTCTGTTTGTCTGTATGTATGTCTGGGGTAAACTCAAAAAGTACTGCATGGATTTACTTCAAATTTTGCATGAATATTACTTACAAGTTGGGTCAACATATAGGCTACATATTATCACGCTATCACCTAGCGGCTAGACGAAGAAACGAAGTCCGTGCGGACGAAGTCGCTGGCAACAGCGAGTATTTTGATAAATAAAATTAAATAGCAATATATACTTAAATTTACTACTTTCTTTCTAAAAAATATTTTACAGCGGTGACGAGACCACTGATTGTTGCTTTTTGATGAACTCTTCTATTCACAGAGGTGGTCCTCCTTTTTCTATCCTCCAAGTGTAAAACAAGAATATTTAACATGGCGGAATTTTTTTTGTAATTACATCGAACTGCACACTATGGAGACTTACAAAAAAAAATATTACATTTTTGTAATACATCTTTCAAGAATTTCTATATTGTTAGTTTATATTGAAAAAAATACCTATTTTTTAAGATATATTACGATCTCAGACAAGACAAAGGCCATTGTGGCCAGCCTTCTTTAAAACGTACAGTTGTGTAGAAAATGTCATTTTATTTTTATTCATTGTTTTATTTATTTTGACCGCCCCCGTTGGTCGAGTGGTTGGCGACCCTGACTATGCAATCGACGGGGCTCGTTTTCGATCTCAAGACAAGCATTTGTGTGATGAGCATAAATGTTTGTATTTCCGGGTTTGGGTGTTTATTAAATATATTCTAGTATTTATATATGTATTTCTATGTATTAGTATCGTTAACTAACACCCATAACACAAGCAAATAATTTGCTTACTTTGGGGTTAGATCAGTAAGTGTAATTTGTCCCGTGAATATTTATTTATTTGTACATAATATATTTATTTTTTTTACTTTGTTTAACGTGAATTAGTTATGTGATTTGTCACTTAAAACATTAAAGTAGGTAGTAATTGAATGTTAATTCTATTAACGATTTCATTTGTTTCTAGATATGAACAAAAGGAAGTTTATTTGCAAGACTATGGGTGCTATAAAAGTTGCTACATTTTACAAATTTATATTTATCGTAATGTTATTTGCATTTGAAGTGTTATGCTATATATATAGTTATATTCGTTGTGTGAGGATTTACTCAGTATTTTTCACGCAGAAGGATTTTTAATATGATTGTACCTAATATGCTAAGAACCCGCTTATATTAAATGTTGACTTAAAACTTGAATGTGTTCAAAAGAATTGTTAATCGGTAAATAAATGTTTACAAATGTTGTATTTTCTTGTAGTCTTATTTGAAAATCTTGTTCGAAAAGTCATATTTTATTTTATTTTATGAGATTGCAAATAAGCAGATGGCTCTCTTGAAGGTAAGAGAATCCATCGCCTATAGATACCAAAGATGTTAATAGTGCATTGATATCTGTGTAGCAAGATGGCAGTGCCACATGCATTAGTCTGAAGCTACCTTTCCCCTCAAACCGGAATACAATGATAAACAGTGTCGCTATTGCGGCAGGTTCAGCTATGGCGGTGGTACCAGATACCCGGACCAGTCATTGCGGAACTCTACCACCTAGTAGTCCCGATGGTAGTGACACGTATGGCCAATCGATCGCTTCTTACGACCTGCCTGGCAGAACGGCAGTTGGTCTATTCTTTAAAGGAGCCCGGACCAACAAGGATCTTCATGTAAATATCATTATTTCGAGCATGTTTCTATTAGTATAGAATGGCAAATAAGGTTACCGTAGCTACTAGAGATAGTCCTCAAATTTTGCCACTACAAGAAGTAGAAGTGCGCTGCTTAAAAGTGCTATGCTGTTGCATCGCGTCTCTTATGAAGAATATACCATTTGTCTTTTTTTTTTTTTATATCATAAGATAGCAAACAAGCAGATGGGTCTCCTGATGGAAAGAGTCAACCATCGCCTATAAACACCAAAGATGTTAATGGTGCGTTGCTATCTTGTGGCGAGGTCTAATGCCACATGCATAAGTTTACCGGCTACCTTACCCTCCGAACCGGAACACGACAGCTACAAGCACTGACGCTATTGCGGCAGGAATAGGCAAGGCGGTGGTACCTGACCCGGGCGAGACAATGCAGAACTCTACCACCTAGTAGCCACGATGGTAGTGACTCGATAGCCATTCGGTCGCCTTTTACGACCTGCCTGGCAGAACGGCAGTTGGCCTATTCTACAAAGGAGGCCGGGACCAACACGGCGAAAAACGTCTTTCTGCCATCCATTTCGGAAACGGAGAATGATTTGCCACCTATCACTACCATCGTGATTACTATGTGACAGAGTTCTACAATATGTCGCCGCGGCATGGTACCATCGCCTTACTTCTTGTCGCGATAGGGTTGTTATTGTTTTCAGATTACATAGCGCCATCTCACATTTCTTTGCTTACATGTAACAGATTATTATCATCATTTGGCATCAAGCGCCTGAATATTTTTTTTATGTTAGTGGCATAGGCAAAGTCGTCGACGTCGCCAATGAACATAAATTGTATACCTGGGTTGGAACTAGCCCAGACATCCCATTCATGTATTGCCTATCCTGGGACATAAGATGTTAAGTCTCGGTGCCAGTAATTACACTGCCTGTCTTGCCCTTCTGTCCGAAACACAGCAAAGCTGTTTCACGAGAGAAATAGGCAAGATGGTGTTACCCAAGCAGTCGGGAGCGGCGGCACAGCGCATCCCTCCCACCGGTAAAATATCTTAAAGCGGTGAGTTCATGTTATCGCAAGAAACAAGCATTAGCCGTTATGCATCAGTAAAAATCTGCAATGGGATCTCCCATGTCATCAATAATCAAACCTTTGAATCAGTAATAAATTGGAGATTTAAGATAAGTATTCAGTGAGCTCTGCCTATCCCTCCGTGTTAGTCAGAGTCCCTTTGAAGAACAGACCAACTGCCGTTCAATGGGGAAGATTGGCTATGCGAGTCACTACCATTGTGGCTACTAGATGGTTGAATTCTGCATTGTCTCGCCCGGGCCGGGTGTGGTACATCCGCTTTACCTATTCCTGCCGCAATAGCGTAAACGCTTTTCATTGTCGTGTTCCGGTTTGGAGGGTAAGGAAATCTGTGCATATGGCATTAAGGGGTCATCCATAAATTACGTCACAAGAATTTCATGATTTTTTGACCCCTCCCCCGTCTTTGTCACAACTGGTCACATTTGTGAGACACCCCCCCCCCCTCTACCTAGTGTGATGCCATATATTTTACAATATTACATTGGAAAAGTTATCTTCTTCGATTATTTTTTATCTATACAGGTATCATATTTAAAAGATGTCACAAAATTTGGGACTCCTCCTACGCCTTGTCACATAATGTCACACTTTTTCGACCCCTCCCTACTCCTTAACGTGTGACGTAATTTATGGATGACCCCTAAGTCTCCGCCACAAGGCTAGCCTTGCTCTACTAGCATCTTTGGTATCTATAGGCAATCATTTTTATTAGGAGATAAAGAGAGATAGAAAAGAGAAACCGGCTTGTTGATATTTCTTTATATGTCTTGTTTGGCAGTAACTATATATATTCAACTGTCTGTTTATTTGTAATTAGTCAGATACTTTATGCCACATTATTTGTAAAAGTCAAACAACTTACCGAATTTGTACAGATGTTTCATTTCGTGCGTCAAATATTGTTTTTCAAAACGAATTATGTTAATAACGACAGTTGTCCAAAATTCTTTCACGGAATAACTAGTTGTAAGTGTTTTGAAATTGAGTATTGTTGTGATGTAAGATAGCCATTCAGATGACTTTTCCGATGGAAAGAGAAAACCTTCGCCCAAAGACACCGAAGATGTTGCCATCCATGTGGTAAATGTAAAGTGGATTAACCTTAGCGTACTGACAAGCACTGGTGGTAATACTGTAGGAAATCCAACTAAGAAGTTGCAGAACTCTAGCATCATTACTACCTCTGTGACTTTACAGAGGTAGTAATTATTTAATGCTATATTAAACCAACACAAAATGCTCTTATTAATTTTTACACCGTTTTGTCAAACAAAATTATCTCTTCAGTATCGCGAATGTGATTGGTGCGTGTTATATCACAGATTCTTATATTCAACCAAATTTCCAGAAGCAGGACGTTATCAATTTGGCCGAAATGTTTTTATGATTTTTATCTCAGAACTCGGAACCGATTTTGAATGTTTTTGTTTTGTTTGGAAGGGTTATACTTCCCGTCTGGTCCTATTTTAATTTGGTGAAGATCTGGTGCAGGGTCAGAGATACAGGAAATGCGTAGTCGGTTGCTGTTGTTTTACTGCGTTAAAATTTTTTGTCATAAGAAATAAGCAAATTACTCTCACAACGAAAAGAGACAACCATCACTATGTACACAAAAGTTGTAGATGATGTGTTTACCAGGTGCCTTGTTCTCTAAGCTGGAATATGACAAAGCCTGACGCTATTACATTAAGTAAGGTGGTACTAAATACACGCGAGACGTTTCAGATGTCTATGCGCGATGCTAGTGTCACGTTTGGCTAATCCTTCGCCTTTTCACCTTCGCCCACAAACAAATTCCTTTTAGTTCAAAAGCGTAAGGGGAAAGAACTTTTGCCGCTCTTCGCTGCCTCCTCTGCATAAACTTGTGGGTTTTCTGGCTAACAGCGCAATTTACAATTTTTTCTGCTAACCTCTTCAGAGAATGTTCTGATCTAGGTGACAGATATTTGCTGTTTGCTGTCTAGACGCGAACATTCATAAATTTTCTACAAAGTTTTCAAGCAAAAAACCACCTTTGTTTTCTCCACACGGTCCTAAAATGAGTGCCGTTAAAATCCGACAAAAAGGGGTAATAAAATATTTGCTGAACCTAGACGTTACCAAAGTTAGCGGACCCGATGGTATTCTCGCAGTAACGCTGAAGCACTGTGTATCCGAGTTGTCTTTTGTTCTGACACACATTTACCGACTCTCTTAAAAAAACTAGCAAGGTCCTAACATCCTGGAAGCTTGCTAATATTCAACCTATACCTAAAAAAGAAGCCGTTCAGACCTAGACAATTATAGACCTGTCGCGCTTACGCTCGTAATTCGCAAGATGTTTGAGCGTATCTTAAATAATTGTCTCCTATCATATCTTAAAGCCAACGAGCTCTTCAGTGACAAGCGATATGGTTTTTGCAAGGGGCGGACAACTATTGACATGTTAATTTACGCTACTCAACTATGAAGCGAGGTTTAGGTGTGCTGTGGTGAGGCACTGACCGTATCCTTAGAAATCTCTTAGTCCTTTGATTTATTGTAGCACGAGATACTTCTTAGTAAGCTTCTAGCGTGTAGCATAGGTACTTACTGATCTCTGCGACTTGATATCTGATTTTCTAAGGAAACGGTCGATTCGAGTGGTCTTAGATGCCTACTCTTCCGACTTAATTAATTAATTAATGCCAGGGTACCTCTGATATATACATATGTATATGCAACTCGCGAGCAATTTTATGTGAAATACAGTTCTTAAAAGAATCCATGATTGAATGTGTTACCTTTTAGTCCAGAAAAACACATTAGTGTTGAATTATCTTTTATTACATTGATTCTTATATATAACATCCTCCATTTACATGCGATTATTCTCAATTCTCATTTTAAGTAGTTTTCGATATTTTCAACATAAACACATATTCTTATCCATTGCATTACATTACATTCAACATAACGACTTAATATTCCGATAAGTATTAAATATAGAACCGTTCTCGTGGACTGTCCGATATAGAATGGTAAAAATGAATGCCTTACCCCGCCAGGCGCCAACCGTTAGGTTAAGGCGGGATTCTAATCACGCCACCAACAGGTGACGTTTAGTTTAAATTTTAACGGCTTTACCGTTAAAATTTAAACATCTGTTATTATTGAAATATTAGTTAATATATTTACATAATAAATCACACGCATTTACACACAATTATTAAAAATATCCTAACAAACGAGTTAACTTATTATTGCAGCAGGTATCTGACTTCAATCTAGTATTAGTCACGTCAATCTAGTAAATATTAAAGCTTACAAAACATAAGCGTGTATAAATAGAGCATACATTAACTAACACTCACGTTCAAGGGTGGATCCATAACGTTTACTAATCATCAAGGGCTTTTGGGCATTACAGTCATGTCCAACCTCAACTTCGGTAAATAAATTGAGTCAATGGCACATACAGCTTCCAAGAAATTGGAAACCATTTGGAGGCTCCGGTAGTACCACATCTCTGAACAGCTATTAAACTTGTACACGGCCCAATTTCAATTTTGCTTGGAGTACTGCAGTCACCTTTTGGATGATTCAGCCAAATATCAACTCAAAGCTTTGGACTCTGTTGACCGAGGAGCCCGTAAGAAACGTCTACAAGCCCATAAACAGTAAACTACATGGACTTCAGCATAGGCGTAAGGTCGCCAGTTTATCAGTTTTTTATTGGATGCATTTTGCTGAGTGTGTGAAAGCTCCCTTCGAACTTGTTGAACCCTTGCTACTCTTTTATTTGACCACTAGACGCAGGAATAAGTTCCATCTTTATGTTGTGGATGTACCAATACAACACCATAACCAAACGGTTTGATAGCTCTGTTTTGGTTGGACTCGCCAAGAATTGGAATGAACTGCCTGGACCTATTTTCCTGACAAATACAGTTTTGGAACCTTTAAATGTAAAGTGAACAGGCTTTTTGGACGGCCGTGTATCACATTAGTTTTCATAGTTACTTGCCCTCGGGTTAGATAGAAGGCAAAACAGTCGGATAGCGATTATCTTGAAGCTATTTCGAGCCATTTCTTTACGGCTCTATAACTAATGGCGATACAGTTTTGCTATAGCGGCACTCTATACACTTCTTTTATTATTATTATTACCTAGTTAAAACAAATAATAAAGAAATTGAGAAAATAAGAGTAAATAACTCAGTTTATACAAATACTCAAACAATATGTGAACTATTTAATGATTTTTTTATAAACCAGACAAAAACAAGTAATAACAATCATACACTCACAAATATTCCAAAATCACATACATTCTCCAATAGTAATAAAACTATGTTTTTAAGACCAGTAGATGAGCATGAAATATTTAGAATCATACTTTCTCTAAAAAACACTAGTGCAACTGGTTATGATAATATTAGTACAAAATTACTCAAATATGTTGCTCCAGTAATATCAAAACCACTCAGCCATATTGTTAATTTGTCATTTTTAGAAGGGAACTTCCCGGAGCGACTAAAAAAATCGATTGTAAGACCATTGTTTAAAAAAGGAGATAAGTTTAATTTGAATAATTTTAGGCCTATTACTTTAATTCCAGTTTTCTCAAAAATTTTTGAAAAAGCTATGTATGAAAGACTTTATAATTATTTACTGGAATTTAAATTACTAAAAAATAATCAATATGGATTTAGGAAAGGTAGATCTACAACTTTAGCATGTTTTGAGTTAGTAAAAAGTATTACGGAATGCCTGAATACAAAAATGTATCCACTTTGTGTATTTTTAGATATGAGTAAGGCATTTGATTTTGTTTCACATAGAATTCTGTTGACAAAGCTTGAAAAGTATGGCATCAGAGGAAAATCATTAGAGTGGATACAAAGTTATTTAGATAAAAGGAAACAATGTGTTGAAATTTCAAAAGTATGTGGCAATCATCAAAAAATATTTACTTCAAGTTATTGCTGTAGTGACTGTGGAATACCACAGGGAAGTGTTTTAGGGCCCTTGCTTTTTATAATTTATATTAATGATCTCCCAGAAACTATCGAACATGAATCATTTTTATTTGCAGATGACACAACCCTCCTTATTAAATGTAAAAACAAAAATCTTTTAGTAAAGGAAACATCTGAAACCTTACTTAAAGTTTCAGAATGGTTTAAAAGCAACAATCTAAAAATTAACCTGAGTAAAACAAAAATAGTTGAATTTCAAACATATTACAGTAATAATATCAAAAGTTCAAACATATTTTTTAACAATACCAATATAGAAAATACAGATAATACTAAATTTCTAGGAATATTAATTGACAAACATTGTAACTGGAAAGCACACATTGATTCCCTTTGCAATAAAATTGATAGATTTGTGTATGTTTTAAGAAGAATAAGAGAAATAGCAAACTTAAACGCTACCTTGTTAGCATATCATGGATATGTCTCATCTGTATTGCAATATGGAATCCCTATTTGGGGAAACTCAGTAGATTTAATAAAAATATTTAGAATACAAAAGAAATGTATACGTGCAATATGTAATGTGAATCAACTTTATTCTTGTAAACCACTTTTTAAAAAACTTAAAATACTACCATTACCTTGTCTTTATATCCTGGCGGTATGCGTATTTGTAAAAAAACATCAACACTTGTTTAAAACAAATGCTGAAGTATTAGGTAATACATATTTTAGGAATAGTGAAAAACTACATGTGCCCAGCCAAAGACTCCACATTTTTAAAAGAAATGCCTATTGTATGGCAATTAATATATACAATCATATTCCTGATAGTCTTAAATCCTTACCTCTTAATAAATTCCGCAAACAATTATTTGATTTACTACTAGACAAATCTTATTATAATGTAAATGAATTTCTTGCTGATAAAATTAAATATTAATCTAATAATAAATCTTTTACTGTGTATAATTATAAAAAAATGTTGTAATTAATAAATTTAAACTAACATGAATTAGAAATTACTCTTTTTAAATTACAAGTTTGATATTTATAAAATTGCATATTAAAAAATTTAGTTTATAAGGTAGAACATGTTGATATACAATATTATCTATTATCTTTCTTCTGTGTTTAAACTTTGTAAAATGTCAATATTTTAATTAAACAAAAAATTAATTTTGTAATTCATAGAAATAAGTTGTGATGTCAATTAATGTGTGTAATTGTATCATGTAACTATAATTAAAAAAAAAAAAAAAAAAACAAGCCCGCTGAGTTTCTTCCGCCGGATCTTCTCAGTGTGTGGCCGCGTTCCGATCCGGTAGTAATTGTAAAAATCGACTCACAACATTTTTAGTTTAATAATAAATAATTATAATTTTAAAATATTTGCACACCATATCATGGTAGAATATGTTGGTAACTTAATCAAATTTTAATAACTTGTAACTCCCATATTCTGGCAAATAAATGATTTCTTTCTTTCTTTCTTTCTTAGTAATGAATGTATCCACATTGGCACATTGAAGGAAGGCTAATCAGCAAAGATTGTGGCATATAGTACTCGATTCTCCCTGCCTACCCTGAAGCTAGCGTGAAAATATGCATGTACTTATACCGTTATTGAACACTAGCTGTTGCCCGCAACTTCGTCCGCGTGGACTTCGTTTACTCCGCACAGATCCTCCCCCGTACATGATAGCGTGATAATATGCAGCCTATATGTTGACCCGACCTATTAGTAATATTCATGCAAAATTTGAAGTAAATCCATGCAGTACTTTTTGAGTTTACCCCGGACATACATACAGACAAACAGACAAAAATTCTAAAAACTATATTTTTGGTTTCGATATCGATTGTAGATCACGCCCCAAGAATTCTTTTAAAAAATATTCAATGTACAGTTTTGACTTTTCTACGATTCTATTATATGCATAGATATATATTTGGTTTCAGATGCACCAACTAAAGGCAATTCTTTTGGTTCTGTTCTATGGATATGTCCAGGCACATGATACCAACTGTGACTTTTCACAGAATGTAAGTTTCTATTGTTCTGTATTAGTAGGGGACTAGACAAAGTAACAATATTAAAACGATTACTAATTTAGAAAATAATAAAATGTATTAGATTGACATAAACCGCCCTAAATCACGTGGTCAATCGTCATTATTATCACAAGTTGGTATGATTTATGAAAGTAACGAATTGTTTAAACACATAATTTCATAGTCTAGGCCAGCGTTTCCCATTTGCGGGGTCACGACCCGGTACCGGGCCATAAAAAATATACTTGGTCGCTACATTCCCACCTTGCTTTTAAAATATTACCTACTTATAGATCGACGCAACGCGACGCGACGCGACGATAAAAGCGTTGAGTGATGACAAAATTATTAAATATGTATTATCACCTAATAGAACCAGCTTGGGTTTAAAAGTATGAAGTGGGTCACGAAGGGGCAGTGTGAAAATTACCAGGCCATATCAAAACAATGTTTGGGAAACACTGGACTCTAGGCTTTGATTAGTACCTAGTTAAATTGACTTTATTTCTTTTTCTCCAAGAAAAAAACGGGTTGTGGCTGTTTCATGGACACAGCTGTGTATGTTTTACGTGAATACGTCTACGTAACGGCAGCTGTATCACCTAACGTTTGCAATCCGCCATCGATCAGCGATGACATTTAAACGTAACGAAAAACTGATTAAAAACGTCGCCAATTGCTTGCTGGTCATTGGATGCACTTTTTGCGATGTCACAGCACCAAAACTAATCAAGCGGCAACGACTGCCACTAACATACAAGGCTGCTATGTGTCTTGCGATAACTAAGCAATTACGATAATTTTGCATTGCGAGTTACGTGATAACGCTACGGGTCATATTTTACGGTATAATTTTTTAGGGTTCCGAATTAAACTAGGAACCCTCATAGTCACGCCACAATGGAAAAAAGAACAGTGGGGCATCGCGTTTGAAGTTAAGCGAAATGCCGCTTTTGTGTAGGAATTGGTCATTGCTACAGGGTTGTTAAAATATGTATAAAATGTATTTGTAGTATGTGTATATATATCAGGAATAAAATGAAAAAATTCGCGTCTTCAACTTGAACCTCCAAATACATTGGTCATATTCGTAATCGTCACCCCCCCGAAAAACCATATACCTACATATTGATTTTATGACAAAAAATGCGTCCGTTATCTTGAACCTAAATTATATTTGCATATTCGTAATCGACACCCCCGAAAACCATAAAAACGATACCCATATTGATTTTATTAAAAAAATCGCGGCCGCCATCTTGAACTACGAAATATATTGTCATTTTCGTAATCGTCAACACCGAAAACCACGAAAACGATATCCCCATTGATTTTATTACAAATGTAGCTGCAGCTTGCAGCCCGCTGCGTTATAAGGTTTTGGTGAATCCCGCGGGATTACCTATTTTTCCCGGGATAAAAAGTAGCCTATGTGCTATTCCAGGTCATTTTCTACCTGTGTGCCAAATTTCATCCAAATCCGTTCAGTAGCTTTTTAGCAGCGTGATTGAGTAACAAACATTCAACCATACATCCAGCCAAACATCCAAACTTTCGCATTTATAATATTATATATAGATATATTTTATATATATATATATATATATATATATATATATATATATATATATATATATATATATATATATATATATATATATATATATATATATATATATATATATATATATATATATATATATATATATATATATATATTTGGAATCACAATTGAAAATACTATTATAAAAGATAACAAAAATAAATGAAAATCATATTATAAAAGATAATAAAAATAAAAATGAAATAAACATATGAATAATAAACACAAATGAAATAAACGACTTTGTCCTACCAATTTAAAAATTACAAACTAGGCATAAGTGTAAAAAACGTGGCTTTGTCGCTCCAGAAATTGAAACATTAAATATTTACCTTTACGACGTTACGACTGCCAAGGAACTTATATACTATAACTGGAATTGTTACAAAGCAATATTTAAAAAATAAAAATGTACTTTATTTCGTTACTCATAAAGTTGATATTTGTTGCTTACTTAACAGAGGGGGAAAACGGTCTGAGCAAGACAACGACATGAGTGGATGTTGTCCCTTTCTTGCAATTGCCAGTATAAATAAAACTATCTAGATGGTAGATTTTTACATATTCAGTAATCATTAAATCCTTTTTATTCATACACGTTGATAAATAAATTAGCATAAAATGTATTGTAATTAACACAGTAAGTTCTAAAATGTGCTTATTTTAATTATTACGTAATTACTTATGCAATGCAAAAACTGTTTCTCAAATTAGTAGAATTACTTAGTAGTAATTTACAAACTACGCATGGCCGCACTTATATATGGCGATTGGCGCTTTATTTAGTAGAAAGAGACACACTCCACTCATGTCGTGGTACTCTTCGGAACGATTTTGAAGCGCGTGTAAGCATTCCGGGTAGAATATAACTTCCTTGCGACTGCCTCTCCCCGCCGACGCGACGGCGTAAATGACCAATGAGACTAAGTCCATCCAAGGGAATAATAAAAAGGCGCCAATAAGACAAAAAAAAAAGATTTTTAAAAGAATTAAATGAGTGTCTTTGTTCCTCCAGTTAAAAGGGCGTTTTTAAAGCATTTCTGCATACTTAACTCATTTTTGCAATTTTTGACAATTGTGCCCTTGTTCTACCGAAAGTGCAATATTGAGTCTGGATATAGATTATCTTTTCTTGTCTATCTTGTCATAAGATAGCAAACAAGCAGATGGCTCTCCTGGTGGAAAGAGAGATATAAAATACCAATATCCCAACACATCAGCAACACTCTAGTTCTTGCCTATGGCTATATACAAAAGGTTTGGCTGATGCGTTGGGTTGGGATCCGTGTGACGGGCAAGCATGTATGGAGTTACCGATTACCTTACTCTCCAATCTAAAATATGACAACGACTAACTTTATTATGGTAAGAGGAACAAAATCCGCGCGAGACGTTGCAAAACTCTCCGTGCGCGTGGGAAAAATTCATCGAGTCAAATATATGGAGATAAAGAAAAACTATTGAATATGTTACCATTATTTATTTTACATTTTTTTTAATTGAGTGTTTTCTATACAAAGTCCCGTTTGTCTAAAGTCTAAACCGACTTCGGAAATCCTTCTTCTAGTTTTGATCCGATATGTCAGAAATTGCTACTATACATTATTTTTAAATTCCCGCTAAAGAAAGTTAATGATTTTACCTTGATTTTCAAAAATCGAGTTGTGAGTAACCTTTTCCAACTATTTTCATGACGATGTCCGTAGGTTTGTTAGTGTTTGTGTGTGTGTGTGTGTGTTTGTGTGTTTGTATATTTAATCCTCTACCTAATATCTTTTGAACGGCTTGACCGATCAAAACGTTTCATGTTATTCGATTGGGTTCCGCCGAACTTAAACTTCCTGAAGATTTGATTTGATCCGATTGATTACAAAATGTTATTAGCTCTTCTCCTTAAAAACTGCGTAAAATACCGTGAATCGGATCAAAATCGGTAATTTTTTTTCTGGATATATCAATAAAGAATAAAAAAGTGTTTGTTCGACATTACTTTGATATTTTTCAACCTGTTTTTCAGTCACGCGAACGAAGTCACGCGCAACAGTTAGTAGATTATAAAATTTAAATGCAATATCCGATGATGATATTTAGCGGCTGGATTTAATCCAAGCAATTCCTCTGAACACATGAGACAATTTGCGTCAATTCTTTTAAGGTGGCAGTAGGTAAGGAATACTACATATACAGCCCAGGATATCCAAGCAACTACACTCCTGGGATTCAATGTCGCTGGATTGGGATCTGTCCTGACAATTATAACTGTCGATTAAACTGTAGCGTTATAGATCTACCCCAGGTAAGTTTGTTTTTTAAATTACAATATTAATACACATCCTGTTTAAATAAATCGTTGATATCTACTTACTGTAATTCGTATTTATTACACAAAATGGTTACTTTACTGGCTAGTTTTTGATGGTTATATGTCTCGTAAGGAGAATTATCTCCATGTTTTCTATGTAATGGTATATAAAAAATTACCTATATCTACTTGCATAATTCTTATTGGCATTAGTTACATGTTTGTCTATGACATGACGTGACCGTTATAAATATTATTAGGTGTGGCAAACTTCATAGCACTATGTGCCCCATAGATAAATATGTGTATTACTATAGGTATAGATAGCCAACTTTCTAAATCTATAATGGCGTACTACTGGCGTCATCTATCTTACAGCATGAGAACTATTTTGTTTCGGCAGCTTAATATAGGTACCTACTTTTTTATTGAAATTTTAATAGTAAATAGGAATTTATCAAACACTATACAGCGTGCCATTCAAAAAAAATGTAACTCTGACAAGTCCTTTTGCAACTTCGTTTGATTACCACGCTGTATAATGTTATATATTCAGAATTAAAACATTCATATTATAATTTAAGATTTTATTAACTCACAATAAATAGCACAATATATTAATTTTGTTTCACGATTAAGCAATCCGGAGAATAAAAGTTCAAACTCAACGAAAATAACACTAAAACACACAAAACAAACTGAATTTCAATAATAAAATGCGCACGAGTATCAACATTTAACATCATGACGACGCCATTTGTAATTGTGTTGTTTTTTGTTTGATAGATTGGCCAAACTTTGTTATTTTAAAAAATAAGCGTATTTACCACAAAACAATATATGTTTATAGTTCAAATAGTTAAAAAATATAATGTAATGTAATATCTTATTTAAAAATATATATTTAAGACATTAAAAGGTTATTTTTAACATTCGTATGTAGTGGCAAAAACCTTGAATCCAGATCTTAAGTCTTTAGAAATAAAATCTTTTTCAATTCGTGTCCTAGATGACGCTATTTTCAATACAATTATCAAATATTTTATATAGTGCGCGCGGAACTAGTTGGCCGCGCCATACGTATTACGTATTACGTATGGCGCGGCCAACTAGTTCCGCGCGCACTATAGTACTAAATTACTATAGCATGATGTGCCCTAAACCCGCACTTCAGTCACGCTTTTGTGTAAGGAGAATTACCTCCATGTTTTCTATGTAATGGTATATAAAAAATTACCTATATCCACTTGCATAATTCTTGTTGGCATTAATTACATGTTTGTCTATGACATGACGTGATCGTTTCAAATATTATTAGGTGTGGCAAACTTCATAGCACTATGTACCCTAAACCCGCACTTCAGTCACGCATTTGTGTTACCTACCTACATAAACAGTTTAATTATTTACACCAAAAAGCGTGACTAAAGTGCGCGCTTATGTCATACAAACTATAAAATAATATACAACACATCTGACTGAAGTTGTCTCTTGTTGCGGCGCTTAGTTCCCTTACTTCGCTCGGGCGCTAACTACACGCCGCGCCGTGTAGTTAGCTTCCGGGCTCTCGTAGAGAGTATAAGCGTTTTGTGCTGCGTTAGTAGTATATGTTCTGTGGCTTTGTGTGCCCGAAACATAAAAGAAACCACTACGTGTGGTTATCTTACGTAATGTACTATTATAACTTAAGGGAATAAAATGCTTTTGTCTCGGCTGTGTATCATATTGGAGCCATTTTTTGCGACTATTTTTTTTTCGCTTCCATCCCGAAATTTTGTTGGAAATACACCCAAAAAAAATCCCTGAAAGTATGAGCCCTTAATATTAATATTAAGTACTCCTACACAGCGTGTGAAGATTTCCCATTTGAAATATACGAGAACTTTCATTTTTTTTTTAAATTTCTATAGCTCAGTGGCATTTCATAGCATCGCTTTGACCATGGACGGTTTTTTTTCAGAATTGAATGCTCTACAAAAGTGTCCATTGTCGCGAAGTCGTAACTCATACTGGCGGGGGTAGTACGGACCGCCAAACCGAATTTTTCATATAATTCTTGTTTTTTCACTCATTATCTCATAAACAACAAGACATACAAAAAAAATGTAAATGATAATTTTGTAGGAAATTCAATTCTCTATAAAAAAGGTCCTTAGCACCAAATCACTAAGATCGATATTTTCTGAGATATTAGTCATTGAAATTTACGTAGCATTGAATTTCCACAAAATGTTGAATCAAATCTTGTGGAGCTCGACGCTTCGGCCAATTAACCATCTGGCCACGAAAAATACGCGCCCGCGTATTTTCGCGCGGCACGAACGGCGAAGCAACTATCGTCTAAAACAATTAATGTATGAAAAACTGAAAAGGGCAAAGGCGGGGTGACGGATGAATATTGCCGAACAAAAAGCGCGCGCGGCGGGGGACGCGGTGAGCGAGTGAAACAAAATATGTATGAATCAGCACAATGCATGCCACAAGTACACATTGAATGTTTACGTTAAAAAAACCTTTTAGTGTGTCCCATGTAATGGTGCACTTTAAAAGTTTTGCACTTCTAGCTAATCGGAACTATTTGAATTTCGAATGTTATATTTTTAACACGTTGCAACCTTCTTAGTAATAAAAAAAACAATTGGCGGGAAATGATTTGTCAATTGTTTTTTATCACACATCAAAGTTCTACGTACGCAACGAAAATGGAATTAAGTCGAAAAGATTTTAGAGAGATGATTTTTTATGATTTTCAAGGTTCTCTTTCTCCGCAAGATTGTGCCGCTCTTCTTCAAAATGATTTTTGGAGAGAAGCACCTGGATTGAGCACCGTGAGGCGATGGTTTGCTGAATTTGAGAGAGGTCGAGTTTCTTTACATGACGAATTTCGTGAAAGGGCGGCCTTCAACTGCCGTCAACGAAAATAATGTGGCTACTGTTAAGCGGTTAATTGAAGAAAACCCCCAATTACCTATGAGACAATTCGAGGACTATTGGGGATTTGTATGAGCCAAATTCAGAAAATGTTACACGAAGAATTGAAAGTTCGGAAACTTTGTTGTCGTTGGATCCCTCATGAACTGACAGCGGAGCAGAAGCGGGCTCGCGTGGAATGGTGCTCACAGATGCTACTGAAGTACGACCACGGACATCCTAATGCTGTTTATGACATTGTTACAAGAGACGAAACGTGCATTCATTGTTTTGAACCCGAAAAAAAAACAGCAATTTTGTGAATGGGTGTTTGAAAATGAGAACAGGCCAACAAAAGTGAGACAGGCGAGAAACGTTGGTAAAAAATGATCGCGTTTTTTTTTCAGCTACAGGTCCCATCTGTACAATTCCACTTGAAGATCAAAAGAGTGTTAATGCCGAATGGTATTCTACCATTTGTTTACTCAGGATGTTAGAAAAAGTTCGCGAAAGACGACCCAAAAGCCGCATTCTCCTACACCATGATAACGCTTTTTCACACACGGCCAACAAAACAAAGTCATTTTTAGCCTCCAAAAAAGTATATCTCGTCATTCATCCTGCGGATAGCCCCGACCTAGCACCATGTGATTTCTGTATTTTCCCCAAAATCAAAGATTTGATGAGAGATTTTACTTTTACCAACTCCGAAGAGGCAGTGACAGCGTTCAATCAGCACGTAGAAAACATGAATTCAGATCTGTGGTCCTCCTGTTTTAAAAAATGGTTCGATCGCATGAAAAAATGTAGATTATTTTGAAAAGCAATAAACATAATATTTTGGTTATAACACGTTGTTTTTTTAAGTTACGCAAAACTTATAGTGTGACCTACGTATTATGTACGCTATGTTAAGTTCTATATATTATGTACGCGTTTTTGACCAGTTTATATTTTACAAAAGATTTCTACAACTCTCGCCGTGTTGGTCCCGGCCTCCTTTGTAGAATAGGCCAACTGCCGTTCTGCCAGACAGGTCGTAAAAGGCTACCGATTGGCTATCGAGTCACTACCACAGTGGCTACTAGGTGGTAGAGTTCTGCATTGTCTCGCCTGGGTCTGGTACCACCGCCTTACCTATTCCTGCCGCAATAGCGTCAGTGCTTGTCACTGTCGTGTTCCGGTTTGAAGGGTAAGGTAGCCGGTAAACTTATGCATGTGGCATTAGACCTCGCCACAAGATAGCAACGCACCATTAACACCTTTGGTTAAGGCGATGGTTGACTCTTTCCATCAGGAGACCCATCTGCTTGTTTGCTGTCTTGTCTGTTGTTCTTGTTGCTACGGAAACAAGGCAGTGTATTCAGGATAGTCGGTTCGGGTAATTAAACTTTACCAATAAATTAGGCATTACTCCATGGGCATTACTAAACCACCACGTCAAAGGGGGTCATTTATAAAAATGTAATATCTGGTTGACGGAGTTTTGCTCGGTTTTTCACATACCCATATCTTGGGAACCGAGCTTTTCTTGGACCTGGAACCTTGATAAATCGATTCCTATAGAATAAATTTTTTTTCCTGTACCTGGTTGACCGAGCTTTGCTCGGTTTTTCACATACCCATATCTCCTCGGAACCGAGCTTTTCTTGGACCTGGAACCTTGATATATATATATATATATATATATATATATATATATATATATATATATATATATATATATATATATATGGTGACCACATGAGGTCCCAGGTCGGGCAATTCAAAAATGTGTTTTTTAGTTTTCTGAAAAAAACAATGTTGTCCGTGATTGAAAAGTGCCCGGTTGGCGATAGGCTTGCCACCTATCACATTGTGGAACCAAGTAGGTATCTTCGGCTAATTGTGGGTGCACTTGTTATACCTTTGCCTACTTCTTCGGGGATACGGGCGTAAAGATACTTTTTTAGAAATAGGCAAGTATGTATTTAACTTACATTTCCATATGCAACTAAAGCATACACTCAGAAGACCGGACCGTTGACTGGACCGTTCTCGACAAAATAAAATTAATACTGTGTGTTTCAGACTCCGTCGTGCAATCTGGACCGTTTGTTGATTTCTCGATCTGGGGATTCGCAATTAACATCAGCTGAGTACTACTGCGGACGCGGACTGACCGCTGTATCGACTGGACGAAGAATAAGCGTTGGTACGTACTGTGATTCCAGGACACACTATCTCTATCTTTTACTGTATCCATAAAACATTGTATTTTTATAATCCATCCAATCCATACATCAATCGAAGAATATTAGTAATCGTTTGCATTATTTGTCCCGACCACAGACCACATGAATACGAATAGACACGTCATTGGGAAGGAAAAGTGTCGCCGCGCATATAAGCAAACTCTCCTATTACTGTCAAAAATGTCATAGATTTCTAGATATATTAAATAGTGAAAAAATAAAAATAAACCATGTTGTACTGTTTTATCGTACCGAATGAGATGACAAGGCTTAAAAATAACCCTTGGAGTGATTTTATTTCATCTGTAAGTAGTATAACTCTGTATTTCTGTGTGTAATTGCAAGCTACATTGACAAACTAAGAAATTGTCTTAAATGGTGTATCCATTTAATCCGTGGTCCCATACCTATAATTTCGATTTATATATATTTATAATATTGATAAAAATAAAACTTTTTAAACTTTATAAACGTTATTTCAATATCCTTATTCCCTCTATACAGTAAGTGTATAGAGGGAATAAGGACAGAATTAGGGAAAGAAAAACGACAAAATACTAAGGTCAGATGTCATTGTAATCGTTGGGTAAATATAGATGAGCCCACGAACTCTTTAAGCACAACAGTAAATACCGTATGCAGTGAACTTAGAATAATTACACTATAGAAACCAAGTCCGCGCACCCATTTTGAAGCACTTTAATTGGAGCCATAAATAGCTCCAAAATATAAAGTGTGAATCCCGCGAGAACAAATCATTTTCCGGAATAAAAAGTAGCTTATGTGCTATTCTAGGTCATCATCTATCTTAATGCCAAATTTCATCTAAATCCGTCCAAAAGTTTTCGCGTGATTGAGTAACAAACATCCATCCATCCATCCATCCAAACGTCTAAACTTTCGCATTTATAATATTAATATAGATTAAAATTACAAGTTACAAGTTTGTAATAATACAACAGCTTTCCATTACTACTGTGTTTCGTTTGAATAAAAAAAATGTAAAAAATACGTGTTATTTTCTTTTATTCGTTTCATTTGTATAAACATTTTTAGTGCTTCATTTTTGAGAGAGCGCTTGTATGAAGACTGTCTTTCTATAGTGTAATTATTCTAAGGCCACTGCCTTAAAGAATAAAAAATGAAAGCGGGCACAGAATTCTCATGAAAAGTATTACTTCGAGGTATTTAATGTATCTTTGGTCTGTTGGTGGTGTCATAACTAAGCGCTACCATTCGAGCTTACGATTTCAGAGTACGTTTTAAACTAAAGATTAAATCAACCGTATCTCATAAACATATATCCGAAAATAGTAATCAATGTTTTTTGGTATCATCAGAAAACAAACAAGAAGGCTGATGAAACGGTACGTTGCTATCCGTGACACGCATTGAAATGACAAATACGTAAGTTTACCGGCCACTTTACTCTCCAAATCAAACACGACAGTGACAAGCACTGACGCTTTAGCGACCTGAATAAATAAAGTGGCTGGTAGCAAACCCAAACGAGATATTGCAGAACTGTAGGTCTGGTACCACCGCCTTACCTATTCCTGACGCAAAAGCGTCAGCACTTGTTACTGTCGTGTTCCGGTTTGGAGGGTATAGTAGTCGGTAAACTTCTGCATGTGGCATAAAACCTCGCCACAAGATAGCAATGCATCATTAACATCTTTGGTGTCTATAGGCGATGGTTGACACTTTCCATCAAAAGTGCCCATCTGTTTGTTTGTTATCTTATAAAAAAAAATTAAAGAATTCTTCAATGTTCGAGATTGTAGTGCATACTGGTCGGAACGAAGCTTTCGTTATATTAGGGACATATGAGCATAAAAGTTTCTTTAGGTTTTTAAAGGGTGTTTGTTAAGTTTTAGACTGAGGTGCATGGGTAGCCCTTCATCACTTTCTATTTTCGAGATATTTTAAGCTTAAATATGCACTATTACTATATCATACTTTACTATAATACAACACAAAGTATATGACAATACAAATACTTTATTTGCACAAACTAGGATTAGTTTTTTTTTTAATACATATGTCGATGTGCTTAAATCTATTATTAATTACAGCCAATAATTTTGTCAATCACTATAATTTTGTATTAATTACTGTAAAGTAAACCAAATAACAGAATGCCAACGAATCCATCCGATCGTCAGATATTTTCTTAACGTCGCCTCGCCGTCACAAGTATTCTTTTTTATAGCGCTCGATGTCATAGACTACAACAGTGGCGCGTAACAGTATTTTGCCGCACAAATGGCATGCAAATTTAGTTAAACTAATGGCTACAGATTATTACTATAACTACTTAAGCAGTTTTATGCTCAGAAATATATTTGGACTTGATGGAGATTAAGGTTTCAATATTTTAGGTCTAACCACAACGAGTAGATCTTCTGAATCTCCTGGAGGACGCTTTAAATGCACTCTGACTGCTCAACCAGCCAGCGTTCCTAGTCAGTGTAGTAGCTGTAGCTGCGGGTATAAAAAAATGGTAAGTAGGCCGGATTGCAGAAATTTCCCCGTGTTGGTTCCGGGCTCTTTTGAAGAATAGACCAACTGCCGTTCTGCAGTTGGTCTATTCTTCAAATTTTTTATTCTTCAAAATTCTTTATATCAATGCATATAATTTATGCATTGATATAAAAAACCCAAGATACACAATCAGTTTCTCAAAAACATCCTCCAAAAATGAGTGCACAATTTAAACAAATAGAATCACGTCGGTCGCGACGCTGTCAATTTTATTTCTTTTTGTACATTGCTTTGTAAAAACAACTATAAATCTTGCGGTTAAGGTTGGATATGTAGACATATGTTTTTGCAATATCTGTAACTATTTAAATGAAATTAGGGACACTTATTTGAGTGTCAGTTTTATTCGGAACTGTGCATCTTGGCATTCCAACAAAAACAGTTGCAAAACTTCATCGATATAAAAAAATCAATGAATTTATGCAACTGTTTTCGTTTGAATTAAAACTTCTGCAGACGCGTCTTAAGAGTGAATCATATTTTTTTGGACGGAAATAATGTTTCACACAGTTTCCGCTATTTAAAATTAGCGGGACATATGATACACTCATGAAGCTGTATTTAATATTTCATAGTTCATGAATATTAGGTATAGGTGGAGCTAGCACTCGTATAAATCAATTGAAACGAATATTTACGTTACATCTCTGTCTATGAGGTCTCCCCGTCTCTATTAATACGGCTATATTAGAAAGAGAGGGTTAGACCTCAGAAGATGACAGCAGTATTTGAAATTTAGTTTCAAGTAGGTATTAGAAGTGTTGCCTCCAGATATAATACAACTTCATGGATACACCTAATAAAACGGCATAAATTGGCATGCGCTGACTTGCCTTAAAGGTATTAATTTATTTTTGGCGCTGACTGAAGCTTAATTTTTTTCCTTTTGTCCCAAAGGGCAGGCTAAAACCAGAGGCCATGCTGCCTTGTCATTTGTTTCATATTTCGTGAGTAATAGAGATAATTATTAATTTTACCGTGGATAAGTGTTTTTAGATTTTTTTTTATTAATATAAATTTTTAAATCAAAATAGAAACAGATATATTTACAATTCCTCTACCGTATTAATAATAAATTTATACAAAGACACATATGCACATCTATTAACAAGCAAATCAGTGTTTATTATTAAACAAATATTTTTATATTATCTTGTAATAATTTTACAATAATAATAATTAAAACGCGCTTTCAATTCATAATTTAGTTCCTAATTATAAAATTTGACCGGACCTTTAAAAGTAACCCTGTATAAATGTTAGGGGCCATCCATAAATTACGTCACACGTTAAGGGGGAGGTAGGGGGTCGAAGAAGTGTGTCATTGTGTGACAAGGGGTAGGGAAGGGTCGCAAATTTTGGGACATCACATTTTTTTAAATAAAATACCTGTATAGATAAACAATAATCGAGGAAGATCATTTGGACGTAGTTACACGATAAGGATCCAATCCACACAAAATCAGTTTAGAAATATTGAAGTTTGAAGTTGGATATTTTTTTATTTTTTAACGTGCCGTACATGGCACGTTTACACAGACTATAAGGCTAATACTGTGACAAACAAAGCAGTAACTATCCTGTTGATAACATTTACAATTGAACGTAGTTACACAAAAGGGATCCACACAAAATCAGTTTAGAAATATTGAAGTTTGAAGTTGGATATTTTTTTTTAACGTGCCATACATGGCACGTTTACACAGACTATAAGGCTAATACTGTGACAAACAAAGCAGTTACTATCCTGTTGATAACATTTACAATTGGACGTAGTTACACGAAAAGGATCCAATCCACACAAAATCAGTTTAGAAATATTGAAGTTTGAAGTTGGACATATTTTTGTTTTTTAACGTGCCATACATGGGGACTAGTTCTGACGGTATTTTATAGAGCTATTTTATTTAGATGTTTTTACTGGCAATAATATTATTGATGTTTAGCATCAGTTTGGTGCGCTTAACTCATAATTACCATATTGTGGATTGGATCCTTTTCGTTTAACTACGTCCATTTTTCTAATGTAAAATTGCAAAATATGTGACATCACACTAGGTAGGAGGGGGGGTCTCACAAATGTGACCAGCTGTGACAAGGACGGGGGAGGGGTCAAAAATCATGAAGTTCATGTGACGTAATTTATGGGTGGCCCCTTATCAGCATGCTTTTCCCCCATGTTGTTCCGGGTTCCTTAAAATGATATCAACTGCCGTTCTGTCAGGCAGGTCGTAACAGGCTATACGTGTTATTACCATCGTGACACTCGCCCGTGTATTTGGTACCACCGCCTTAGCTATTCCTGCTGCAACAGCGTCAGTGCTTGTCATTGTCGTATTCTGGTTTGCAGGATAAGGTAGACGGTAGACTTATGCATGTGGCATTTCCATCCCGCAACACGGATAGCAACGTCCTATTAACATCTTTGGCGTCTATAGGCGATGGTTTCTTTTTCCATCAGGAGAGCCATCTTTTTGTTTGCTATCTTATAAAAATGCTCTAACTGTTTAATAACCAAGTTAATTTGTATTGAGCAGGGTAACTTTAATAGATATTTATTAATAAGCTATTTTTCTGAACAGAATCGTATTGTCGGTGGGCAGCAAACCAAACCAAACGAATATCCATCAATGGCGGCCCTTCTTTACAAGTCAACAGCTTCAATCAAATGTGGCGCTACCATAATCGACAGACAATATGTTATCACCGCAGCTCACTGTGTGGCCAATCAAGGTGCCGAAGATCTGGCCATAGTTGTAGGCGAATATGATATCACCACTGGAAGTAAGTGAACGTGAATTGGTCCGGCATTTTGGAAGTTGCCTTCCGAAAATACATTTCCTAAATTATGGTCAAACGAAGACCTAATTTGTTAATATCATCATGATCATGATATGCCAGGCAGTTCGTAAAAGGCGAAAGTTACGTCATCATGTCATTACTAAAGTCTTTACTAACAATATTGTGTCAGAAAAAGGTAGGTCGCTGGTACCACCAACGACTTACCTTTTTCTGGCACAATATCATCAGTGTTTGAGACGGCTTGGCTTGGGTTTGGAGGGTAAGGTAGTCGTTAAATCTGAGCATGCGGCTTTACATTCCCGCCATATGAATGGCGTCAGTCAAGAGCCTATAGACACCAAAGATGTTAATGGTGCGTCGCTATCTTGTGGCGAGGTCTTGTGCCACATGCATAAATTCACCGGCTACCTTACCCTCCAAACCGGAACACGACAGTGATAAGCACTGACGGTATTGCGGCAGGAATAGGTAAGGCGGTGGTACCAGACCCGGGCGAGACAGTGCAGAACTACCACCTAGTAGCCATGTAGGTAGTGACTCGCGTAGCCTTTTACGACCTGCCTGGCAGAACGGTAGTTGGCCTATTCTTCAAAGGAGCCCGGGACCAACACGGGGAAATTACTTCTTGCGATAACCAGGACCGACGGCTTCCGACGGCTTTACGTACTCATCTAAGGCACGGGAGTGTTAAGATACCACCCGCCAGACTCCAGCTGCTAGATTCTAGATTTTCGAGAAAAATCTAGAAAAAACCTCAGTTACACTTTTGGCCGTCCCAGGGATCGAACGCGTGAACTCATGGTCTGAGTCGAATAGGCCAACCCCTAGACCAGGAGGCAGAATTTAAAAATCCTGAATTAAACAATACTTGTGTGACCGACTAATACACATAATTACAATATATCCGATTCGTTTTTAGTAGACACAAGCCTATTGTTGTAAGAACATAAGGACTTCGTTAATCTGAAGGTCTGTCTGATTGCCTTATCGCTTGAGATTTAACTTAGTAGCTTTTTTAATTAAGCTTTGCGAAAAAAATACATTGTAATTGTTATTCTACGATGGGTCACTACTCACTACTCAATAATTTATTTTTTGCAGATGATTCGTCGTCAACACAAGGATTTAAAGTTAAATATTATCATATTCATCCTCAATATAACTCGTAAGTAACTATAATAATTGACCAGTTTTTGAAATCTTTGCTCTCAAAGAGCGACAAGGCTCACTAAGGCGTTTTGCAGACGGCGGGGCGGGAAGGGCTTTTTGTCCGCGAAACAATAAAGACCGCGTCTGCCCGTCGATGTCTGCAGCTGCCCTCGCCGCGTACACAAAGCACACGACGGGCGGAGGCAGTCAGTTCAGGACGTTCCCATACTGCAGGAGTATAAATTATTTGGCATATTTGGTACTATAATTTCTTTTTTTCATTTACGTCGTGATATTCTTTTAACGACGTATCATATATGGGCGATCTTTTCTGTACTTCAGCAATTAAATCATCTACATTAAGGACGCCTAGATATAAAGCGCGTGGCGCGGACTGAGCTAGCTCAGCTAGCCGCCCCACGCCGCCGTCTGAACTACTGCATACAGTAATAACTTATAATCACACTATAAGTTATGCGTAACTTAAAAAACAACATGTTATAACCAAAATAGTATGTTAATTGCTTTTCAAAAGAATCTCCTTTACATTTTAAACATTTTTTCACGCGATCGAACCATTTTTTAAAACAGGAGGACCACAGATCTGAAGGCATGTTTTCTACGTGCTGATTGAACGCTATCACTGCCTCTTCGGAGTTGGTAAAAGTAAAACCTCTCATCAAATCTTTGATTTTGGGGAAAATACAGAAATCACAGGGTGCTAGGTCGGGGCTATGCGCAGGATGAGTGACGAGATATACTTTTTCGGAAGCTAAAAATGACTTTGTTTTCGCTTCGCGACTTCGCGAACTTTTTCTAACATCCTGGGTAAACAAATGGTAGAATACCACTCGGCATTAACACTCTTTTGATCTTCAAGTGGAATTGTACAGATGGGACCTGTAGCTAAGAAAAAAAACGCGATCATTTTTTACCAACGTTTCTCGCCTGTCTCACTTTTGTTGGCCTGTTCTCATTTTCAAACACCCATTCACAAGATTGCTGTTTTTTTTCGGGTTCAAAACAATAAATGCACGCTTCGTCTCTTGTAACAATGTCATAAACAGCATTAGGATGTCCGTGGTCGTAATTCAGTAGCATCTGTGAGCACCATTCCACGCGAGCCCGCTTCTGCTCCGCTGTCAGTTCATGAGGGATCCAACGACAACAAAGTTTCCGAACCTTCAATTCTTCGTGTAAAATTTTCTGAATTTGGCTCATACAAATCCCCAATAGTCCTCGAATTGTCTCATAGGTAATTGGGGGTTTTCTTCAATTAACCGCTTAACAGTAGCCACATTATTTTCGTTGACGGCAGTTGAAGGCCGCCTTTTCACGAAATTCGTCATGTAAAGAAACTCGCCCTCTCTCAAATTCAGCAAACCATCGCCTCACGGTGCTCAAACAAGGTGCTTCTTTCCCAAAACCATTTTGAAGGCGGGCGACACAGTCTTGCGGAGAAAGAGAACTTTTAAAATCATAAAAAATCATCGCTATCTTTTCGACTTAATTCCATTTTCGTTGCGTACGTAGAACTTTGATGTGTGATAAAAAAACAATTGACAAATCAATAATCATTTCCCGCCAATTGTTTATTTTTTATTACTAAGAAGGTTGCAACGTTTAAAAATATAACATTCGAAATTCAAGTAGTTCCGGTTAAGTAGAAGTGCAAAACTTTTAGTGTGCCCCATGTATAAACTGGTTTGTGATCCACGGCGGGTAGCCGCGGACATGCCTCGCCGCCAGTGCCCGCCGGGCACCTGTGGCGCGCGCGCGCGCTTTTTGCCCTCTGTGTGTGTTGGTAATATAGGATTCCCTTTGTGCTATCGTTCGCGGCGAAAATGACCGGCCCGTCGCGCCCTGTCGTGTGCAAAGCGCCTGAGCGACAAAAAGCTCAAAACGATTTGTAGTTACTGTAAAACAGCCATATTGCGAATTATGACAGTTAAATTTTGATATCTGATCGTCCCGTTGATCGAGTGGTTAGCGAACCTAATTACAAATCGATGGGGCTCGGGTTAGATTCCCGACAGAGACAATCATTTGTGGGATGAGCATGGATGTTCAGTATTTATATATGTATTTCTATGTATTATCATTGACTAACACACATAACACAATCAAATAATTTTAAGCAAATTATTTGGGGTTTGATCAGTAAGTGTAATTTGTACCGTGAATTTTATATATTTATATATTGTATGGGTGTTAGTCAATGATACTAACACATAGAAAATACATATATAAATACTTTTACATACATAATAAACACCCAAACCCGGAAATACAAACATGTATGCGCACCAACAAATGATTGTCCCCGTCGGGCATCGGACCCGAACCCCGTCGATTGCGTAGTCAGGGTCGCTAGCCACTCGACCAACTGGGCGCTCGTATAACATTGTATCACTACATACCTCAAAGTCACCCAAAAGTGTAATTAGTGAGCTTTACCTGTCAACCAGTTTTTCCTCTTCATAAATAATTAGAAAATGTGTTTAGGGACTTAGTGATTTTTTTCCAGGTCAAAATCAAAATATATTTTAAATTAATAACATTGTATCAATACATACCTCAAAGTCACTCAAAAGTGTAATTAGTGAGTTTTACCTGTCAACCAGAGTTTTTCCTCTTCATAGTATAATTAGAAAATTTGTTTAGGGACGTGACGTTTTCCAGGTCAAAACAGAGTTTTGATTGATAACATTGTGTCAATAACTCAGTGTCACCCATAACTGTACTTAGTGAGTTTTACTGTTGACCAACGATGTAGATTGTAGATTCGCGGGTAAGTCATCATCCATACTAATGTTATAAATGCGAAAGTCTGTCTATTTGTTACGCTTTCACGGCTAAACCGCTGGACCTGTTTTCCTGAAATTTGGCATGGAAGTAGTTGAAGAGTCGGGGTCAAATATAGGCTATAGGCAATGGGGGCTTCTGTAATTGCCGGATCTTCGATAAGTTTGTTCCTTTTTTACAGTGATTTTTGCTTCAGTGGCATTGCAGTATTTTTTTTCAATTTATTTGGCATCAACTTACATATAAACTTACGATTTTATTTAAAAACACTTAAAATAAACTTATGAGTTTAAAAAATACAATGGAGTGCAATTTATACACGGTATATTTAGACACGGGTCAAAAACGCATACATGTAAACTCGTGACCACGGTCAATGTAACTTGGCCGAAACGTCGAGCTTTCATGTATGTACGCGTTTTTGACCCGTTTATATATTTTTAAAAATGATATTAGAATGCGTTAATTTAAAAGTTCATAAAAACTAGAACACAAGAAAGAAAACGAATACTTGTAATGTTTTTATTATCTTCGCATCGCAAGGGATGTGATACCAAAATGGAACCAAACTAGCCTGCACTGCAGCGATTGTGCCACAGCACTGATTTCCAATGAGTCCAGAAATTTCGTGGAAAGTTGCAAAATAATTACTTTGATTTCAGCTTTGAATTACGGATTTCCGCAAAGTATCCTAAAAATAATAAATAAATAATCTATATTAATATTATAAATGCGAAAGTTTGGATGTTTGGATGGATGTTTAGATGGATGTTTGTTACTCAATCACGCAAAAACTACTGAACGGATTTGAATAAAATTTGGCACACAGGTAGACGATGACCTGGAATAGCACATAGGCTACTTTTTATCCCGGAAAAATTAGGTGATCCCGCGGGATTCACCAAAAACTTTTATAATGCAGCGGGCTGTACGCTGCAGCTAGTAATAAATAAATATCTCTGGACAATTTTGCACGAAATGATATAACCCCAAAGTAAACAAATTATTTCTTACTTTAGGGTTAAAAAAAGTGGAAAGATAAGCAAGCAAAATTATTTTCGCTTGATTTTTTTTGGTGTGACCACATTTTTAATACGGTAACTGCCCTATCATTATTGATCTACCAAAAGTGACTGTAATTAAAATATTTTTAATTTAATATTATTTATGAATATAAATAAATATTCACGAGACAAATTACACTTACTGATCTAACCCCAAATTAAGCAAATTATTTGCTTGTGTTATGGGTGTTAGTCAGCGATACTAATACATAGAAATACATATATAAATACTAGAATATATTTAATAAACACCTAAACCCGGATATACATACATTTATGCTTATCACGCAAATACTTGTCCCCGTCGGGGATCGAACCCGAGCCCCGTCAGTCAGGGTCGCCAACCACTCGACGGTGCGGTCATTTGAATAAAATTGGTTTTTTGCAGTTCAACACATGACTACGATATCGCAATTCTGGTGCTGGATGATCAAATAACTTACAGTGATGATGTTGGACCTGTCTGCCTGCCGTTCAAATTTCTTTCTCACAATTTTACTGGAGAGAAAGTCACAGTTTTAGGTAAACATGGTTTACACAAAACGGAGGAGGTTTTGCCTTTGTCCTTTTTGTCGAAGTTATTTTATTATAAGAAGAAAAAGTTATTTTATTATAAGAAGAAAAAGTTATTTTATTTTAAAAAAAATAAGAATTTTCATATTAATATTACTTTTCAAATCTTTTTATTTTAGCCTCACTCATAAAAAATATTCGCTACACCCATGCATTGCGCAAAATATTCTATTTATATAGAATTCTATTTTTTCAAATTGCATCGACTTGTAAAATTCTAATAAAATTCAAAATTTATTAAATTTGTGAATAAATAAAAAATAACGTTTATTTCAATTCTGTAGTTGTCATCTAACGACGTAAACTTGAAAAATACCACTGATAAAAAGTTTACGCTTTCTTGAAGTAGGTAAATAGAAGAAACATAATGAAACACAGATTCTATTCTGGTATAATTACATTTGTAATAAGAATGTATAGTAGTTATTTTCAAATTTAGTGTTAATTATAAACTGATAAGAACATTAATTTTATAAAATATGGTTATTTTCAGTGTTAATTATAAAAATAATAATTTTAACAAATTGTACTTGATGCGATGCGAGCCCCAGTTTACTAAGTCTTATGCTGATTCTACGGGAATAATATTGTTACGTACTCGGGTTCGTAATTGTAAGAAAACACCACTTTTAAAATCCGTGTATTTACGATACACACAATACACAAGACAACACAATGTAATACTAAAATACACTTTACTCGCTAGTCTCCCACTGTACTATCTCTGACTACACAATAAAACACATCTCGCTTCGCACTGATCACTTGAAGTATCGCTCTCGATCGCTTGGTAAAAACTGCCCATTTGTCAACATATCCCTATTTATAGACAGGGAAAAGTTCTACCTGGATGGATGGAAAAATCTAAATGTATCGGGAAACAATGAATCACTTCTTATCGTAAGCATGTTATGAGTCATAAATCCTAGTACACGCTACTTTCAACCTTATGCCATATCCCACAAAGTCCATTATGGCATAGCCCAGGTCAACTATTTGTTTGTCACTAGAAGTAGCTATCTCTTTCTTTTCTTTCTAGATCTCTCCAGCGCTCCAACTCTACACGTTTCTAGATTATTCGTAACAATATGTTAAGGAATAAAAAGCATTTTTTTGGAACGAAGTTCCTTACGGCAGGCTTGGAGGGGATAGGGATTTTGCTGCGCAACCGAACTGAAAAAAATGTGATAGTAAAACCGTAAGAAAAATGCGTGGAATAAAAGCGTTAAATAAGACGTGCGCAGGCGCGACAGTCGCGTACACAAGCGAGTAGTGCCGTTTAGCCGAAGGAAGTTCGTTCCTACCTGGTGTCCCGCGACACCACATCATTAAAATATATGTAATTGACTACATACAATTTATGCATGTAGTCATTTCCATTATTTTATGATTTTTTAAGCTATGTAGTGAAGAGTAGAATATAAAAGCAAAAATAATATCCATATTTCACAAACAGTTTTTACAATAACTGAACTTAAATGCAAGAGAATTTTTCTAAGCATGTATAATGTACAATAGCTAATAACAATATAAACATAATGTATACTCATAATTTTCATCATACATTATAACGTTTAAAACATCAGGATCTGAATGAAAGAATAATAAACTTATATATTTTCCGTATTTTTTGTCAAGTAATGTTGCATTCTTGTTTGGGTAAACGAATATCAAAATAAAAAATAAATAAACAAAAGAAATATAATTTTTAATATTGGTGAATAGTTGTACAATCGTAGCCAAAACTGGACATCCCTTTGTTGTTTAATGAAACTGAATGATTTTTTATTTATATTTGTGTTTTAGCACTCACCCCGTAATTGGGAAAACTTGAAAACCTTTAAAAACAACAAAGAAAAATTTCGACACGTAGGGTTTGAACCTACGACGTTCCCTCAAGCCGGGACCGGGACGGATCGAAATTTTTCTTGTTGTTTTAAAATGATTTTATATATTAAAGTATCTTCCTCATCCATCCTCGAAGTTGCAGGCAGAGGTACACCCATTACAACCACGATTAGCCCAAGATACTTATGGCCTGTTTCCGAAACGCAAATTAATTTTAACAGGCAATTAATTTGTGTTAAACAGATAATTTGCTTGTAAAAATTATGTTTAACACGGATTAACTTTGCTTGTTAACATTAATTTCCGTTTCTGAAACCGGCCGTAATGTAGTATATAGTATGAATACACTGTATATGTAATATATAGTATGAATACACAAACCTTAGAATATACCTATAATATTGTTACGATTATCCATTATGCATTTGTGTTATTAAATTTTATAATATTATGTCGATATTAATTTTAACAAAAGTGTAATTTGAAATTTCAGTACCCGCTTAATAAATGTTATATTGAATTTTAGGCTGGGGCACAGAATCCTTCGGTGGCCCGTTATCTAAGGTGTTACGAAAGGTAGACCTTGATGTGATAAGCCAAGCATCATGTCTTAGCAGTGTGCCATCCTTAACGCCACGACAGCTTTGCACCTATACACGAGGAAAAGACGCTTGCCAGGTATGGAAACTATTTCTTTTTTTTAATAAAGGATAGTAAACAAGATGATGACTCTCTTGGTGGAAAGAGCAAACTATCGCCTATCGACACTTCAGTTGTTAATTGTGCGTTGCTACCCATGTAGCCGGAATAGAATGTTAAATGCATTGTTTTGTTTTTATGGCCATTTCGGCGATACACCATTTGTATAATTTACTTATTTAAGATGTAGCTACCAGTAATGTAATCTAAGAGTAATGTGAATCGATATGGCATCCGCTGATACTGTCTGTTTCTCTTTTATATTTTAATTTTGTTATTTGTGCCTGGCGTTACTGATTTGTTGTTAATGTGTTTTAATTTGTGAGGACCTGTAATTGGCTGTTTGTTATAAATATATGATATAATTGTTAATACGTTATAGATGTTAGTCTTCCAATAAATAAATAAAAAAATAAAAATAAATAAATAAAACTAAATAAATAACAAGCACCAAAACTATTGCATCAGGAATAGGTAAGACAATGGGTATTAAAATCCTGGCGAGACGTTGCAGATCTCTACCAAATAGTTCAAAATTATGTACAATACTGTCTGTCAGCTGTCGTTAAAACTCATAAAACCCTGTGGCAAGGTCCCACTTACAGGGAATCTGCACGGTAAGGTTGGCCTGAATGCGCAACTATTGGTGATTAGGTGAAGTGATCACAGAGCACGGATTAAAGGTATACGCCTTTCAAGGCATGTTTTTTAGTTTGTCAGTGTAGTACTCACAGAAATTCAGAATTATAGTAAAAAAAAGGTGAAATTAATTAAATTTGCTATTATCTGCGAACTGTTCTATGTATCCTCCGTGATGGTACCGAAAAGAAAGACGTCGGTTTAATAAATGGATAAAACTCACCGATGGTCCGGATCAAAAGAAGACCCCAGCGGCACAATTATCCACCCACATCCACTACACTTTTACAACCACGTCTCACGCCGGCACCAATCACAAAAGCACACAATTTATGTACGCACTCAACGCACGTTTCACTTCGAAACCGAAACATCTTAAGGAGAAACAAACTTTAAATAAAATAAATTTTGTGCTTTTGTGATTGGTGCCGGCTTGAGACGTGGTTTTTTTATATCATAAGATAGTAAACAAGCAGATGGGTGATATAAAAAACCCAAGATGCACAGTCCCAAACAAAACTGACACTCAAACTGTCCCTAATTTCACATAAGTAGTTATAGATATGACAAAAACATATGTTTTTACATATCCAACCATGAACGCAAGATTTATGGTTGATTTTAAAAAGCAATGTACAAAAAGTAATAAAATTTACAGTGTTGAGATCGAAGCGATTCTATTCGAAATGTTCACAGTTTAAAATTATGCGCTCATTTTTAGAGGACGTTTTTGAGACACTGATTGTGTATCTTGAGTTTTTTATATCAATGCCTTTGCCGGAATAGAATAAACTTTAAAAATATTTGTGCCTTGCCGTGTTTTGCTCACAACACAAAATTTATGACCCATTTCAACATCCAAAAAAATGTGGGAAATTTCATGTTGATCTCTATTTGATAGATTGCTCGAATAGTTACGAATTTCCACCACGGCGTGCGCTGCGGTTGCATTGCTTTACCACACAATGTACTTCGCACATAGCGAATACTTCTCTGCTGTAGTAACATAGCAATTTGCTACAATGATAATTCTCTTTCATAGACAAGCATTAAGTTGCTACATTATAATAGTTATTATGCGTGCGTTAAACTTACATTTCGTCTTGACAGAATGACTCCGGTGGTCCTCTTCTCTACACGGACCTTTCCACCGGTCTGCATTTCCACGTGGGTCACGTGAGCTATGGGAGCTCCTGCGCGACTGATGTACCTGGCGTCAATGCCCGGACTACTGCTTTATTGGACTGGATTGAACAGACTGCACCATCCAATTACTGTAAAAAATTATGTTAGGCATTCATTGATAATACGATGTTTTTTTCTGTATGTGACCAATGATTTTGATAAATTTAAATCAATATAACAGAAATTTAAAAATACACCAATAAATGTGTCTATGTCGAAACGCATAATAATTTTGTTCACCTATTCACACAGTGTACAATTATTCTATACATTTTTTATTTACCATGAATAAAAACGACTGTAGTAACGCGAAAAAGAGTGAGCTCCTAGTTTTCAAAGCAGGTAAAAAAGTATATGCAAATGTGCCGCCATTATATCTTGGAGATACTGCATTGAATAGAGTAGATCGGTTTAAATATCTGGGTCACTGGGTTTCAGACGATTTAAGTGATAATGTTGATATGGAGCGAGAGCGTAGGGCGATGGCCGTGCGTTGCAACATGCTGGCCCGCAGGTTTGCACGGTGTACTGACAACGTGAAGGTTACTCTTTTAAGGCATATTGCCAATCTTTCTACACCTGTAGCCTGTGGGTTAGGTATACACGGCGCACGTATAACGCCTTAAGAGTTCAATATAACAACGCATTCAGGGTGCTGTTCGGTTTGCCGCGTCACTGCAGTGCTTCCGGCATGCTCACGGAGAGGCGCGTCGATGGATTTCATGCTATTATGCCTAAAAGGTGCGCGTCTCTGCTGCAGAGGTTGCGAACCAGTTCAAACAGCATCCTGAACGCGCTGGCAGAGAATGCTACGCCACTGGATACGGCTACATAGCCCTAGCAGACTGGTCGTATTCAAAGGGCGTTTAATTATTTGTATTTTATTATTATTATTAATTACTAACACTAGTTTTAACAATTATTTTAAATAACTAACATCAAAATGTATATGGACAATTTAAGTCTGAAATAAAAAGTTATTATTATATTATTATTATTATTAAAATTCCAAACTCAAATGAGGTTAAAACAAGGATTTAAAAAATATTTATCATTTATATTTCAATGTATTTTAGAGTTGCAAATTGTATGTATAGTTTAAATCTCTTTTATATTTATTGTTTTATTTGTGTATACAGTGGCGTAGCGTGGACTATCGTACACTTGCGACTATCTTCACAAAGCTTCGTGCAATAACACGATAAATGCAGATGTGACCGGCTATTATCGGCTATTTCTGCCTTGAGCGCATATAATTTCCAGACAATAAACCCAAATGCGGCTTCAGCATTACGCAGATGAATTTTCAATACGATTGCACCTAATATAAAATCTAATAGAATATGTGTTGATTATAGTTTGCAAATGTTGTCTTTTTTGTATTCTTATACATTTTGTCCTTGAAAAGTGCTGACGAAGAAATCATCACATTATTCTTTAGAATATGAATCTATAGTATAGGTTAATAGAAAACAAGCATGTGACTATCTTCATGGTTGAAGATAACCATCGTCTTTCGACATCGATGATGGTGCATTGCTTAAAAGCTCAATGCTTATCGTTATCGGTAACTATAACGTAACACAAGAAAGTGCAAATTGTGTCGTCATGGGATACCTAACAGCATGTGAAGAAACATCAAATCTTTTTCATACAAAATGGTAGCTTTTAATGGAAACAAATTAGCATAATAAAAAAATTGTGAGGGAATATTAGTTAGGCGAAGACGAAAATTTGAGTTTGACCCCAAATTAGGATACATGATTATATTTGCGCAGACCAAAAATGAATCAAACACAAAAATTTTGAAGTAATTCAAGTTTATTGATCCGGTCAATGAAAATATTGACATAATTAGATTCAGTATAATCTGGTAAGAATAGGAGCAAATACCTACGACGTCTCAACGAACTCCAAGTACAGAAAACTTTTTTTAAGCTTCTGGGTCTGTTAGATCCAACTGCAGTAGCGGGTTTACTCTTGATGCCGTCTAACACCCGACAGATATGCTTTTTTTATCTTATCTATACCAACCGACAAAACATATATCTTATATGCTTTGTAGGTTGGTGAGATAGGTAAAGGTAAACTTTAAGCTGAATTAACCCGAGAATATGCCCAAAAAAACTTAATACAATTTTACCCAATCCAGGCATCGAACAGATGACCTTATGATCTCAGACGAATAGGCTGAACAGTAAACCAAGACTTATTCACGAAACTTAAGATTATGCGTAATGTAACCTATTCCATTATGAAACTTAATAGCATTATCCTAAGGTGACTGTAGTTGATACATTAATATTGTGCCCGATTCCACTGTGTATCGACTAAATCAGTTTTAAGTTATTGCTATCCTTATCGCCATAATAATGGGTCTACCTCTCGCTTTTACTACTGTAACTTCTTTAATCCAGAATCAACAGCGGCAACCATCTCGATAACCACCGAGTTGCTCAGGTTGCCCAAGCAAAGCTAATCTGTCTTGGAACCCACAACGAAATAGTCCAAAAGTATATTGGAGGACTAGAAAAATACAATCTCCACAAAACATCCATAATAAGACAGAAAAACGGCGGGGTTATCACGTAACTCGTAATGCGAAATTATCGTAATTGTTTAGTTATTGTAAGACACATAACAGCCTTGTATATTAGTGGCAGTTGTTGCCGCTTGATTAGTTTTTGTGCTGTGACATTGCAAAAAGTGCATCTTGTGACCGGGAAGCAAATGGCGACGTTTTTGATGAGTCTTTCGTTACGTTTAAAAGTCATCGCTGCTTGCTGGCGGATTGCAAACGTTAGGTGATACGCCTGCCTAACATAATTTTTTACAGCATATTAAGGCCTGTTAATTGAGTGGTCCAGTTTTTTCTTCATAAGATAGTAAAATGGCAGCAACTCTCTTAATGGAAAGCCATATATCACAACAGCTTTGCACTTACATGCAAGGACCAGCTATGGAAATTATGTCAAAGACTTTAGTGGATAGTTTCTTCTTCTTCTTCTACTGTAGTGACGTACCTTGTTACTACGCTAATAATGTGTAGCTGTATCAAGTTACTGCGATGTTACTTTTTTAGTTATGAAGCGAGATACTACACTACGCTGACTACAAACGCTGGAATGACGTAGCGAGATGCTACACTAATAATTAATTGCTGCAGCGACATAGCGAGGTGCTAAACTAATAATTATTTGCTGTAGGGACATAGCGAGATGCTACATTAGCACTTCGATGTTGCAACCTTAATACTGCACTTCTATTGTATGTACCTACTAACCGCTAGGAACCTATTAATAAATATAAATATTCATGGGCAAAATCTATGACAAATAAATGTTAAAAATTTTTGTCTTTTCTTGTAATCAATTTTTATGAAAAATCGGCAATCGGCATGAAATTTAAGGAATATTATTTTCGTACTATTGGAGAACAGGAAGAAAACAAGAGGTTTCATTGCGATATATAAATAATACATTATCTGTAAGTTGAACGTGCTTAATTTCAATAATTCTTTATCTTAATATGACAATAACAACTAACAATCACTAATCATGTGGAGGTAGGCGGTAAATACTAGTAAATCGGTGGAGACACGTGAGAACGTGAAAGATATCGCCGAACTCTACCTTTCGAAGCTATGATCCGCAAGTATTAGAGTTCCACCTATCAGCTTTCATTATCTCGTACAAACTCCGGATAATCCGTTAAAACAGTTTGTAAATTTCAGCTGGGTGGTAAAATATTTAGATACTACTATATAAAATTCAAAAAAATTGGTCCTTATCATTTATGAATAGACTACCAAATTTTAGTCGATTTGATTTTATTTACATAATTTTTCAGTGTGAATTTAGAAAAAGTATGTCTACTGTCTGAATTTTATTGGTTCTGTGGACAAAGCCTAAAGCTTGATTTTTTGCATTATTACAGAGGGCGCTGTTTTAAATGAAAACTTAAAGTTATATAAACTACCACTCAATAGATGGCACTGCATTACCAAAGTATTGATTGTTTTCATTTCGCGCTAACTTCACCTACGTCTTAGACCCTTCACTTATTTCGTAACACTATATTTAATTTACTTAAAAATATATAAAAATAATAAAAATCGTGTTAGAAAAAAATGTAGTAAGCGTATCTAGAAATTATTAACTTAATAATGGTTTATTTTTATTACATTTTACTATCTTGACATAAATTACTATCAAAATGGAAGGAAATATAGAGGAAATATTACAAATATGCAGGTAGTTCGATGTCCGGTATAATGCCAAAACGAATACCCTTTCACGTAGTATACGCAACAAGTAAGTACTTAAATTAATAAATAAAATATTTGTGTTGTTTAAAAATAAGCTATAAAATTAGTCATTGTTATAAATGTAAGTAATCTTTAATTACATAATGTTTAACTTATTTTTTAATCGACTTTATAATAGGTTGGCTTTTTAGACGGCCTTTTATTAATATTTTATTACAGCAAACTAAAAGGTGATTTTCGTGATGATAAGAGGCATGATTTTCGCCGTGTTGGTCCCGGCCTCCTTTAAAGAATAGGCCAACTGCCCTTCTGCCAGGCAGGTCGTAAAAGGCGACCGATTGGTTATCGAGTCACTACCATCGTGGCTACTAGGTGGTAGAGTTCTGCATTGTCTCGCCCGGGTCTGGTACCACCGCCTTACCTATTCCTGCCGCAATAGCGTCAGTGCTTGTCGCTGTCGTGTTCTGGTTTCGAGGGTAAGGTAGCCGGTAAACTTATGCATGTGGAATTAGACCTCGCTACAAGATAGCAACGCACCATTAACATCTTTGGTGTCTATAGGCGATGGTTGACTCTTTCCATCAGAAGACCAATCTGCTTGTTTGCTATCTTATGATATATAAAAAAGGCAACCATCGTCTAAATAATAAAATTGTTTAATTACATTTTCTGTCCATGCAGCAGAGCGCATTCCAAACTGAAACTCGATGACGAAGAGTACTGACTTTGCTATAGGAAACAGCACCGAACTTAGCTCTTGATTAAGGTTAAGTAAGATTATTCTTCAGTGCTCTTTATTTGATGTTACAAATGATGGAAGCGTGTGAACCGCACGAAGCCTAGCATTTCTATAAAGGCGCTACGAATATTTTATTAGTAGCTCTAATTTGTTTCTGGATTTGGCATTTAACATCTTTGCCACATTACCCCTTGCCACTTAGAGCGACCGTTTCTTTCGCTCTACCCCTAGGTCCACCGCTGCAGGAAAAACTGAAGCAGGCTCCTAATACCACATGCATGAGTTTACTTGCTACCTTACCCTCTAAACTGAAACACGATAGCGACAAGTACTGACGCTATTGCGATAGAAATAAATACAGCTATAGATTAAACTGGATACACCTTTCAAGGCAATTACATTTTGTTTTTTTTATATCAAGATAGCAAATAAGCACATGGGTCTCCTGATGGAAAGAGTCAACCATTGCGACAACCATTGAGACACCAAAGATGTTAATGGTGCGTTGCTATCTTGTGGCGAGGTCTAATGCCACATGCATAAGTTTACCGGCTACCTTACCCTCCAAACCGGAACACGACAGCGACAAGCACTGACGCTATTGCGGCAGGAATAGGTAAGGCGGTGGTACCTGACCCGGGCGAGACAATGCAGAACTTTACCACCTAGTAGCCACGATGGTAGTGACTCGCATAGCCAATCGGTCGCCTTTACGAACTGCCTGGCAGAACGGCAGTTGGTCTATTCTTCGAAGGAGCCCGGAACCAACACGTACTTAGAATGTCAATCTTACTTGCATTTACAAATACAGAATTATAATACTTTACCGATGAAATAAAATCACTCCAGAGCATCTCCAGAGGTATTCATTAAGCGTTAGCTTTTTGTTTGATACGATAAAGTAGAACAACATGGCATATTTCTATTTTTTACGATATATATCTACAAGCGTTTGACATTTACATACATTTGCAGTTTGCTCATATGAGCGGCTACGTATTTTACGCCCAACACCGTGTCTAATAATATTTGTGTAGTATGTGGGTACAGCAATGATAAGGAGTCGAAATATTGTAGAACTCTACCACCTAGTTAATAATCACGATGTTAGTGACACGTGGCCACGTTTCCGACCCGGTAATAATTTCTAAAAAATATGTTGACGTGTCAAAATAACTTGTAAAAAGTTTTATTGAATAAAGTATCTACTTCTGATTTCTGATTTCTGACGTATTAGCCTTCTCGATTTTACGAAGTGCCTAAATCTAAGGCAGTTGATCTCATCTTCAAAAAGGGGCCTGGATCGACATGAAGATAATTTTAACGTTAAAAAAATGTATATTTACGCCCGTATCCTTAAAGAGGTAGGCAGAGGTACAACCAATCCACCCACGATTACCCGGAGATACTTTGTCCTACAATGTAATAGGTGACAGAACTATCGCCAGCCGGGCTCTTATCTAATCCCAAGCAACGTTGTTTTTAATAGAAAACAGAAAAAAAACTTATTTGAATTGCCCGATTCGGGAATCGTACCCAGGACCTCATGTGGTCAACCCCGGACCACTAGACCACAGAGGTGATAAAAAAATTAAAATGATTTTCTAATTTAACTTAGAAAACAAAGGTTCGTACATTTTTTCAAATACATATTTATACGTACAAATGTCGGTATAGGCTTGAAATACGTAAGTTATTTGTGATTTTCAACCGACATCCCAAAAAGAAGAGATTCTAAATTCGACTGTATTTTTTTCCTCAGAACTCGGTCGTTTATGAACCAACTTTAAAAAATATTTTTTGAGTGAGAGGCTCCCGAGTGGTCCCATATTAAATTAGTAAAGGTCTGATGTGAGGTTTTGGAGATATAGAAACGGAAAGTCGGTTGCTGCAGTTATACTGCGTTAAAATGAATTATCAATAATATTTTATTTAACGCAATACCATTTTTTATTCAACAACGAGATTGCATGTGTGTGCCTAGTGAAATATTTCGTAGCACATTACAAACTCAATTTTCGTACATTTTATATGGCTACGCTCGTAGCAGTTGTGTTTACATAAATATCATTCGTAGTAGCACGTAGTCCAAGATGCTAAATCGGGTAAAAATGTTACTCGAGCGTTACAAAGACCTAATGGATTTTGTAACTTAGATTATAGGAAAAATAAAAGATTTATAATACTAGCTGCAACGTCCAGCCTGCAGCATTATAAAAGTTTTTGACAAATCCCGCGAGATCACCAAAACTTTTCAGGATAATAAGTAGCATATGTGCTATTCCAGGTCAATATCTAGCTGTGTATCAAATTTAATTCAAAAGCGTTGGTAGTTATTGCGTGATTGAGTAACAAACATCCATCCATCCAAACATCCAAACTTTCGCATTTATAATCCATACTAATATAATAAATGCGAAAGTCTGTCTGTCTGTCTGCCTGTTACGCTTTTAAACCACTGTACCGATTTTCATGAAATTTGGCATGGATATAGTTGAAGATCCGGGGTCAAACATAGGCTAATTTTTTTTTCAAAAATCAATCCCTGGAGAGGGAAATAGAGGATGAAATTTTTATTAAAAGCTATTTGTATGACTCATTAATATATACTCGCAGGCGAAGCTGCGCGGGTCAGCTAGTATTAATATAGATTAACAAGACATTTAAGATTTTTGCCGTGTTGGTTAGTTGGTTTAACTATCTGCTATTCTGCCAGGCAAATTGAAAAGGCGAACGATTTGCCAACCTTATCGCTATTATCGTTACTTAGGTAGTAGAGTCCTGCAACGACTCGCCCGGATCTGGTATCATCTATCTATTCCTGCTGAAACAGCGTTAATGCTTGTCCTTGACGTATTCCAGTTTTTCCCCGTGTTGGTTCCGGGCTCCTTTGACGAATAGACCAACTGCCGTTCTGCCAGGCAGGTCGTAAAAGGCGACCGATTGGCTATGTTAGTCACTACCATCGTGGCTACTAGGTGGTAGAGTTCTGCATTGTCTCGCCCGGGTCTGGTACCACCGCCTTACCTATTCCTGCCGTAATAGCGTCAGTGCTTGTCGCTGTCGTGTTCCGGTTTGGAGGGTAAGGTAGCCGGTAAACTGATGCATGTGGCATTAGACCTCGCCACAAGATAGCAACGCACCATTAACACCTTTGGTGTCTATAGGCCATGGTTGACTCTTTCCATCAGGAGACCCATTTGCTTATTTGCTATCTTATAACATAAAAAAAAGGTAGCCAGTAAGCTTATGTATGTAGCATTATTAACCTATCATACGGATAGCTATCTATCTAGTTATTCTATCATATAAAAATAATCGAATATTCGTTAGGCGAAATGAAATTTTACTGTTTAATAGGAAATTGAAAGTTACCAACTAATGACTTTCAAACCTAATATTATGAACAGAAGTCCGTGAAATATTAATGGAGGTAGCCTGAATACCTCAGAAATCGATATGATTGTTAACTGAGTAATGACAGAATTTCATTTCAACGTTTGGAATATTTGTTGTTGTAATGTTGATAACTATAGAATATTTTCCCCGTGTTGGTTTGGGCTTCTTTGAAGAACAGGCCAGCTGCCGTTCTGCCAGGCAGGTCGTAAAAGGATTGGCTACACGAGTCATTGCCATCGTGGCTACTAGGTGGTAGAGTTCTGCATTATTTCGCCCGGGTCTGATACCACCGCCTTACTTATTCCTGCCGCAAAAGGGTCTGCGCTTGACACTGTCGTATTCCGATTCGGAGGGTAAGGTAGCCAGTAAATTTATGCATGTGGCTATGTTAGATCTCACCATAAAATAGCAACGCACTATTAACTTCTTTGGTGTCTATATAGGCGGGTTGACTCTTTGCGTCAAGAGTGCCATCTGCTTGTTTGCTATCTTATATAAAAAAAATCACAACAAAATCTTAATTCAATGGTTCATAATGGTATATTTTGTTTGGGTTAGAATTTTGATGAAATTTGGCAAATATATATAGGAGAAACTGGGCTTAAACATTTTTCCATAGGCGCAAACTTTTTTTTCAAAATCAACCCCTAAGAGACAAATAAGAGATGAAAGTTTGTATAAAAATTATATTGATGAGAATACTCTACTTGTGGACGAAGCTACACATGTCAACTAATACGATATAAGGCGTTTCTCTTATGACACAGCGCAGCAATGCAGCAGGCAGTTTTTTTATATTATAAGATAGCAAACAAGCAGATGTGTCTTCTGATGGAAAGAGTCAATCATCGCCTATAGTCACCAAAAGTGTTAATGGTGCGTTGCTATCTTGTGGCGAGATCTAATTTTACCGGCCCGGCTACCTTACCCTCCAAACCGAAACACGATAGTAATAAGTACTGACGCTATTGCAGCAGAAATAGGTAAGGCGGTGGTATTAGACCCGGCCGAGACAATGCTGAACTCTACCACCTAGTAGCCACGATGGAAGTGACTCGTATAGTCAATCGGTCGCCTTTTACGACCTGTCTGGCAGAACGGCAGTTGGCCTGTACTTCAAAGGAGCCAGGGACCAACACGAGTGAAGTTTAACATTCGTTTGTCTATGATCCATTATACCTAATACACGAACAGTGCTTGACCGTAAAGACGAGCGGTTTTGCGCGGTGCCGTGTGAAAACCGCCTAATAACTGTACTTGCTAACACAAGACAAATATGTACAGAAATCAAACTCATACATGTACTTCACTTTTCATACCTCTAGGTGGTAGAGTTCTGCATTGTCTCGCCCGGGTCTGGTACCACCGCCTTACTTATTCCTGCCGCAATAGCGTCAGTGCTTGTCGCTGTCGTGTTCCGGTTTGGAGGGTAAGGTAGCCGGTAAACTTATGCATGTGGCATTAGACCTCGCCACAAGATAGCAACGCACCATTAACATCTTTGGTGTCTATAGGCGATGGTTGACTCTTTCCATCAGGAGACCCATCTGCTTGTTTCTATCTTAATATACATTTTTTAAAAAATACCCAGGAGACCCATCTGCTTATTTGCTATCTTATTATAAAAAAAAAAACAAAATGTAATTGCCTTGAAAGGTGTATCCAGTTTAATCTATAGCTGTATTTATTTCTATCAGGAGACCCATCTGCTTGTTTGCTATCTATATTTTGTATTATATATATATATATATATATATATATATATATATATATATATATAATATATATATATATATATATATATATATATATATATATATATATATATATATATATATACATATATATAAAAACGAAATATATATATATATATGTTATGATCTATCCTGTCACCCCGTTTCGGCTTGACGTTGAGTTCTGGGACACCCTGTATATATATATATATATATATATATTATATATATATATATATATATATATATATATATATATATATATATATATATATATATATTATATATATATATATATATATACAGGGTGTCCCAGAACTCAACGTCAAGCCGAAACGGGGTGACAGGATAGATCATAACCATCACGAGAAAAATCAGAAAAAAAATCTATCCCATGCAGTTTGAAAATTATGGGCATTTTAAGAAAAACCTAGAAATTTGGTCTAACTGTACCATTTTTCGGTTATTGTGGTTAATTTTTATTATTTTTGTTCATTTAAACTTTGGAACCGTAACCCTAAATAACATCTCGAGAATCACAGTCTAAAATAATGACACAATTACCCCAAGTTTCCTAGAATTTAGACTATTTGTTAAACTATGAATTTAAAATTTTCAAACTTTGTCGACTTTGAAACACCCTCCTTTAAAAAAAATGTACTAGAGTGCCTTGGCAAGTGCCATTAAGAGTTGGCGCATTTAATCAAGATTGTAAAATGGTACAATACTTGTTAGTTTCATAATAAAAAAAACGAGTAAAAAATAAAAACCTCAAGTAACTCGATTTTTGCTAACCCATTTTACTCAGTTAAAATGTTTTTTATTCGCACAAGCCCTTGGTAGGTTTTTATTTTACGGTAAAATGATGAGAGATATGGATAGTGGACATGTTTGCCATGAGCGAGCGAGACAGATAGTGACGCCACTTTTACCAAAGCAACAAAATACTAATAAAATAATGAAAAATGTTGACCTTGTTTTGTTTAGGTTTATTGGAATAAAAGTCAGATTTGAAAATAACATTTTTTATTATAACAAATGTTCAAATTGTTTACCATCAGCTTCAACACACGCCCTACATCTTCTTAAAAAAGATCTACTTATTAGCCGGGCATATCCTCGAGAGTTGATGTCCTCAGCAGCTTGAGAAATTCGTTCACGCAGCTCGGCTACGCTCTCAATGGGCTTAGAATAAACTTTTTCTTTGAGAACGCCCCAATAAAAAAAATCCAGGGGATTTAAATCTGGGGAACGGGCTGGCCACGAGATAGTGCCTGAACGTCCAATCCA